>CM067298.1:76986587-77586587 GCA_034231615.1 Meghimatium bilineatum | reverse complement strand
GCTAACGAAATATTTATATTTATTATATAATTTATTATAGGGTCTAAATGATAAAATATTGGCCGCTATAGCCCAATATAATAAAATAGCAATACAACAATGATGCAGTCACAAAAAAGACTAATAAGTGTATCTATTATTGTCGCCATGACTGGTGTTGGATTTATTGTAGCAGCCTTTGCTACCGATCATTGGATCAATTCTGATCCTTTATACATAGGTAATGATACATTTGGAAATTACAGTCTCTCAATAACATTTGGCATGTTCTCTGGATCAAGTGATATTAAATTTGTATTAGGACCTCACCAAGATAATTTGAAAAGTAAGTAAGCCTATATTATAATAACTTGCATTATTTTTCAGTTCAAATGTGTCTTTTTTATCAAAAATTAGTTCATGGCTACCGGAACCCATAATTCCAATGTCACCAGCAATGTGACAGTGACAGAACAAATCCTTTTTAACTAATTCAGCCAACAACTTCCAATTCATTAACCTTTCCCCACGCAGGTCAAAACCCGATATCGCGCACCTGTTTTTCTTTAGAAAATGTTCACGCATAACAGCTGCTATTGCCTGTCCACAAATTGGTAATCACCGTTGAAGGAGAATATCAACGAAATTATCTATTAGAAATTAGATGACACATAGATCTCTAGAAAACAGCTTTTGATTGACACCGACACTAATGTTTGTCTTTCTGAAAAATTTAGTGGTTTAAAACTGTTCCTCCATAACTTATAGACATATTTATTTTTTTTGTTTTCATGCATATTAAGTCGAACCACTATAATACTAAATCAAGATTTCCATGAGCGCGAATATGTTGTTTTTTATCGTTTATTTAGAAATATCATTGTAGCTGACATACTTCCTTAATTCTTTTTTTAAACTCTTTTTTTAAATTTGAATTACCAGCCAATGAAAAGCACGGGAAAAGTTGGTTCAGCAAAGATAAATCACGTTTGGTATCTCATTGAAGAGTCATTCTAGAAAAAGACTTTTGTAAATGGCAACCTCGAAATTAGATATTTGTTTTGTTTGAAAATGTGTGAACATCACTTTATGTCAATCTTAGAGGGTCACGCTTGATTTTTACTGGCGGAGGGGTTTCCAATGTTCGTCACGGGCAAATCTTAGAACAGGGGGATGAAGTTTTCCTAATCACTGGAATCACACATAATAATACAAACATACACACACAAATCAACGTTTCTACCAAAGGCCTTTATGAAGACTACAAGATGTTCGCCCATCCCAGGTGATGATAATCATTTTTTTACATACACTTGTGAATATTCTGTTAGAATTATGTCCATGTGTAATAACAAATGCATCGGATTCTCAATCTCATTATGATCATTTGCATATACATAGTTATTTTTAACTCAATTAAAACCCTATTTATGAGTTTATTATTATGCTCAACGCGCTAAATTTCATGATTAATAGTTCTCAAAAAAGTTCAACAAGACAATATCAGAAAGAGGAACCACACAACACATATTTCTCACATATGGTGACTTCATAGGCACAGATAACTAAAAGGGAAGGAGTGATTACAAGTTCAGCCCTATACATAAATACTATAAAATCTAGTCTCGTCAAATGTTGTTTCCTTGTCGTCTATATGTCTTCTTCAGTATAGTTACTCTTAATTGACAGTCTATCATTAACGTTTTTCAAATAGGAAAACGAATTTCACGATGACTGATACCGATTGTCATTAAGTTGGATGAATACAAGCGTGTCCCTAAAATCTTGATGTAGGTGAATTATATCAAAATGTCAATAGTTCAATAGTTAAATGTTCAATCGGGCAGCTCATCCACAAGTAAGTATGATTCTTGAAGATTAAAGATGCCACACTTGTAAAGGTACGGTGCGGTTCCTGATGTTCTACAATGATAGTATCT
The DNA here is from genome assembly GCA_034231615.1 of Meghimatium bilineatum. NCBI lineage: Eukaryota > Metazoa > Mollusca > Gastropoda > Stylommatophora > Philomycidae > Meghimatium > Meghimatium bilineatum. The sequence goes on along the minus strand of CM067298.1, from coordinate 77,584,668 downwards.
GCAAGGTAAGGTACAGTTCCTGGAGAATTATAAATGTCAATCTCTATAAGGTAAGGTACAGTTCCTGAAGATCAACGATGACAATATCAACATGATAAAGTACAATTTCTGACTTGAATACTGTATGACAGTTTTTATCTGGTCACTCCCATTTAATAATTCAGGACCATATCAATTAAATCAGCACGATTCTCACTTGTTATTTTTTGTAATACATGCGGGTTTAACTACCACGAATTCTACCTTTCCATTGGCTATGTCATCATCATCATCAAGTGCCATATCTGCAACGAAGATTGACTGCAACGGATCTCCAACATCCCCTCCTCTTGTCTTGGTGGTGCATTCTAGATTGTAACCTGTCCATTGTGTGATGCTACTCTCCCACTTGTATCTCTGCCTACCTCTTGCTCGCTTCTCTTTGACTTTACGCTCAAGTAAGGTCTTCAATAAGGTGTCATGTCTTTTAATGTGTCCAAAATATTTTATTTCCCTGATCTTTATTTCTCTTAGTAGTTCTTTCTTCATATTAAGTGTTTTAGCACCTCTTTATTTGTTTTTTTCTCTTTCCATGGTTGTGTAGCGTCAGTCAATTGTTAAGTTGATATAAACGTTTCTTTACAAGGGTTCAAAGTGTACTACCTGATTTGCGATTGGTTCAGTTCCATTGACAACATGTTGCAAATAAATCACAAGCCATGAAAAATATATATATACTTGGTTCACACTACTTCTAACTTTCTACATAAGTCACCACTACAGTCATTGTAAAACAACATAAAGTTCAATTGGAAATCTGAATGGACGATGATTTTATTTCTTTACGCGTTATTTTGCAGATTTATACATTGTCTTCGAACTGGTTCACATAATAACTATGTCCCCATCGAGGCCATCTCCTTGGCGTGGAGAAGGGGCTTAGTCCAGTCAACAGAGGCTGGAAACTAAGATTGGTCGGGCCAACTCATTACCGAACAGGGCCACAGTCCTGTCCAAGCAAGCACATGTGCTAAAGTCAGAGACAACAGACCGAGAGGCGCACCAGCAACCATGGTATCATGCAACCCGAATAGTTGACACGTCTACACGACACAATTTAAAAAATCGTCATGGTGCTCGCACTGTGAAGTTCCCCCAGGCAGGAGCCTTGCCGGATTCTGAACCTCGACAGAATCCATCCCCAGCTACTGGAGGTCCTTCTAGTCTACCTTGGCTTGTGGAGCCAGGAGGCAGAAGAGGAAAACGACCTGCCAACCTGACAGGACGACAACCCCTCTAAATAGTATGCACTGGAATAGAGAGGGAGTTAACAACAACAAAACCGAACTATAAAAAACACATTTATAGAAACAACCTTGCACCGGAAAGAGATTAGTTTTTGCTGCATACAGGAAACCTATCTCAACGAAAAAATAACTTTCAAAATACGAAGGTACCAATGTATTAGAGTTGACAGGAAATATCGGAGGAAAGGAAGCATACTCTAACGTTGGTCAAAGATAACATCAGCGTCATAGAAATAAAAACACTAGTGGAAGGTGCTGAATACCAGATAATTTTCATAAAAAACTACTCCTGTGAACTGAGCATACTAAACTTCTACTGCCCAAATGACATCCCACTAAACATGACCAGCATTAACATCCCGAACAAACACTCTGGCAGTGGGAGACTTTAACAGCCACTCCCAAAGCTGGAGATATAACAATTTAGACGAAAGGGGAGAAGAGATAGAACGTTGGCAAGATGATAACAACCTAAAACCGAATCCTCCTGAACAATCCACGGGACCAACCAAATTTCTACTCAAGAAGATGGCTTAGCACCTCAGCCCCAGACCTGGCATTCTGCACATCAGAACTGGCTGAAATAATGGAAAGAACACTAGGCGAAAAACTTGGTGGCAGTGGTCATCGTCCAATTATCATCCAAGTGAACAAAATAACAATTACAAGACTAACTAGCCAAGATGGAACTACAAGAAAGCAAACTGGCACATATATAAACACAGAGAAAACCTACTTACAAAAGACATAATATTAACAGGCAGAGACTTTTCACCAACCTTCTATTTGAGAGCATGGAACACCACTTCTACACCAGACCTGGCATTCCACTCACCAGGCCTGGAATGGAACATCACACGTATCGTTGGAAAGCAGCTTGGGGGTAGTGACCACAGACCAGTATTTCTGGAAATCCACAATGAAATTACCAAAGACAGCAGCACACTCACTAGGTGGAACTATAAGAGTGCAGGCTGGAATATGTACCAGAATTTAACCAGTGTTCTAGCTAAGGACATGAACTTAGACAAAGACATCAATAGAGCAGTGAGTGAATTTACTAGATATAAACTTCATTCTGCTAGTAAATCCATACCAATGTGGGAATGCAAAAACTACAAACCATACTGCATTGATGAACTGGAAAATCTGCAAAATGAGATGGAAACATCTAGGCAGCAGGCAGAGAACAGACCTAGCAATGAACACCACAACAAATATCAGCAAACAAATCTAAATTTCAAAGAGCCAAGTTCCAAGCCAGACGGAACAGCTGGAAAGAAAAAAACAGAGTCGCTGAACCTAGAAAGAGATACTAGGAAATTATGGAAACTGGTAAAACAACTAAAGGACGAAGGTACCGGGAGAAATACAAGGATCACACTTTATAAAGATTTTAACAGGTAAACATGCAGCTAATTACATTGCAGGAGACAATAACATCAAAGTTAGCCCAGACAAACAACAGGAGGTTCGAGAGAACCAGCAAAACATTGGACAAGGCGAACCTATATCTGAAGTCACGGAGGCACCAATCACAAAGAAAGAACTGGAGCACGCAATATCCAAATTGAAAATGAAGAAGTCCTCTGGAGCTAATGGAGTGTCCAATGAAATTATTAAAAACCTTGGAACTACAGCAAGAGCAAAGCTACTGCAGATCTTTAACACAAGCTGGTCCACAGATAATGTACCACGGGCATGGAGGGAAGTAATAATGATACCATTCCTCAAATCAGGAAAAGATGGCAACACAGTCTCCAATTACAGGTCCATCAGCCTCACAAGCTGTCTATTCAAAACAATGGCACGCATTATCAATCTTAGGATGAAGTGGTACCTTGAAAGTGAAAACCTTCTGGTATCGCAGCAAGCAGGCTTCAGACAGTGCTACTCTACTGAAGATCAGGCAATCTACCTCTCCCAAGAGATTGAGGATGCTTTCCAAGATAAGAAACTGGTACTAGCAGCATGGATAGACCTCCGGAAAGCATTTAACAAGGTCTGGAAAGAAGGGCTCTTAAAGAAATTGCAAATTTGCAGGGTTCACTCAAAAATGTACAAAAGGGTAAAAGCATACCTGCTTAATAGAAGAGCCAGTGTACAATTAGCTAGATCCAAGAATAAGGTAATAACGTTTTGCTAATACTTAATAACACACATAATGACACAAACAAATCTACATTTCGACCAAAAGGCCTTTATCAAGACAAACAATTGAAACAAAATGAAAACATATAACAGAAAGAGAACAGTAATGACATTGACGGTCACATTGGTATGAGTAGTATGGATTGACCGGAAGAGGCGAAAAGACACCGACAAGGAAATTACGAAAATGACAACAAACATGTGACACGAAACAAAAAGAAACTATGGATCGACTATAGTCATACATGAGACAAGCGCTCATTATTGACATCAGGTTTAAAGTGCCATATTGGTAAATGTAGCGGTTCTCAAGCGCCAGATGGGACAGGTCGCCATAGAAGCACGACTTAATGAACGTAACCTGAATGTCCTGGGCGCCCCGATGGCCCGAGTCATTGAAATGGACGTCAACAGGCAAACCCGAATGGTTTTTTATGCTGTACAGATATTCGCAGAATCGGTCTGCGAGCCTCCTTCCAGTTTCACCTATATATATCATGGCACAACGCCTGCATATGATAGCATAAATGGCGTTGCGGGAAACACATGTGAAGCTCTCCTAAATGGTGAAGGTGGCTTTAGGGAATGTGACAGACCGGATCCGGTTGACATAGGCACAAGTGTAGCATTTGCTGCGTTTGCATCTGATGGTGCCAAAACGATTAGGAACGTCAAGCTGGAGGTGACTGCGGACGAGTAGATCCCTGAGGTTCTTGTCACGTCTGTAAGCAACAAGAAAGGGGAGGGGGGCTACAGAACATTTCCCGCGTCTCAGTGTCAGACTGGAGAAGGGGAAGGTGACGAAGCAGGGCATGGCGAAGGACAGCGCTATGGGGGTGAAAAGTGAGAACAAGCTTAGTCCGGTTAGACGAGGAAGACTTCCGAGTGATCGAGAGGGTGTCCTGACGGGAGAGACTGCATACTCGAAGATTGGTAGACCTGAAGACAGTCTCAGAGTACAGGCGACAGCGGAAGAAAGCTATCATCTCGTATGCTTTCTCGGTGAAGTCGTTCTCGCAACTGCACAGGCGCCGAAGAGGAAGCAGTTGGGAGAATGGAAGGGAATCACTACAGGCAGAAGGATGAGACGAGGTGTATAGAAGAAAGCTATGAGCATCAGTCGGTTTGTAGTGTACCGATGTACTACGACAGAGGGGGGTAGAATGGTGATGGATATGTCAAGAAAGTTTACATGGGAGGTGGAGATCTCAGATGTGAACTTGATGGCCGGGTGAAAATTGTCAATGAATTGTATGAAGTGTGCCAGGTCAGCCTCAGACATGTCAGTGATGCTGATCCCATTATCAATATACCTATGGAACACTGATGGGAAGGACCCTTCATAGGATTCCCATACCTGGGTACAATTAAATGGTCGCAAGAACAAGAAAGTCCTACTGCGTCATGGAGTCCTCCAGGGAGGAGTCCTGTCACCCACACTTTTCTTGGTTTATATCAATGACCTAGTTGCTGAACTACCAGATGGGATCAAAGTGGCAATGAATGCTGACGACCTGGTGATCTGGTGCACGGAAGAACATGCGACAGTGGTCACTAAGCAAATACAAAGAGTTATTGATGCCCTAACCTTATGGGCAAATAGATATTGCGTCAGCATTAACACAGATAAGTGCAGCACTACACTCTTTACCCTCTCATCAAAACAAAAAGGCGGTCATATCAAGATAGATGGAGAGCTCTTGAAAGAAGACAAACAACCCACATACCTCGGAGTTACTTTTGATGATAAGCTGACATGGAACAACAAAATCTAGCAAAAGGAAGTTAGCTATCCAGAGAAAACTAAGTGGAACCACATGGGAAGCCAGTGGGAATATACTCCGTAAAGTTTACCAGCAAGGCATAAGACCACACCTGGAATATGGTTCAGCTGCATAATGTCCTGCATCAAACACCACATTATAAGATCTAACTAAAGTGCAAAACCAGACACTTAGGATAATGTTGGGAGCAATGAAATCAACACCCTTGGTAGAGATGCAGAAAATGGGAAGAATGCAAACACTTGGCGAACGCAGAGACACAAAAGTACTAATTCAAGCAGAAAAGTTTCAGTGTATGCCAAGTCATCCAATGAACGAAAGATTCCAAATTCTAGCAATGGGGCGACTGAAAAGAAGTAGCTTTATTCACCAAGCTAAACGACTCCGTAGACAACATACAGACCTACCTGGAGTTGACAGTCCCTTAAGGTCTGTACCAGAACAAACCTCCTGGAGTGAAAGGTATGGAATACCAATATACATTTAGACCCACATGAAAGGAATACTAAGCGAAGACGAACAGAACAGTGTGCAGCGAAGGACAGTCACCCTAAATTTCCTAGACGAGGAATATCCACAAGATATATGAGTTAGAATGTACACAGATGGATCAGCACAGAATATAGTGAGTTGCAGGTGTATATATAGAATATACACACAAGTCTAGAGATATGATCAGAACACCAACAGGGAATTTCTTCAATAATTATGATGCAGAAATCCAGGCAATTATGGTAGTAACTGAACTCCAACTCTGGCCTACAGCCGGTGGTATTTCTAACAGATGCAAGTTCAGTGATTGAAGTGGATACCCTCTCACTGTGGAATACCAAGAAATAAAAAAGCAGGCCAACTGGCTAAGGAAGGTGCTGCCGAAGACCAACCAGATATACCAATCAGCTACCATCAGGAAAAAAACCAGATGATCAAGTCAATAAGAAAGCCACAAACACCAACACAAGATGACTATCACATTATGAACAGATCAGAAAAAGTTATAATTCTACGCCTCAGAACAGGACACAACCGATTCCGCAGTCACGTGTACACAAAGTTCAAGATTGGCAACACGGCCATGTGTACATGTGGACAAGCAGCACAGAGTACCAAACATATACTTCAAGAGTGTTCTGAGCATGAAACGCTGAGACAGACATATTGGCCAGAGGAAACAACACCGGAATCAAAGTTTTATGGGCCACTGTATGACACGGTAAAGATCTGTGCTGAAAACTCCTTAATAACACTTTTCACATTCTCAAATAAGGACAAAATATGAGAGATAAAATTTGAAGGTGTACGTATCGAAACAGAAGACGAGCCGGTATACTTGGCACTGCGCTAGATAAGAGACTGACATGAAGGTATATAAAGGTGCAATTAGACCAGTACTAAAATATGGATCAACAGCATGGTCTTCAGCATGGAGCCAAATCCCATCTTCAAGCGCTGAACAAGGTACAAAATCAAGCATTTCGCCTTATCACTCGTGCCATGAAGATCTCTCCCATAAATGGAATGGGAAAAAATACAGGCACCACCCCCTTACCATACAGGTGACACTAAGACCATGGTACATGCAGAACAGTTCAAGAACATGCCAGCACAACTAATGAGAGCCAGATACGGTGACCTAGCCAGTGGAAGACTGAGGAGGAGCAGTTTTATACACTGATCCAAAAAACTAAACAGAGAATATAAGGAAGAACTACCATACATAACAAGAGAGATAACACCAACACTTTTTCCTGTTCTGTGGGAGCAATACCCAAATCTCACTTTCAGAACCATCATAAACAACTACCACACTATGATAGAACTGAATAATCTCCAAAAGAGAACAATAGTATGCAACATGATTGGATATATGTACCCCAGAGACAAGTATATACTGACGGATCAGCAACCAGAGCAGTGAAAAATGGAGGTGCTAGCGTGTACATAAAATATCAAGAAAAAGGAAATGAATCCACATGTTCATAAACTGGAATATTATGCTCTAACTACTCTGCAGAAGTACATGATATATACATTGCTGTAGAAATAATTAAAAACACAATCCAATGTCAACAGGTGGTATTTCTTACTGGTGCTATGTCTGTTCTACAAGCCCTTGAGAGCGATAAACTGCCAGACCTGAAGGAAGCCATAGAAAAAGTGAGCATCCAAAGAAGGGTAATACTACAGTGGATACCATCCCACTGTGGCATACCAAGAAATGAAGAGGCAGATAGGCTGGCAAAGGATGGAGCAACACAGAAACAAAAAGATCAAGAAATCAACTACCACGAAAAGAGTACCCTCATCAAAACCATCAGGAAATTCGACTACAATTACCACTCTCTCGACAGAGCAGAGTAGGTTATTATCTTCCGCCTCAGAACAGGACACAACAGATTAAACAGCCACTTAAAAAAACTAAAACTGGTTCCCATCACCTTTGCTCCCTTGTGGGCATGCAGTACAGGCCCTCTGAACATATCAAGACTGCAATACACTAAACCAGTTAAGGGAATAACACTGACCCACAGAGATGGATATCCACAGAAAGATGTATGGGAACACTGAGGAGCTTTCAAATAGAGCAGCATTTATTAAGAAAGCCGGACTTGATGTCTAGACATGTCAATCTGCAAACAAGAAGATAATAACTATGTCTCTACCTCTGTTGGAATTTCTCAATTATTTGATTCGTCGAACTTCATTTGACCTAAGTTTCTAACGTCTTCTTTAAAGATCTGAGTTCAACTCGTAGGAAAGTAATCCCGAGAAAATCATTGCTCCCCTACCTAGCTCAGTAATACATGTATGTCCGTCTGTCAATTTAGACAGAATTTCAACCAGCAAAACAACATAGTCTTTCAAAATACAAAAGCTTGGTTCTCCTAGCTAACAGTTCTGATTTCCATCGCAACAATTTCACGGTGCAATAAAAAAAATCAACTTGACATCAGTACAATATCTATAGATAACTTCAATATGATAAGACAATTCAAAAATAACCTGACAGGTGAATGCACTCTAATCACATTTACATATTCTTAGATCCAACCAAGTCTTTACATATCCATCTACGAATATGTTCTACGTCACATTATAAAACTAAGGACTCTAGATAATTATTACGCTTCACATTAACACTTATCAATGAGTTAGTTAGTTAGTCGTCGGATCATCATCACTGCAAACTGGACACGTCCATAGCTGCTCCGATCTCTCCTTGAGTGTATCCGCCATTTCACTTCTGCTGACAGTACCGGTCCTATGCTGGTTGACCATCATTCTTCTGCGCCCTCCAAAATGTTCACTTCTAGCAACACCGCATTTCAATCCCTGATCTTTTATCCTAGCCATTGAAAAGGAATCATCATCCACGTTAGTCTCACTCTCGCGTGTTATATCTCTTAAGGAATTCAAAACGTCAGCGCGATCTATTGCCCCATCTCCCTGTGTCACAATCGCGCATGATGCCAGTTGATCCGCTCTTTCATTGCCTCGAACGCCCACATGTCATGACACGAAAATAAATGTAATCACTTTCAGGCTCGCCTTTCTCAAGGTCTCAATCCACTGTTCGCGAACGAGACCCACTTGTACCTTCTTAATCATACTCATAGAGTCACTCAAAATGCAGACCTGCGTTACCTTCTGTGTGCATAGACACTTAAATGACCTGGTCACATCCATAGTCTCCATGGTCATACTACTCGTAGTGACCGCAAAGGCACCACTCTCCTCCTTGATCGTTTTACCTGCGCATTGAGCTGTGAAGGCCCAAGCACTGCGAACATGCCTAATCACAGATCCATCAGTGTATATAATCACATCCCCCTCTTTGGTATTCTCACTGATCAAAGCCTGCACTTATTTCTCCATAGCTGTGGGACACCATTCTCTACATTCCCTGCTAAGTGATATTATTACTCTCAAACAAGTTTCGAAATCCGTGGGTAGACTTATCCATTCCGCACCTGCTGCCACATCCTGCAATCTGCACACGCTTTGTATGACATCCTCAGCACGTCCCATCCACGACCTCTCTCTCTTGAGTCTTCTGCCTTTAACTTTCTGTTTTTCTGAATGCAACGGGTGTCCCTTATTTGCATATATTTGAAGGTACGCCCGTGCACGGCAAAACTGTAATCTGTGCTCAGCTGTTGGGCAGTCAAGTAGGTATCGCATAGCTCTTGTCGGTGTGTCTCTTGTGCATCACAGTATGATACGCATTGCTGCATTGTGGATTCTATCCAGTCTTTCGATTTGAGTTTGGCTAGAGTCAGAATTGCCAGTGCATATTCCACCACAGCCACAACCAAACCCTGGTACAAAAGAAATAACAATCTCTGCTCACACTGCACAGCACCCATAACCTTCATTGCTGCTAAGCCTTTGCCTGCCCTTATGATAATGTGGTCATCATGTTCCCTGAAACTCAGGCTTCTGTCAAAAAACACACCCAGATATCTCATTGTGCTAGTTCTTTCTAAACTTTTCCCGAACAACGAAACTTGTGGCATGGGTGTCTTTACCATGTGATTGTTCAAGGAAAACCACGTCACGAATGCCTTAGAGAGATTAACCACTGCTCCCGTATCTCGACACCAATTTGTCAGTCTGTCCAGCTCCTTCTGTAGTTCCACGACGTACTATTCTCGATTTCTGCCCTGTCTATACACCAGGATATCATCGCCATATGACATCGTTCTGCCAACACCTGTGATTTTATTGCCAGCGATATGTACAGTGTATACATTGAAAAGTACAGGAGATAGAAGCGATCTCTGTGGCAGACCAGGGCTAATATCCGTTGGTGCAGATATCCAGTTACCACACTTAAGAACTACTATCCTGTTCATCAGGGCGGCGCCAACCCAACGCACGACAATATTATTTACTGCAAGATTTAACAGCTGGTGTATCAAGATATCCAAGGACACCCTATTGTACGCATCCTCAAGGTCTATTGCGACCGCACATGCATCCATGCGCGAATCGAACCCCTCAAAAAACTTATCAGTGAGTTTAGAACTAACAAACACATGTTCCTCTAGAAGAAAATACAATAAATTCCACTCTGTCGGCAATGATCTACTATCTACATTTTTGAATAATTTATGGCGTCTTTAACCGACCAAAGTTACATTCAGATGGATTTCAGCTCAGCATAATATTTTTCAAACTTTTTTAGCACACTGCTTTATTCAATTTCATCGGACCCCAAGTCACATTTCATGTTTTTTCGAAGTTCGGTTCATAAAATTACAGCATTTTAACTAGGTTTGTTCACTTCAGGTCTTAATTGGAACGGTTCAACTTTCCTCTAACGTTTTCTGTCTCAAACTTGTTTATCAAAACCAAAATTATTCCAATTCTAACGAGCAAATTAGTAATTATCCCGTCTGAGTTGTCACTGTTATGTACAACACAGAATATCTTTAAAAATATAGAAGAAAATGCCATGATTCAAGATCAATGGGAAAATAATAAACATGAGATATGCAGATGATACTGTTCTTTTAGCAGAAAGTGAACATGAACTACAAAGACTAATAAATCAAGTTAATAAATCAAGTAATGAATAAGGACTGGATATAAATATAAAAAAACAAAAACCATGATGATTAGCAAGAACAGTGGCGTATTGTGGGTCAATGACGTCCGGAGCGGAATAATAATTTTCCGTCCTTGTAACATTTAAAAAAATAAGTCAGTAATTGTTAAAGATGGGCGAACAAATTTATTTGAAAACATATTAGGTACATAAATAAAAATACATTATCATTTAACTTTTTGGGCGGCAAAATTGTTTCTGACGTCGTCAAAATTAATTTCGTCCGTGATACTTTATTCTATTGACAAAATGAACTTCGTCCGTAATATTTTGTTCTATTGACAAAATTGCTACATTACTGGTTGTGGCGCTCATGGTAGACTTTAAGTATTTTTTTCTCAACTTTTAACTTTGAGAAACTTCAATCATATGCTGCAAAACTGATAGCTACTGTTAAAAATATGGGAAGTATTATCACGATATTCGGCATGCAAATACGATAGTTGCATTGTTGAATAAACCCTAGAATCTCAAAGGATCCCTTTATAACTTTATTTTTGTCTTTTGCATCAGCTACAGCGATGAAATTGCGTAACCTCTCTCTCTCTCTCTCTCTCGATTTCAAACTCTTTCACGTCGATGTCACTGGGCTCTTCTTCGAATTCACACTTGTATTCTGGGTTTAACAAGTTGCTTCATGTGAGGAAATAGTATTTAACATCCAGCTCATGCAGTTGCTGAAACCTGGTCTTGATTTCTTGTATTATTCTGACCACTGATTCGAACATTTCTTGTCTTAATTTAATACCATAATTTAAACCAGCATTTCATCTTTTTCACTAGCTATATTTTTTGTTTTTCTTATTCGACGAGGAGCTATACCGATGCCTAGATCTTCACAAACAGTTTTAGCATAATAAAATGCGTCGTTAACCATATCACGGTTGTCGACTAAGAACAATTGTAATGCATAAATTTTCACAGCATCTTGATACACATTTAGACCTTTCGTCTGCAGATACAATTGTGTATCATTTATTTCACAAAGAACTTGATTCGATAATCAAAATAGTACTCACGTGTAAAACAGGTAATGAAGTCCTACTGAATGATGACTAAAACACTACACACTATCACTAACGGATGTAAATATGATACATATAACAAAACAAAACACAGAATATAATCTACAGATGACAGTACACAGGACAAAGTCGACGTTTCGGACCAATAGGCCTTTTTCAAGACACGGACATAACATACAAACATAAAAAAACCACAAGTAAAAATGAATGCTATCCGAGTGAAATGTGGTACTAAGATAGATACCGGAAGCATACGAACAGGAAGTACACAAAGACGATAATACAGGTGGAACGAGAGGAACAAAACGATGACGTAACAAAGACCAATACGGCCGAGAACTAAGCGAAAGAGTGGTCGGAATTGAGTCCAAATGGCTTGATGGTACCCAACTCGAAAATGAGACGATTTTCGAGGGCGTACCTAGATCTATCATCGGTGGTGCAGGATCTGATGGCAGTGACCTGAATGTCAAGGACACCACGGTGGCCATCGCCGTTGAAGTGATTGGCCACAGGAGTGGGTGTTCTGTGTTTGATAGCATGCAAATGGTTGCAGAAGCGGTCGCTCAGTCTAAGACCAGTCTCACCGATATATTGCTTTCCACAGCGTCTACATATGATCACGTAATAAACATTACGGGATTCACATGTAAAGGCCTCATCGATGGAGAAGCTGGCCTTGGGGAATGAGATGGAGCGCATCTGAACCACATAAGGACATGTGAAACAACGACCGCGTGAGCACCGCACGGTACCAAAATGGTCAGGTGCAGAGGACCTGAGGTGGCTGTGGACCAAGATGTCCTTCAGATTTTTGTCGCGCCTAAAGGCCACCAGAGGTAATTTGTGGAAAGCTTCACGGGTGTCAGAATCAGACTGGAGAAGGGAATAATGTTTAAGTAGAATACGACGGACAGTCGAGTTATGGGGATGGAAGGTAAGAACCAGTTTAACCCTATCAGAGGAGGAGGAAGAACCCTGGGAATTATTCAAGGTATCAAGGCGAGATAGCTGGCGTACACGGAGCCAAGCCAATGAAAGAATGCTGTCAGGGAAGGAGCGTCTACGAAAGAACTCAATCATCTCAGAGGATTTGTCGAGAAAATCGTCGTCATCGCTACATAAGCGACGAAGGCGAAGAAGCTGTGAGTAAGGTAGAGAGTTACGACAGGCGGGAGGATGAGAAGAAGTGTAGAGCAGAAAGCCATGTGCATCAGTGGGTTTGTAGTAGACTGATGTGCTGAGGTATAGGGGATGAATGGTGACAATGATGTCCAGGAAATGGACAGAGGTGGTGGAAATGGTAAATGTGAATTTAATAGCGGGGTTGAAATTGTTGATGAAGTTGATGAAGCGAGACAGTTCTGCTTCTGTCATGTCAGTAATGCCTATCCCATCATCAATGTATCTGTGGAAAAGAGATGGGAATGGGCCATCGTAGGTAGACCAAACTAGATGTTCTAGATGTCCCATGAAAAGACAGGCATAGCTAGGCCCCATCTTAGTGCCCATGGCCACACCACTGATCTGATCGAAGAACTGTCGTAACTCTCTACCTTACTCACAGCTTCTTCGCCTTCGTCGCTTATGTAGCGATGACGACGATTTTCTCGACAAATCCTCTGAGATGATTGAGTTCTTTCGTAGACGCTCCTTCCCTGACAGCATTCTTTCATTGGCTTGGCTCCGTGTACGCCAGCTATCTCGCCTTGATACCTTGAATAATTCCCAGGGTTCTTCCTCCTCCTCTGATAGGGTTAAACTGGTTCTTACCTTCCATCCCCATAACTCGACTGTCCGTCGTATTCTACTTAAACATTATTCCCTTCTCCAGTCTGATTCTGACACCCGTGAAGCTTTCCACAAATTACCTCTGGTGGCCTTTAGGCGCGACAAAAATCTGAAGGACATCTTGGTCCACAGCCACCTCAGGTCCTCTGCACCTGACCATTTTGGTACCGTGCGGTGCTCACGCGGTCGTTGTTTCACATGTCCTTATGTGGTTCAGATGCGCTCCATCTCATTCCCCAAGGCCAGCTTCTCCATCGATGAGGCCTTTACATGTGAATCCCGTAATGTTTATTACGTGATCATATGTAAACGCTGTGGAAAGCAATATATCGGTGAGACTGGTCTTAGACTGAGCGACCGCTTCTGCAACCATTTGCATGCTATCAAACACAGAACACCCACTCCTGTGGCCAATCACTTCAACGGCGATGGCCACCGTGGTGTCCTTGACATTCAGGTCACTGCCATCAGATCCTGCACCACCGATGATAGATCTAGGTACGCCCTCGAAAATCGTCTCATTTTCGAGTTGGGTACCATCAAGCCATTTGGACTCAATTCCGACCACTCTTTCGCTTAGTTCTCGGCCGTATTGGTCTTTGTTACGTCATCGTTTTGTTCCTCTCGTTCCACCTGTATTATCGTCTTTGTGTACTTCCTGTTCGTATGCTTCCGGTATCTATCTTAGTACCACATTTCACTCGGATAGCATTCATTTTTACTTGTGGTTTTTTTATGTTTGTATGTTATGTCCGTGTCTTGAAAAAGGCCTATTGGTCCGAAACGTCGACTTTGTCCTGTGTACTGTCATCTGTAGATTATATTCTGTGTTTTGTTTTGTTATATGTATCATATTTACATCCGTTAGTGATAGTGTGTAGTGTTTTAGTCATCATTCAGTAGGACTTCATTACCTGTTTTACACGTGAGTACTATTTTCCATTATGTTCTACTAGCAGTACCACCTTCTATTGATTATCAATAATCAAAGGAAGGTCACAAATTACAACGAGTGGAGAACAGGAAGTAGGAGCCCAGAGTCTCATTTTGTCACTGCATTTTCTTTTATGTTCTGCGAAAGTGATTCCAGGACTTCAATAATCTCATTACAATAGATCTTCATGATATCTATGGATTCGTACCTTGCACTTCAGCTTGTTTCAATAAGGCGTTTGACACCTTGACCTGCAATTTCGGTAAGAATTTTCCAACGGTGAGTGGAAGACGAAAAATAATTAAAACCTCTATCCATAGTGCCAAAAAACCTGAGTCCACTGCTATTGACGCTGCGTGTACTCCCACCAGATTCAACGTATGGTTACTGCCAGAAACATACTGGACATTTGGATTAATTGCCTCGGTACGCCTTTGTACACCAGAAGAAAACTTTTATCAAAGAACTAAGAACACAAAAAGATTTTATATCACAAAGTACAGTAAAACAGTATCCATGTGAGAGGATGCACAAAATGTACCATCAGTTGATCACCACAAACACTGTAAGCTGATTACGTGTAAAACCGTCTGTTTATATCTTACTTTGGCGGGGGCAGTTATAGTCATCTCTTTGTTCTTTAAAAAAAATATCTTTTTAGGATTTCCTCAGACGCAAAAATCACATCTGGTTTTTGTATTATCTAGGGTAGTAGACGGATTTATAATGTTTGGCGTGTTCTATTTGCAAACTAATATTCTTCTAGTGGATTGCTGCTATATATTTCTCTTCAAAGTAAGCTTAATTATCCAGTTTCATTTTTCATACATCTTAATATTTGTACAATTTACCGCATATAAATTATTTTATATATAAACTTAAATAACACCATAAACACCAACCATCTACACTTTTCCGGGTCAATTGTATTGTTTTATTCTTTGAAGACTATTATTGGGAAAGGTTCTGTTGTCATAATTATCATTGTCAAGTAAGGAATTGTTAATTTAGTAGATGGATATTTAGTTTTTGAAAATTTGCCGCCCTCCCGATGATGCCGCCCGGGGGGGGGGGGGGTCCGCACAAACACCCCCCCTTCCTACACCACTGAGCGAGACAAGAAGACAGAAGAACAAGAGCTAAACAGAAACATACATAGAGAGAAACTACAAGTAAAACATTATCAATATCTTGGACACATAGTCACAAATGACACTTGTCACGTTTGTAAGCAGTCATAGGGGGTCGCGAAACACTTCCCGCGTCTTAGGATCCGACTGGAGAAGAGGAAGTTAGTGGACATGACGAACTGCAGCACTATAGGGATGGAAAATTAGAACAAGTTTGACCATGTACGAAGAGGAAGATCTCAGCGTGTTCAATATGGTATTCTGACGGGAGAAGTTGCACATTCGGAACAGGACGGGCCTGAGGATTTTGTCAGGGCTTAAGCGAAAGCGTAAACATTTTTTTATCATCTCATGGGTTTTCTCAAAGGCCTCATTACCACTCCACATCGCGTAATCGCGACAGGCAGATGGATGAGTGGAGATGTAAAGGCGAAAGATATTGGCATCCGTCGGTTTGTATTAAACTGATGTGCTATGATATGAGGGTTGTATAGTGATGGATATGTCCAGGAAGTGATATATCAGATAAGTCAGTGGTGCCGAACTCCATCTTCGATTTACTTATGGAACACCAAAGAGAAGGGCCCACAATAGGATTCCAATACTTGATGCTCAAAGTGGCTCATAAACAAGTAGACATAGATGGGTTCAACCTTGGTGTCCATGGCGACCCCATTGATTTGGTTGAAGAAGTACTAATCGAACGCAAGGAATTAAGACATAAGCTCCGCAAGACGAATAAGAGTTGATGTAGACACAGAAGGGTAAAGATGCTTGTCGATGAAGAACTTCAAAGCATTGAGACCCTCTGAGTGTGTTATGGAAGTGTAAAGGGAGGAATCATCAAGTAGAAAGAGATGATACGTGTGAGAAGGGGACAGTGAAATATAGGCAAAAATAGACAATGCATGGTTTTAGGAATGTAGGGAGTTTCTCCACTAATTATTGAAAGACACTATCCAGGAAGTCGAAGATGTGTCCCGTAAGGCAGGAACACACAGATACAATAGTTCTGCCGGGATTGAAAGGATTGTGAATTTTAGGTAGCATATAAAATACAGGTTTACCCAAACAGCTTTTCCTGAGACTTAGTGCGCCAGCTGTAGTTGGGAGGAGTTTGTCAGCTATTAAATCCTTGATGGTAGTAGAGACGTTCGTTGTTGTCTATAATAGAGTCTGTCTTGCACATCAGCTGGCTTGATGATAATGTCGTTGTGGCTGCTACGTTTTCTAAAAACACGAGACTCGACCGGTTAGATGTTGGTACGTCTGAGGTGGGTGAATTGGAGACATTTGATGTCACGCTGGGTGTCCTCGATGTACAGGTCCAGGATGCACCAGGCTTAGGTGAACAGTCATGCTTAAGGGAAGTGTACCGAAGATACTTTGTTCGCATATATTACAAAACCTGTGGATTAAATTGGGGTTATCCTTCTAAAGTGATACACTGGACTTGAATGGTGATTTTCTTTGGTCGACAAAACAAAGTAGACAAAACGTGACCAATGAAAGTCACGGGAAAAGTCAAATGCGCCAATTTACAATGATGAATCCTGATTAGGCAGAAACCTGAATTCACGAAAGAAAGAGGAAATTATCGTTTTTGTGCAATGTGAAATCATATATTTATAAACGCAAGACTAGCTTTGTTATCTACTTCTTCTGCGTTTGTTTTTAAACTCCTTGCAACTTAGCAGGATGTATTCTGGAGAACGGAATACTCTGTGTCAGGTTTACAGCATTGCTGCGATATCTACACCTTTCTGCCTGACACATTCGACTTCAACTTGACTTTGGGTCTTGTTACCCTATATGGGGCAGTCAATTCCACCCTATAATCTCCTTAGTCGCATCTTACGATATGCATGAAAGGTAAACATTGGTACCATTCTTTGCTCTCCTCTCTGGCACCGGCAACCTACGGTCGGCTTTGTTATAACGTTTTAATACCGATAGAAGAGTAAGAGTGATCTGCTATAAATCGGGAATCATTAAGCCCATACTGCGATTCAATGTTCTTGTTCGTTTAGGGGAAACTCTGACCTACAGCCTGTGGTAATCCTGACAGATGCAAGGTCAGTGCTTCAAGCTCTCCAGTCTGAAAAACTAACAGACTTGAAAAAACTACTTAGCGAATTGTCTTACAAGTATAGGGTAACCATGCAGTGGATACCCTCTCACTGTGGAATACCAGGAAATGAAAAAGCAGACCAACTGGCTAAGGAAGGTGCTGCCGAAGACCAACCAGATATACCAATCACCTACCATCAGAAAAAACAGATGATCAAGTCAATAAGAAAGCCACAAACACCAACACAAGATGACTATCATATTATGAACAGACCAGAACAAGTTATAATTCTACGTCTCAGAACAGGACACAACCGACTCCGCAGTCACATGTATACAAAGTTCAAGATTGGCAACACGGCCATGTGTACATGTGGACAGGCAGCACAGAGTGCCAAACATATACTTCAAGAGTGTTCTGAGCATGAAACGCTGAGGCAGACATATTGGCCAGAGGAAACAACACTGGAATCAAAACTCTATGGGACACTGTATGAACTACAAAAGACAGTGAGTTTTATTAAGGAGACAGAATTACAGATATAGACATGTTTCAAGTGAACGAAAGAAGAAGAAGAAGAAGAAGTTTAGGGGAAAATGACAAAATAATGGAACAGATGACATTTCGAGTGCTTCACGGTTGAATTTTTGTTTTCGCGATATGTCATTTTCTTTAGGTTGATACTCAGTATAGGACTATAATACATATATAGTGCAGTGAAGTTGGTTACTTTCAAAATGTTGAGTGGTAACACTGATTGTTATATATTGCCGACCCATTGTGATTCATGATGTCGCATATTTATTTTCATTTTAGTTATTGTTTACACCAATGATATATCCATATTATATGCGTATTATATTATATGCGTGTCCGTGATATATCAAACCATCAAGTTTTTATCGTTACTAACGGTGCGACTTTTACTTTTGGTGTCGTAGTAAATTACACGGGATTCTCATCATTTATTAATGTCGGAAATATAATTTACTTTGCTAACGACATATTTATATTTATTATATAATTTATTGTAGGGTCTAAATGATAAAATATTGGTATCAATAGCCCCATATAATAAAATAGCAAAACAACAATGATGCAGTCACAACAAAGGCTAATAGGTGTATCTGTTATTGTCGCCATGACTGGTGTTGGGTTTATTGTAGCAGCCTTTGCTACCGATCATTGGATCAATTCTGATCCTTTATTCATTGGTAATGATACGTCTGGAATACACAGTGCCTCAATAACATTTGGCATGTTCTCTGGATTCCGTGCCATTAATTATGGATTTTCACCTCGCCCAAATCATTTGAAAAGTAAGTAGTAAGAAAGAAATTACTAGTAAGCCTATAAAAATATCTTCAATTATCATAGGTTCAAATGTTATCTTTTGTGCCAAAAACTAGGTCAGGACTACCAAAACCAAATTGGATAAATTCCACAGTGTCACCAGCACTGTGGCAACAGTGTCACCAGCACTGTGACAGTGACACAACATATCGTTTTTAACTAACTCTGCCACTGACATCCAATTCATAGGCCAAAACCCCATCTCGAACAACTGTTTTTCTTTAGAAAATGTTCATGCATAACAACTGCTAGCCTAGTCTGCCCATAAAGGTAAATACAAATAAAGTAAATAGGTTACTAGAAACTATCAATATAAAATAATAAAATATAGAAAATAACAATAAAATAAAGAACAAATACAATTGTCAACGTGTCGGTCAAATTGGGACCTTTATCAAGACAAAAAAAAGTTAAAGACACAAAACCATAACAAATATAAACAAAATGGATTTCTCCCACCAAGAAATCAACAACTGGCAACAACAGATCAAGAGCAGCACAATTTCAACAAGTGCATATCTCCGATATTTGGTTTATTTATATCTGTCCATAAATTGGTAATCATCGTTGAAGGAGAATATCTATGAAATTATCTATTAGAAATTAGGTAACAGAGATCTTTGGAATGCAACTTTTGATTAACACCAATGCTACAAACAAATTTAGTGAATTTCTAGTATAGTTATAGGTCTACGCACCGTTTACGTTATCGCAATGGATTTCCCTTGCTGCACATGTGCAGTCACTACATACGAAACGTCCATCTTTCGACACAAGCAAGATTTTACAAAATTCTTTTCCTTTCCAATGATTTTTACTCCAGTTGAGCAGCTAAGTGAACATTAGTATTAATTCTAAAAAACTAATTCTAACCCCAAAGTTAACACTGTAAAGGCTAGGCAATACCTCAAAACTAGAACAAAGGTCACAATGGAGACCTATACTAGATATTGGGCAAAAATTTGTATCATTCTAAAAATGTTAGTAGTTTAAAATTGTTCCTCCATAACTTATAGACATATGCACTCCCTAACAATTGTGTAGAAATTTATTAGTCTACCTACAGTCGCTGCTGATGCACTAATGTTTTTGTTTTTCATGCACATCTTGTTGAACCACTATAATACGGAAATCAAGATTTTCATGATTGCGAATATGTCGTTTATCGTTTATTTAGAGATTTCATTGTAATTGACAGACTTCGTTAATGTATTTGGTATAACTTTGAATATCTTTGTGCTTATCATTGATTCTTGATTAGAAACTGGCTTCACAGCACGCGGGACATTCCCATAAGTGTTCCGCCCTCTGCTCCAGCAGCCATCCCAGTATATGTAGACTCAGAGTCCCGGTCAGGTGTTGATTGTGTGATCTTCAGGACTTTCAAAAAACTTTACTTTTCCTTCCCTCACCTCTAGATACTCCCATTTCTAATATTCTCTGTATGTGTACGTTCTCAGCCTCATTGACATCACTGCATCTTGAAATGAATTTATTACAGCTTTCATTAAATCTGCTATATATCTTTTCACCATTGTGTTGTCTATCGCCGCATTGCCTGCCAATAAGTCGGCTCTCTCGTTTTCTCTGACCCCAGCATGACCAGGGCAGTATATCCATGTAATGCTCTGGACAATTGAGTTGTTCAATGAGTCCCACCATTCTTTTCTTAGCATGCACTTTTCTATCTTACGCAACATTCTTTGAGAGTCTATGAGTATTACCAAGAGTGTTGATGTATCAGTTATCAACCAATTAAGAGCTGCTGTAACTCCCTCTAACACCATCCTCATGCTCGACGTGATAGTAGAATATGATGAAGATGTCTCAACCAATTTCACGCAGTTTCTGTAGGCGACAAAACCCCAGCCGCTTTTATTTGTTTCTTTTAACAGAGCCATCTGTGTATATAATTATGTCTTGTGGTTTCGAGTGTAGTCGGGCGAGATCACACTGTATCCTGAGCCCTGATGTCCATCCATTTTCGACACGCTTTAACTAGTTGTATTATTACTTTAGTCAGTGATTTCTTCTCGGTGTCTACCTCCACCCATTCACTGCCCTTTCCTATTTCTTCCAATTCACATACTCTTCACAGTGTGTCTTCAGCCTCTGCCATCCATGATCTGCCACATTTGATTCGTTTTCACTTTGACTCATCTAGACGTTGGTGTAATGGGTGGTGGTTGTATTCTGTCACTTTAAAGTATGACCTAACTTGTGCTACCTGATATCGCACTCTAATGCTGGAGAGATCAAGCGGAAAGTTCATAGTAGAGATGGGTGTATCTCTAGTACACCCCAGTACCACTCTCATTGCCTCATTTTGGACTTTTTCCAATCTATCAACTTGTGTCTGTGACAAAAACACAAAGTTAGTAGGCCAAGGCCATAATCTATGACAGATAGCACCATCACTTGCAGAAGTAGAAAAAGTACCCATTGCTGCATGTCGAAGGTCACCATAACCTTGATAACACTGATCCTTCTTTTAGCCTTCCGAATCATATTTGTGACGTGTTTGTTGAATGAGAGACTTCTATCAAATATTATCCCAAGATATTTAAGGTCCTGTTCTCTTTCGATGAATGAGCCCATGCGACTAACAGCTGGCAGTGTGTCATTGACCAAATTATTATTTAAGGAGTACCAGACGACCTTTGCTTTTCATTGTGATGTATCACAGGCAATCTCCAGAAAACTCTACTACCCTTGACGCCACAAGGCAAACAAAGGGTCACAGGGTATAGATAGATAGATTGTGATGTGTTGTCAAGATTGTAACCAATGAAAAGCATGGAAGTACTGGGATATGTCTATAGAAGAGACATCATCAGGACATTTAATGTCACTTGTGCAGTATATTTTGTTGGATGAAGTAATTGTTTAATTTTAAAATAATAGCTAAACTCCAGTTTACTCAAAGGCATAGGCCTATATCTAATTCAATGTGTAATTATTGTGTTATCTTGGTGGTTTCTTACAATTTGCATTCATGTATAATTCAAAATGAGTTTAAAGTGCAAATTTATTACAATGTAGGAACTTACCGTTTTACTCTACAAGCATTTTTGTAAAGAATCTAAGATTGGTCATTTATATTGTGATATTAATAGCCCTAAAAAGCTAACTCAATTGTCTTTTGGTCTGGATAGATCATCTTTTTTCCTGTTGGACTAAACATGATTCTTAATGCATTCATGTCAAGCAAAGGAAGAAAAATGAAAGTTGACGACTTTGTCATAAGACGGGAGATATTGAAAATGATTGATAAAAATGAACTTGTTTCTCTGCTGAAAATAAAAGTAAAATTGCAGATCAGTTGCGATATTTAAATATCTAAAAGTTCTCTGTGGAAAATTTGTAAAACCGCTGGTTTCACTTTCAGAAAAACCTTCAGTCAGTCAGTTCCTCTTTTGTCAAATTTGGCACATATGGCGGATGTCATAGTTCTCCATGCCTGTCGATCAGTTGCCAAGGATTACAGGTCTTGTGCATTTATGCCTGTTGATTTTAGTTAATTCATAAAAGTTCTTCTGAGCGTTGTTTTTGGTCTTCCCTATTTTCTTTTCCCGTCTGTCGTGGAATTCTATCTTCCTTCATTCTAAGTACGTGGCCGATGTATGTCCAGAGACGTTTTCTGATGATGTTCATCACATATTCTTGCTTTGTCTCCTCCTCTCTTAGTATGTCATTTGATTTCAAGTCTTTCCAATTAGTATTTGTGATTTTTCTGAGGCATCTATTCTCGAAGGCAACTAACTTCTTATCCATTATTGCGGTAGATTTCCAACTTTCACATCCATATGTCAGTGATGGAATCACACTTGCATTGAAAAGTCGCAGTTTGATGTGTTTACTTGCGATTTTTTATCTCCAGATGTTTGAGAGTTTGTTGGAGGCGAGAGCGATTCAATTATTGATTTCTGAGTTGGTATCCCCGTCTGCTGTTATCTTGTTTCCCAAATATACGAAATTTGATTAGTTGTCTAGTATATTATCATCTAGTTTAATTGATTTTGTCAGGCCGATAAAGTTTAAGATTTTCATTTTATGTGTGTTTATTTGAAGGCCTACCAGTTGTACAAAAAATTTGAGTCTTTCTATTTTTTCTTGGAGATCTTGTTGTGTTGAACTCGGGAGAGCAATATCATCTGTGAAAGTTAGATCTTCCAGTGTCTTGTTGTTTGCCCATTTGATTCCTAGCTGTTTTTGATCTGTGCATTTTCTCATCACCCAGTCAATCGCAATGCAAAACAGTACTGGGGACAAAACACATCCTTGTTTTACTCCCGTTGTTACTGGAAACCAGCTGGAAAAGCCACTTAAAAAAACCTTAGGCTACAAGAATATTATTTGTGAAAAGTACCGTAACACTTTATTGTTGTCTGAAGTAAATACCTGAGACAGATCAGGAAGTGGAGAAGCCAAAGTAATGATATTTGAAGGAATCCGGGGTCAATGATCACCACACAAATACTAAAGAATGGCAATCAGTGGACAGTGAATGTAAAAGAAACATTCTAAGCATTAAAGGCCAGCGAATTATACTAACACAGTCTCAAAGTAGTAACAGCAACCTAATCCATGAAGCTGGACATATTTTCTACTCAAAATGTACAGATGGCAGGGGCTACCATACTGAAATGAATGGACATATTTTCAGGCATTGGATGGAGAACGGTTTTCTTCCAATTTTAGAACCATCATGTTTAATAATGGACAATGCTTCCTATCACAATGCAATATCACAGGAAGACAAAATACCAAATGCATCAAATACAGAAGACCAAATTAAGGCATTGCTTACTAAGGAAAATGTCCACTTTGACTATACTTTTTTGAAACCCAAGTTATTACCACTTATCTGCAACTCCCGGCTGATTGTTTGGTTGCTGATCCAGCAGTCCACGGACTCATGCCATTGTATGATATATATATATATATATATATATATATATATATATATATATATATATATATATATATATATATATATATATATATATATATGCATGCATGTGTTTGTGAGCTGTTGTTTTGTTCCATATAAGGTGTTCCATGTATCTGGCACTGGAGGCAAAAACATGTTGTCAGGAGTGCACTGTTGTATTCTAAAGCAGAGTATATGTAATCAAGATATAGTCCTCTGAGGGTATCTTTGTCTGATCCCCAATATGTGCCAGTGA
Organism: Meghimatium bilineatum; assembly: GCA_034231615.1. NCBI lineage: Eukaryota > Metazoa > Mollusca > Gastropoda > Stylommatophora > Philomycidae > Meghimatium > Meghimatium bilineatum. Next base: position 77,560,343 of record CM067298.1, on the reverse strand, counting down.
GACTTTTCAGTAGCTTTAAATGCTTAAGTGCTTCATTTTTATATTTTCTACATGCTTTTTGATGGTGAGTTGCCATTCAAGCATGACTCCAAGATATGTAAGATGTTCTTCTCTTGGCAATTTCTGTGTATCCAATCATAGACTGGTATTTTCTTGGCTACTTTATGACTTTTGGTAAAGATGGTATAGACAGTTTTCTCACAGTTTATTTTCAGCTTCCATGTTTGACAGTGCTCATGTAGTCTTCTTAAATCACCATTTAGTCTTTTGGCTGCATGTTCAATATTCTCATCATGGCTCTGCCATATTGTTAGGTCATCGGCATAGAGGGATTTTTCAGCTTTGATATGTTTGCTGACATGTCATGCTCACTGTAACCCAATAATTTTTTGGGCTATGGTCAAAGGCCAAGTTGCCGAACAGAACATAACATTTAAATTGTGCGTTGTTGAAGCCCTGACAAGCGAGTTCCTCTCCAAAATAGATGTTGAGTTTTGGAAAAAATGTTTGGATCATGTAATCTGAGAGGAAGATGACTACTGGCACAGAGATGGATTACAATTTCTCCAACCATTAACAATAATCAACCTCTTGAAATCATCAGATTCGAAATTTTGAAGAAATTATTTCATGGACAGACCACATAATGGCCCTACAGAAATAAGTGTACATTGAGCACACCATTAGGTATGCTTATGATGATACAGTGGCAACAAAATACATCTCATCAGTGAAAGTGATATAGTATTTAAGCGCAGTTAAGATACTCTGGGTGACCGAAGGGCAAACTAACTGCTATTTATTGCAGTGATGTTTACTATCGCACATAGCTGATAACACATGCAACAATTTGACCTATTAAGTATTATTAGGAGATAAACCTTTGAATGCGATGTTACTTGACAGTAACATGTTTACTGTAATATCTAAAATTTAACCCCACTTATTTGCAATAAACCAAAAATTTCAAAGGATTTCGCCAATATGTCCAAACCAGAGTAGTTAGGGACTAAATGATAGCAACATTTATGTGTTGGATAAAATATAATATTGCATGTCAGAGATCTCTGCGATCTAAGTCTCTGATATTTGCTTGTAAGTGTGATTAATTTATAAATGAACTATAGACAATCTTTTATATATCTGTTTTTATTTTTCATTAGGTCTATATCAGATATATAATATATTAGGTCATATACATCACATACATTCATGATTCAATCATACAAAGACATCACACATATCCCATAGTTAAGGTGCTTGAACACAATTTTCAAAATAGTACAATATCATTAAATATACTATTGCTAGACAGTCCTTGAAAATTGAAATTCAACAATACCTCAACCAAGTAGCCTATCTACATCCATCCTGACAAAAAGTTATGATTTTTATTTCAAAATTAATTTGTCATCAAAATAATTTATATGAAACATATAACTCTGTGTCTCCATAACCTGCCTTAAAGTTTTCCTGCTATGCCAGAGCGCATTTGTGAATATTTTTAGTTATTTATGGGAGTATTTGAATTTTTACAATCTCTCCCTCACTGTTCTGTCAAAATCCACAATTCTGACATCAAAATATTCAAAAATGGATAGGCAATAAGACTCAGTTTAGTTTGTTTGCTTACATACAATATTGTGTTAGTTATGACAAATTTAATTAAGAAAAAAAAAGAAAATAAGGGTAAAACAATAGAAATGTGTACATACTCATGCCAGTATCCCAGAAAACTGAATCATAATCCAATTATTTTGAAATAAAACACATCTGCATATATCCTGAACCATATTGTAATGCATACAAGTATTTCTATATACAGAATTATAAATGTCACATTGTCTTGATATCATCAAATGCATAAAAAATATGAATTTTCCATACAATTTTCTATTCTTTAGGCCTACATTTTAATGCCCAGGACTTATTTACATAACCTTAGATAATACAAATTACTATGCCTTATATAAAGGTCTGAGTATTCACGTCCAAATGTAATGCTCCAAAAATCATGTTTTTGAATGTATATAATGGTGAGTCATATATATATTGCATTGGAAATGCCCCTCAACTTCATCAACACAGAATCAGAATTTCCATCATAGTGAGATTGTAATAATTATTGGAACTACAATCACCATCTTATCTAATATCGGAATCATTACCTAACGTATTTTGGTACATTTCAAAAGCCTAACTAGCTGAAAAACATAGAGAACGTCTAGATTTCATTACTTCAAATACAAGTAGAAATAAGTTACACAAAGTGAAAGTGTAAACACACTTGTTTATATGCAATTAGTTCTCAAATACAATCTTTATTATTTTTAATGAAGTATGCCTTTCTAGAATGATTATCTCTGGAACGGAAATAACGCAAATAGGAACGGTTTGTTTGATTTTATGAACATCGTGATGTTTATAATTCAAGATAGTACATTTGTATTAAAATGTAGATTTAGCACCTTTTGGCATTTCGGGCCTCCAAAATGTAGATTTTAGCGGCTCAGTGAACGAGAGGAGTTAACCATTGACCACAAAATAATTACTTTTAATAGAGCTGAGCTGATATTAATTTCTGAATATCTTTGTTATTTTCAATAAAACAACACTTAAACTATACAATTTTGTGTACACAAAGACATTACATGGCTGTTGATCATTATCACATTGCTGAAATTTTCAGATGGGCTCAAAACTAATTAATATTCAAAATGGTGGCTAACTCATAATTATAATGAAAATAAATTATATACCTATTAAATATAATAAAATGCCACAGAAACTATATATTTTTATATTTGCAAAGACAAGATGTATCTGTTGATCACACTGCTACCATTTTATATGCATGAAGAGCTAATTAATATTCACAATGGTGGCTAATTGGCATAATTAAAACAAATGTTGATGCTTTTAAAATCAACTGTTGTTTTCAACCATGTTGAGCATTCTTAATGGTTAATATGAAGAGAAAAGGATTAAAGGACTTAAAAAATCTAGTGGCCAACAAATTTTTTTCTGAAATTCACTAAATTTAAAAGGGTTATAATGGATTTAACTTACCACGCAGCACAAAATTCTTTATTACTACAATATGAAATAAACGGCTGTAGCAAAAATGTCTGGTTCTGAATCATACACACTTATATAAGCATAGACACATTTATTTAATTTCTTAAAAAACTGTGTGTTGGTTAGGGAGTTTCCCCAAACAAACTGGTCACATGATATTTATAGCCTAAAGCAATATTTTCTGTACACGCAATGTGGATGTCCAATTAACTATGATAATGCCTCATTACCGATAATGAGGTATTATCATAGGGTTTAACCTTTAGCAAGCCAGATTAAAAAATACGAAACGTCTCCCTGCCACCGGATTCTTTTTTGAAAATTTGCGTTATTGATGGTGACTGTTTTCAAAATGTGATAATTTTTTGGTTGTTAAAGATATTTAAATAATATTTGCACATATAAATAAAGAATTGAATTCTTCATATAATGGTGTAATTTATGTATGTGTATGTGTGATACCAGATGAATGAGAAAGTGGTAAAGACGTTTTTCACAAAAAAACATATATTTTATAACAAATAAAGAGGAAAACAATTAGTAAAAAAATAACTTACCTTACTTATCTAATTCCTTGGCAACACTGTACACTAAAATCACACGCAAATCTGTTGTATTTATGTTCTTTCATTGTGAATTTATCAAAATATTGCCGGGGGAACTGTATAAAACATGTAGATTTGCAGTAAAATCGTTCTTTGAGCTTAGACATGGAGTCATTTTTGGTGCCACTTCAACATATTCGATATCAAACATGTACAAGACCCCAAGCCAACATGGCATTCTGTATATTCACTGCTGTGAAACTAAATAACTAAATAATTCATGATTCAAGCCACGATTCAATGTTATTTTATTATAAATACGATGAAAGAAAGGTCTTATAAAACCGATCCACCATCATGGCATCGTACCGGTGTGCAGATGTGGTCAAATTAATTGCTATAACACGTGTTCCTTTCACCTGGACATCTTTACAACACTCATTTCGGACGTGAAGTGGTGCCGGCTTCAATTGCACATGCCCCGAACTATATACAGGCTGTGATCAGGCTGTGGTAGGCCTATTTCGCATGATGAATCATTGAGCGAGTGCATCCGACAACAGTAAACAGCCGCCATCTTTTTTTTGTCAATCACGCTTAACCAAAGCGCGGTGAAGGTTAATAAATCACAGGCCATTAACTTGTATGTGTTTATTTATGTTAATTTATCAGCTAACCATTCATTGAATCATCCACATAACATGGCTTTCCATTTTCTCAGCATGGCGATCAGGAATTTAAATTTTGCTTGGTTTTTATATAACTTACAGTAAATCAGTTTTTTTAAATGTTCTCTTTTATATAGACCAAATCAAATGGGACGGATATTCCCACTGTGCAGTTCAGAGACCATCAATGGTCCCATAAAATTAACATGTTACCTTCATTGAAACTAAAACACTGAGTTTTTGATGTAAATTTATTCGTTTTGCCCAGTTCAGACTTCTATTGTTCACTTAAAGCGGCAATTGAGAACCACAGTGCACATTTCATCATATAAACACATTGAGTGAAACATCTGGGACTTGCAAAAACATTGAATAATCTCCATCTTCTTCTTTCATTCACTTGAAACTTATCTATATCTGTTCTTCTCCATCTAAACGAATGATAAATACAAATCTGGTGTTGAGTGCTTGTACTCAATCCATCAGTAAAACACACACTTGTGTTATCTCCCTTTCATATTCTAAAGGTGACTTCAAAAGGCTTAGGGTTAAGATAAGCCTAAGCTAGATCTCTGACCCTATGAAAACCACAGAGATAGCTAAATATTGCCTTTATTGGTGAATTGAGAAGGATCCAGAGCAAAAGGTAATAGACCTACAATCAAACCCCATTATAACAACTTGGTCAAGAATGACAAAATATGTATGTAATAACAGAAATTAGCTGTATACAGTATGCACAATAAAGAATAAATACAATTAGGTTGTGTGAAAAATAGTGTTAAAGGGACTTGTTATAAAAGGATGCGCTATAGAGGGATTTCACTGTATATGGAAAACAAAGTTACAAACTCGCACTCCAGAGCTGTGCTATCATATATTAAGACTATATCCTGCAGGAGTTTGAGAACAAGTGCAGTAGAATATCTTATTTGAGTTAATTTTTTTTATTATTAATTTTTTTCCATTATGCCATAACTATTTATCTTGAAGAGGATATTATGCAAAATATAGAAAGCATGCAAGGAATAGCAATTGGAGGTTACAATCTGAATAATCTAAGATATGCTGACAATACAGTTCTGATTGTAGGAAGCGAACAAGAAATTGAAGCACTGTTACAGTACAAGAAAGTGAAAACAAAGGCCTCAGTATAAACAAGAAGAAAACAGAAGTAATGGTTGTTTCAAAGAACTACACACCACCAAAATGCAGTATTACTATCAATAATGCAAAATTAAATCATATGGATACAGTCAAGTATCTTGGAACTATTTTAATATCAGATGCCAGGTGCTTCAATGAGATCAAGAACAGGATAGCACAGACCAAATTATCATTTTGGCCAACAATTTTTTTCTAAATTTCACTAAATTTAAAATGGTTATAATGGATTTTACATCGAAGCACTAAATTCTTTATTACTTCAATAACAGTTTTGTGTTAAGGGTTGTGTTACATGGAGAGGAATGATCAGGAATGGTATAAAGACAAGAGAATGTCTTAAAGAGAAAGAGATAACAGTTAATTCAAGGGCTGCATGCATAAGAAGATGTACAACAGCATACGATGGTACAAGTAAGCCTATCATGCCTTGTTCATACCATGAAAGAATCTTTGTGGTTCAGACTGATCTTGTGGGTCACATCCGTCATCACCATGGATCATAGTTTATATTTCTTATAGCACAACAATAATACCATCACCTGGAAAGATGAAAGGTGCTTACTACAATATAGAATATTACATATAGAATATGTAGACTTTACAAGCAGAAAGATAAAAGTAGATAGTTAATAAGACAAGTTCATAAACAGAAATGAAATTTGTCATTTCAGTTGCTTGCGATATGTCTGAACAAGCTTGTGCATTTGTGGAAAGTACTCATCCTCTTAGTGAAATAATTCAGGAGTACAAAAATCTAACAAATGATGGTAAGTTGTACAATAATCGAACAAATTATGGTAAGTCTTTTCTATGCATGATATGTATATTGGTGTCTTAACTCATTCACGCTGAATTTGTTTTTGGCTCTGCAGAACACATTATAATGTAGAGTTACTATACTTCCATTGTGTAAAAAGAGGACGAAGAGCATTTTTTAACAGAAAAAAAGAAGACACATTTTCCATCTGATGTGTCTGGAAGAAAAAAGACAGCAAAAGAGATTGTACAAAGTACAGAAGTATTTCACTTCTAAGCCACACTGGGAAAAATTTTCACAAAGAATTGTATGTCGCATTTGTTGATCAAGTAAAAAGGTCTCAACAGATATATTATTATAAAAATAATATCTCTCATTTCACATTATGACTTTTACCAACTTTGGACAGATAACAACTTTGGAAAATAATATCAAAATATGAAGTTCAACAGCACCTTATCAACTTGTGTTGAAGTAGTTTCACAGAACAAGTGTTAGGCTTTCAGATAAATTTCATATACACTGGTGTGCTAAAAGGTGTGCTATCTTCTTTGTTATTCATTACATATATCGATTGCATATGTAAAATTGCCACCACTAATGAAGAAGACAACCTAAACAACCTCCTGAGAAAACTTCTTTTTGCAGATGATCAAGCAATAATATCAACAACAAAGGAACAATTGCAACAACATATAAATAGACTCCACACAACAGGTAGGGACTTTAACATAAAGATGAAAAACTCAGGTAATGTCAATCGCAAAAACAGAAGAAGAAAAAAACACTATTCTAAACGATGACCAACTGAAACAGGTGAAAGAATTCACTTAACTTGGAAACATCATATCATCGAATTGGAAAAACATCAAAGAAATCCAACATAGATGCAATATAGCATTACCGGATCTTAGGGCAGATGTCTCCAATTTTTAAAAACAAATATGTGGGCATGAACACCAAAGCCATACTATATAAAATGATTATCATACCATCACTATGCTACCACTGTCAAACGTGGACACTAACAACAGAATCCAAAAGAAAGCTTGTTACAACAGAAATAACTTGTCTATGTAGAATCCTCTATTGTCTATCCCCAGCTGGTGGTGTTGTCGTAGCTTCCACACTTGCTGTTGGGTGAGCGTAGGGGTTTGTGAAGGAGATGTAATTTACATTCCAAAGCCAGATATGTTGCTCTGGTTTAGGTGTTCAGTATGGTCTTGATGTTGTCTATCCATCTTTTCCTAGGTCGGCTCTTGGCTCTGTATCCTGATTCCATCTTGTTATAAGCTCTTATGGGAAGTTGATCGTTCATCCTCATAAGATGTCCAAACAATTTATCTGTTGTTTCACTAAATATTCTATGCTTGATTTTATGCCTGTTATCTGTCTGATGTATTCACTGTGCATTTTGTTGAGTCTGGTGACTTCAGTAGCCTTCCTGGGACATTTCATTTTGCATGTTTTGATCTTTCTCTTATGTGTAGATGTCAGTTGCCAAGTTTGGCTTTGGTAGCATATATTGTTGGTATAAAGATGCTCTTAATCATTTCTTTCTTTACTTACATGTTGGTTTTTGGATGCAGTAGCAGAGGTGACAGCTGGTATGTCATAGCAGTTTTATTTTGACATCTTGTTTATATCTCTCTATCGAGTTGTCTGTCTTCTGTGAAGATACTTCCTAGGTACTTGAACTCTTGATAGAATCCTCGGAGTAACAATAAGAGGCAGAATCAGAAACAAAAACACCAGAAGACTTAACAAACGCAATGCCACTCTCGGACTACATCAGAAGGCAACAGATTAAGTGATTTTTGCATGCTTCCAGACTACCATCAGACAGTGCTCTTCAAAAGCATTACTATACAGACATGATAGATACAAAGCCAGAGGCAGACCTTTCAAATGATGGATTTCATAAATATAAATTAGTCAAAAAATTGCTGGAATAATGCTGGAAGCAATGAAAAACAGTCCCATCAAAGCATTGTCTAAAATTACTGACATTACACCTATGAATCTGCAAAGAAAATATCAAATACTTAGCAGTGCATCAGAAAGTTCAGAAAAAACTGAAAATAATGTTCCAACAAGATTTTTATAGAAAATGTAATCAATAAAATAGTTTAGCACATGCAGCAAATCATGAAAATTTCAGCTCAGATGCACACTCTCCATCATACCAGTGAAGATCTTGATGAGTGGACCCCCTTGCCAAAATAACTAACACCACATCCTACATGAAATAATCCATCTTTCAAGTGATGTTGACGGTGTCACACAAAAACACAAGTCGATATTCCACCGTTTTGACTGGAAGTCTATCTGGGTGAGTTGACTTGCTGCAACATGTTTAAGCATTCTAGACCATGTCAATCCATGCTGTGGAAATGGGACTTAGTTTAGCCAACAGAGACTAAGAACTAAGATTGGCCAGGCCTTCCTAAGCAAGAGCGCAGTCTGCCCTAGTAAGTACAGGTGCTGAAGATTAGGCAACCAGCCAAGAGACACACAACATCAAACAGGATGCCATGCTCAAAAGAAATGAAAGTATATCTCTATTTGTTAACTGTTATGATGCCTACCCTGTGACTGACATCTAGGTAGGGGTGATATCAAGCTTTATGCCTCGAAAGGGTGCAACCTCAATTACTGGAAGATCTCAATCGCTTCAAAGAGCCAGGAGACATGAGAATAGAGCAAATGGCCAAAGAAAACATAAACCCCTTAAAATAATGTATAGTAAGGCTGAATGTGTTGACAACAAAAAGAAAGGCTACAGTAGAAATTGGACCAGAAAAATATCTTTTAAAATGAACAGTTAAGTGTATGCTACTTGCAACAAACACACCTCAGCAAGGATATAGCTTTGACAGTCAGAGGCTACCATTCCTACTGAAAAGATAGAAGAAAGAGAATACTGATACTTGTAAAGAAAACATCAGTGCATAGTCAGCTAGAATCATATAGAGAGAGAGCAGAATACCAGATGCTTCATCGCAAAACAGAAAACACAGCATTCAATCTCATAAACTAGTGCTGTCCAAGTGATCATCCACTGGCACTAGACACAATCCCAGTAAATAGGAATTACGTGCAGGGACTTTAACAGCCGCTCACAGAGCTGGGGATAAGATCACGTGGACAAAAGAGGTGAGGAACTAGAAAACTGACATGATGACAATGGACAGTGAGCTTATTATAATTAACCATCCAATTGATTCACCAACATTTTACTCATGGCACACCACTTCTACACCAGACCTGGCATTTCACTCTACTGTCCAATAATGAAACATCACACGTGTTGTTGAGAAACAGCTTCTCGATTCGAAACTAGCATCACAGTACTTGGGGCACTATAAGTGCTCCATTCTCTGTTCCAGCAGCCATCCCAGTTTGTGCAGGATCAGAGTCCTGGTCAGGTGTTGATTGCGTAATCTTCAGGACGTTCCAGAAAAAATACCTTTCCTCCACTCCCGCATAGACACTTCCATTTCTGACATTCTCTGTATGTGTACGTTCTCAGCGTCATTGACATCATGTTCATCTTGAAATGAATTTATTACTGCCTTAATCAACTCTGCTTTATCTCTTCTCAAAATTGTGCCGTCTATCACCGCATTGCCTGCCAATAAGTCGGCTTTCTCGTTTCCTTTGACCCTGGCATGACCAGGGCAGTATATCCATGTAATGTTCTGGACAATTGAGTTATTCAATAAATCACACCATTCCTTTCTCAGCATGCACTTTTCTATCTTGTGCTGCATGCTTTGAGAGTCTGTATTACTGAGTGTGTTGATGTATCAGTTATCAACTAATTAAGTGCTGTTGAAACTCCCCTATCTCCATCCTAATGCTCGATGTGACAGAGAAGTATGCAGATGATTTCTCAACCAACTTCACGCAGTTTCTGTAGGCAACAAAACCCCAACCACTTTTATTTGTATTTCTGTTAACTGAACCATTTTTGTATAAAATTATGTCTTGTGGTTTCAAGTGTAACTGGGCGAGGTCATGCACTATAACCTGGGCACTGACACCCCATCCATTCTGACATGCTTTATCTAGTTATATTATTACTTTAGTCAATTATTTTTCTCAACATCTACCTCCACCCATTCACTGCCCTTTCCTATTTCTTCTAATTGACATACTCTTCATTCGTCTTGATTCTCCCACGCTTGATTCGTTTTCACTTTGACACATCTGACTGGTGTAATGTAACTCGTTGGTGTAATGGGTGGTGGTTGTATTCTGTCACTTCAAGGTATAACCTAACTTGTGCTACCTGATGTTACACCCTAATACTGGGAAGATCAAGCAGAAATCTCATTGCAGAGATGGGTATATCCCTAGTACACCCCAGTACCACTCTCATTGCCTCATTTTGGACTTTTTCTAATTTATTGACTTGTGTCTGTGTCAGTAGGCTGAGTCCATAATTTATGACAGATAGTACCATCATTTGTAGAAGCAGAAACAGTACCCATTATTGCATGTTGAAAGTCGTCATAACATTGATAACACGGATCCCTCTTTTAGCCTTCTGAATCATATCTGTGATGTTATCAAAGGTTATCCCAAGATATTTAAGTTCCTGTTCTCTTTCAATGAATGAGCCCATTATCAGAGAAATGGCTTGGAAGTAGCAATTATTGACATCTTCCTAACTGTGGAAAATGAATGTATCAAGGAGAACAGCATGCTTACTAGGTGGAACTTCAAGAGGGGAAACTGAACAATGTGTGAACACTTAACCATACAAATATGAAGCATCAAAGATTAATAGAAACAAATCAGAAGGTAGTAGACAGCATTTGATCTAGACCTGTTCAGCAGACACCTATTTGCCTAGCAACCTGAGTCAACATATTGTCCGAATTCGACAACATCTAAATAATTATTTGATTTTAGTGAAGACTACCAACATATATTATTCTCAAGTTACTTTGAACATGGACATGTCGATCCACACACAGACAACACACTCCACAGGAATGTAAAATGCTTGAGGATCATAAGTAGCACTTGTACGTGCCATCAGGCCTTAGTACTACAATGACCATTAGGCCTGCTTGTAAACATAAATTGCACAGAAACAAAGTTGCTTCAGATGTAACATGATAAATGAATAATATAAATTGGAAGCATTGAGGAGTTATAGAAAAATGGTATGCAGTACATGGGATTTAAACCACCCCATTTTGCCAGCATTATGGTTGGGCTGCTATGATAGTTTCTGGCTAGTTAAGTATCACCATAGAATCATTGTCAAGAAATTCCCAAAGAACAAGAAGAGTTGACAGGCTAGAGAACACACTAAGAAATGGTGTGTACCCAAGTATATAATCAATAAGACACACAATGAAGAGAACTTGAGAGAATGATAGTGTATCACTGATAGGAGAGGAAATATCTCAACCAAATTCCTGGCCCACATTCATTTATCAGTGCACAATGAAGAGCAAATGAACTTAATGTAACATTGTCAGAAATAAACATAAAATTATCAGAGATTACTATTCATGGGTGGTGCATTGCTATCTGCAAAATTCATGTCAGTTACTTCCTGCTTGGAACAGCACGATCTTAGATAACAGTTAAACTAGTTATAAATATGGCTGAATGTATTCTTAGAGTGTTCATTTTCAAACTCCGACTGAATCTATCTTGTAGCAGGGTAATGGTCCTATTAGATTTTCAGCAGGATACCTTTTTCATTACCTTTCCTTTGGAGTTACCAATGTATGCAGGAGAGAAGGATCATGTTGCATGGGCAACACATAGTCTCTATATTTCAGTCCTGATATTGTGCTATGGAAATATATACTCTATCCCTGGTATTCATGGGTCTCTGAATCAAATCGGGGGATGGCAGTTACAGGTTATAAGTCCTTGATAATTGATGCAGAAAAAAAAGTACACCACTGGCTATCTCTGAGGGGGTCTATAATTATATATATATGACATGCTACTAAACTAAGACAGCCTCAATATAATGGCATGTCATCTACTAAGGTTTTCTGTTGCATAGGTGTTTGTCTAGTGGGCCATTGGTGAGACCCGCAGATGCAACTGCATGCGAAAGGATTAATATAGAACACAGTCATCATCATTAAGTTCCATCTCCGCAATGAAGGTTGGTTGCAACAGACCTCCAACATCCCAACTCTTATCTTGGTGGTGCACTCTGCTAGAGTGTAAGCTGTCCATCTTGTGATGTTACTCTCCCACTTGTATTTCTGCCTACCTCTTGCTTTCCTCCCCTTTACTTTATCTTGAAGTAAGGTCTTCAGCAAGGTTTCATGTCTTATACAATATTTTATTTGCATGATCTTATTTCCTTTAATAATTATTCCTTCATACGAAGTGTTGTTAGAACCTCGTTTGTTTTCTTGTCTTTCCATGATGTTTTCCTTATTCATCTATATACCGGTATCCACATTACAAAAGCATCAACTCTGTTTTTTAATTGTTTGCTTATTGTCCATGTTTCTGAGCCATACATTAACTCTTTCAGGAAGTAATTATTCCCGAGGTTTGGACATAATTAATTTTAGGCTAAATTTTTGTACTGCATCATGATTTAGGCGCAAGCTTCCTGAAGACAGTATTACCTATGGAAGGTCATATAAGGTATTAAAAGAAAGATAATTGAATGTGGAATCAATATTCAATATACTATAAGAATTGTAACAACAAAATACCAAAATTACACCACAAACAAGGATGTTAGATGAAGAGATATTTTTTGGACATGCATTTTGTTCTATTTACCCTCAATTTTACTTGTCTGGAAATGTTGATACCCAATCTTACTAAACTAGATATATTGACTGTCCATTTATTGATCATAATTAGTTTATTTGTAGTAAATCTATTAAGTGCTAGTGTTTTATACCATTTTTTTGTATGCCATGTCAAATTTCAGAACCAAACAAAATATTGTGAAAATTTAGAAAATATTCCCAAGTATTCATAGTATTAGATTTCCAAAGTTGAACTTTATTCCACTCAATATTATCATTAGGTCTAATGCTATTTTCTGTATAACGTAGTGGAATATTATCATTGCTGTCACTAGGTCTATCTAACTCTTCAGAAACAATGGAAGTGGGAACAGTTTTATAACGTTTTTGCTCTTATCTATTATAAGGTTTAGGCCTATTTCTTTTCCGATTTTCAATGTCGATAATCTCCACTGTCAAAATGGATAACATATGTTTTACCGACACATCACTTGAAATAACATCTCCAAATGATAAAACTCAAAGAATAATAAAGCCCGATGTTTGCTAAATGTTTGAACTCTGTTGCTAGTGGAAGACGAAGCCATTTTGCTAATTTCTGGAAAGCTGAATCTACCTTGAAACACAATGGTTTTCTTTTGTTAGCCAGATTTCTAAATGTTAAACGGCTAAATAAGTTAATACTTGTCATTTACGAACCAAACAAAGCAAATTTAGATCGTATATATGGAGGACCGATATATTGTGTTTATGTCCAGAAAGGGTGGAGATTCTGGCCCGATATATCGTGTGACATCCTGAAAGAGTTAATATAGAATAGTTGTAGCATTTTATAATTCACATTGTTAGCTTGTTTGTAATTTGTTTAGATGTTAATTATTTTCTCGTCATAAAAAGTACTTTTAACCATTTCTATTCAAAGTCGTAGAATTTCAAATGCCCTGCTTGTGTAGTTGCATAATGTCAGAGTCATTAAAAAAAACAACACTCCACTGTTTAATACTACAACAATAGCCAATGTAATTTATGTACGTCGATGTGTGTCTGTTTTCCTTCTTTACTCCCTTTCCCCACCCATGTTCTTTCACCATGATGACCACGTTTCCTGATGGAATGATGTTCTGAGTATGCAACTGTTGAAATGGACGTTGGCATTGGGATACATACTCTGTCACCCCTGCAATGGATTTATTTATTGACGCTCCAACTTGAGATGTTCAATCTGTCCACAAAATATAGACATATCATAGGCCTAAGAGAGACATTTTGCTGTTGCAAATATCGAGTGCCTATTGAATGTACACACTACTATACATTTACTATGCATCTAGGATACAATTGAAAGAATTTAGTATTCAGTTTGGCACGAGTAGGATTAGGTATCAGCAAGCCACGAAATCCATCATTATGCATACATTTCAATATTTTTATATTTTGGAAACTGCAGAACACATCCTTAAAAGCATATTAATTCTACAGAAAAGAGAGAGGTAAAATATAGCATGCAGAGATAGTACTACATCCTAGCCTGATGGGTTCTATGAATGCTCCAAACCAATCATATAGTACAATGAAACTATTGGTAATGTGACTTTATGACTGACAGAATAACAATGAGAAATACTTATTATATGAACAAATACTGTAAAAAGATGCTAATTGATGCATTTTATACCTTTAGGTAAACAGTCTATGGAATGGTATGGCTTGTTTAGCTTTCCACTCTATGTAGTCACCCTGGTAATGCTGGTTCTAGCCATCATAGGTGGCTTTTTAGCCATCGGTTTCGGTGTATTTAATGTGTTTGGCAGACCAATTGAAACAATTACAGGCCCTTCAGGACTCTATGTGTGGAATAGTTTGGCACGTAAGTCTTGACTGTATAGTATAGATTTATAGAATGTATATTACCACAGCAAAAGTTAATTGTTATTATGTCCACATTACAGCATGGTTCTTTCCAGAAAACTACAATATTTTGGTCATATCAATCCTAGAGAAGACCATAATGGAGAGGATGATGCCAGGGAGATGAACAAGAGGCAGACCTATAAGAAGATGGACAATACATCAAAGATCACCTGAACATGACAGTAACGAAAGCAGAAAGACTGTCTCAAGATCGAGAGAAGGATAAAAGGGTTGTGATGACTGTTCAGGATATGCTACCTAATAATGATGATGATGATGATGTACACATTGTGGAAACAACTTTGTGTTGGGATATTGATACAATTGAGCTATAAAAAGGACAAGCAGGACCTGCATTAGCCCTTGTATACATTTCTATCTATCGTATTTGCTAGGAGTCGAAATCGATATTTGGGCTATTGCACGTTTGGTCGCTTGATATGCAGTAATATTGTGACATCTCAGAATGTTGGTAACTCTACCTTCTTCTTGGTCTTCTTCTTGGTCTTCCTCTTGCTATCTCCAATCTTATGTCGAATGCTCTTGCCAATATGGATTCATTTTCATTAAGTGGCCAAACCATTTCATTCTGTTTTTAAATGGTTGGTTGGTTGCTGATCCAGCGATCCATGGGCTCATGCCCTTTGACCCAATGCCATTAAACTGGCATTATATTGCTGGGGAGTCTGGATTGTTGGCCCACCCTGGGCCAGAGCCAAAGAATAACTATCACACCACCAGGAAGTTAGGTTTCAACCTATGCACTGCTCCGAGCCACTGCAACCACTGTGCTCATTCCCCGCCACCAATTTACTACTGGTTATGCCGAACTTCTATTGCTCCAGGCATGGAACCGAATGTTCAAGTCAAAAGGATTGTCACGTCCTGAGTCACTGTGCCTCTATGATAGTCCTCAGCCATAGGAAAAACAATGCTGTCAGTTTCCTCCTCCCCAATGCTGTGAAGTACATCTCTGGTTCTCTCCCAATGACAGCGGGTGCATACATACATAAAAACATATTGCAATAACAAAATAAAAGCATGAGAAGCATAATTGTATAAATGACGTGCCATTAAGCTTCTATAAGAAGATAACTTCAATATAACGGCATGTCATATACTACGGTTTTCTGTTGCATGGGTGGTTTTTCTTATGAGCCATTGGTGAGACCCACAGACGAAACCACATGTATCTGTTTTTCAATATATTTGACCATAGATGATGTTCCAGCAGTTCTTGTGATCTCATTATTCCTCATATGATCTCTTCTTGTTCTGTTTGCTGCTCTTCTTAGACATCTTATTTCACTTGTAATAAGCTTTCTCTCTTTTTCTTTAGATAGTGTCCACATCTGACATTGATAACACAATGTTGGTATGAAGAATGAATTTATGATTTGTATTTTGTTTTCCATTGGGATAGTTTTGTTTCAAGATTGGTGTCAGTTCATAATTTATGTATATCTTACTCCCAAGATATTTAAATTGCACCCACTTGTTTCAGTAGCTGATCATGTATGTTGATTGTATTGGGTGATGTTATGTATCTACATGTTGATTGTATTGGGTGATGTTATGTATCTACATGTTGATTGTATTGGGTGATGTTACGTATCTACATGTTGATTGTATTGGGTGATGTTATGTATCTACATGTTGATTGTATTGGGTGATGTTATGTATCTACATGTTGATTGTATTGGGTGATGTTACGTATCTACATGTTGATTGTATTGGGTGATGTTACGTATCTACATGTTGATTGTATTGGGTGATGTTATGTATCTACATGTTGATTGTATTGGGTGATGTTATGTATCTACATGTTGCGTAGGTAGGTAGTTAATTAGTTCGCCTCTCTATTGGAGAGGCGTACCCTTTTCAACCAGCAGACAACAAAGTCCAGTTAGGTATATCAGGACACACTACCATAAAATATTAGAGGTAACAAAGACCCCTTCTATTATTTTCATGAGTTGACCAGTAATCTACATATTACAGAAGCACAATGAAATCAATGGAGCTCTTTAACATTGAAAGACTGATTTTTCGTGAAATGGAGAAATAAGAAATAATATGGCAGATCTCTACACCATCTTGAAAACTATTATGCAGAATTTATGTGGACGTCAAGGCTAACAGAAACATACACCGTATTTGACACTACTCTCATTGTTATGAAAGATTACTTGTCCCAATAAATAGTATTCCATTATTTCTTATTGTGTCCCTTGTATTATTTTGTTTTATGTCCCTTTGTACACTAGTTATAGGAAAGCTTCATTGTGCTCAATATTGTTCCATTTATTAATATTGTTCTGATTTTCATTATCAATGGAAATCAAAACTGATATGTGAGTCATCTGTCTGGTAAGGCCCCTTTATTTGTTTTGCTGATACTTTGGCGATTGGTCCGGAAAGAGTTGACAGTTTTTACTGTATCTGTTTAAAAACAAAGACAGTAGCTTGTGTTGGACAAATGTGTTACATTTTCAACTATTTTGTTTTCTTTTATGCAATATTGATTAAATTTTCATATTTTACAGTTATTGCCTCAGCAGTATCAATTGGAACATATCTTGGCTTGTATTTCTCTCAACTGAAAGTGAACATATTGAACGTACATATCTTGAAGGCTGGCTTTACATCAGAGGACCATACAGACTTGGACTTTTCATTTTTCTTTGTGGTTATTGCAGCTATATGTTTTGTTGTAAACCTTTTTTTGCTATTTTTGTCTGGACAAAAATGTTCTTGTCACTATTCACTTACTGGAGAAAAGGAAGTTGATAATGGCATGATTCTCTATTAACATATTTACTCTATTTAGTATTCTCTATTAACAGTTGCCTAACAAATCACAGTTTAAATAGTTGTTATGTATAATCCAAGAATGGAGTGCCAGTACAAATATGTACATTACACTAATCTCTCTAGGAAAGTATGAGGTCACTAAAAATCTGTAGGATCAAAAACTATAATTCAGCAATACTTTTTATTGTATGAAAATATGCACTCACCGAGCAAAACTGATATCCAACAAGTAAAGCGTGAAATGGGGTAATGAAGTTTTGCTAATAACATGAACACACTTAGGCACACACAAATTGACATTTTGACTGAAAGGCCTTTATCAAGAATAACATACACGTATACATAAAAAACAAACAAGTAGGGATGACACAACCTGAGTTCAAAGTCTAGCGAAATGGCCAAAGGATATAAATTATGTCAGAGGTGGCGCAAACAGGAAATGTACAGAAATAGGAAATGTACAAAAACAAACCTAAATACATGTGAAAATAAGAGAGAAATGTCAGATGCTCATAAATTACCAAAGGTTTCAGAGTGCCAAATTTGTATATATATATATATATAGCGGTTGTCAAACGCCAGACATGTCCAGTAGTCAGAGAAGGATGTTTTAATTTCTGTCACCTGGCCTGTGCCATGAAGTGGACTAACAGGATAGCCTGAATGATGTTTGATGTTGTGTAGATGCTCACAGAATCAGTCAGCAAGCTTCCTACTAGTCTCACCTATGTACGTCATGGTGCAGCGCTTGCATAGATGATGTTACGGGACACACAGGAGAAACTCTCCTCGATTGTGAAGGTTAGCCTTGGGGAATGTGACACACCAGGTCTGGGTAACATATGAACAGGTGTACCATCTAGGGTATTCGCAGCTGATAGTGCCTGAATGATAGTCAGGCCTAAGATGATTCTGGACCAGTAGATCCCTGAGGTTCTTGTCCCATCTGTACGCAACCAGAGGAGGGTCGCAGAACACTTCATGCATCTCAGGATCTGGAGAAGCGATCAGCGTCTCAGGATCAGCGACTGGAGAAGGGGAAGGTGTTGAAGTAGAACGTGCCGAACAGCAACGCTATGCGGATAGAAAGTGATAACAAGTTTTACCCTGTTAAAGGGAGAAGACTGATTTTTCTAGAGGGTGTCCTGGCGGGAGAGGCTGATCACCCGAGACAGGTCAGACTGAAGAACTCTGTCAGGGTATAACCTACAATGTAGGAAGTCCATCAACTCATGGACTTTCTCGAGAAAATCATCCTCACCCCTGCACAGGCGCTGGAGATGAAGAAGTTGAGAGAATGAAAGGAAACCGCGACAGGCATAATGATGAGATAAGGTATATAGGAGGCATCAGTCGGTTTGTAGTGTACCAATGTGCTACGACAAGAAGGACAACAAGTGATGAATATGTCAAGGAAGTTCACATGGGAAGTGGATATCTCAGATGTAAACTTGATGGCTGGATGAATTCGAATTTAATGGAAAATTGTGCACCTCTTTACAGCACTGTGTTGGTTAGTTGCTGAACTATCTCTGCCCTTTGACCCAATGACATTGTGTGATATATACATATGCTAAATGAAGTGTAACAGCTCAGCCTCTGCCATGTTAGTGATACCAATCCTATCATGAATATTCCAATCCTATCATGAATATGGAACATCAATAGAAAGGGCCCATCATAGGACTCCCACAACTGGTTGAAAGACACTGTCCAAGAAGTCAGAGATTACTAACATGAGGCAGGAACATGCAGAGACAATCGGTCTTCCAGGGTTAGAAGTTTTGTGGATTTTAGGTCTTGTTGTTTTTGATGTATACATGTATGTTATCCTTGATAAAGGCATTTCAGTCGAAATGTCAATTTGTGTATGTACCTATGTGTGTTTCATGTTATTAGCAACACTTCATTACCTTGTTTCATGCTTTACCTTTCTATTGTATGCAACACCAGCTTCTGATAAAACAAACTTTAAAAAATGTTTTCAAATAAATTATTTAAAACTGCAATTTATCAATTAAAAAATACATTGCTACTATATTTTTGTGCACATATTGTGATAATTTACATAGCTGTTGGCAATATATTTCTAGCAGTATGCCATATGTTCGATTTTGACAAAGTAGTCCTGGTGCTTCTAGTCACTACATTGTATTTTGTGATGCAGATTTATTTAGTCACTGTTATCAAATATACATGTCAACATAATATAGTAATGTGATGGCAACTAGTTTGGACCAGTCATGCATTTTTATTTTGCAGCCACCATCATTAAACACAAAACATTAACAATTAAATATATAACATAGAACCTTGACATTTAGAATTTTTCATAATGAATCTCCTATTGTATTGGATTATGATAATTTGAATAAAAGCTTAACACTTTCACTGTTACACCTCTTTCAGCCAAGTCAACCACACAGTTTTTAGTGTAATAATTTTTAGTGGGTGGGAACTAAAAATAATGAAATATTAACCATTACAGATACAACTTTGAAACTTTCAGAAAATGTTTAGACATTAAAATTTCCAAAAAATGTTTATCTCGCACTTTTATGGAAAATATATTTCCACTCAATTTTTTTTTTAAAATGGAAGTCTGGTAAACTTTTCCAAAATTTTAAAGATCCTATTAGTAAACCATAAAAATGGCACTTGGTCTTAATATTTTATTTACCATAACCTGATACCAATGTGAACACATTTCCTTGCTATAGAAATTATGCAGACTATGTATTATGAAAAAAATAACATGTTGCTAGTATGTACATATCAGTGCTATGTTTTTGGGACCTCAAATAGTTAACAGGTTCATAATATGAATTGTTGAATAAAATATAACTATTTCATTTTGAAGATTAAAATTTTCATTTGTGAATTTGTACAATGTTATTCTTGAAAAAGTCTATCTAACCCAAGGTTTGGATCAATGTTGCATTCTTTAAAAGTAAACATATAATAAACTATGTTCTTGTGATTCAGAGATAAATTACCAGTTTCAGGTATACACCATGTGCTGGAAATGTGGATGTTGTGGCAACACAGGGCTTACTTCTTGTTATTCACCCCTCTTTTCATCTTATTGGAAGGGGGAGGAGGGAAACTTTGTATGAGGAAAAGGAGAATTATGCATGAGAATAGGATGGAAAATGAATTTTTAAAATATATGAAATGTTTACTTCATGATTTGTACAGTTCAGTGTTCTGTTCATCTTGGTCATTTGAGAATGGATATTTGAACATACTGTTTATTTCCAAATATAAGCTGATCTGTTTATAAGCAGAAAATGTAACTTTAATGTCCAAAATGTAACCAAAGTCTGAAACCAGCGTATAGACCAAAGTATAAAAAATAATATCAGTTAATATAAAAATATATTGATATATAACACTGTGGAATCCCATTATTATAAGAATGAAGGGACAAATGAAATATTGCTAAAAGGAAAATAACACAAACTTTAGCAATGGTAAGACACAAGGTCATTTCTTGCATTTATACTACCTTACCTGTGCTCACATGAAATACACAGTTCAGGATACACAGTGCGACCTTTCCCCAAAGACATTTCAAGCCTTATAAAACCTGCTACCACCAGGTATAATGTATAAACATTTCCAGTATTGGGTTATTTCTAGACACTGAAGTTTTATCTCTTCACCAAGTACAGAATGTTCTAAGATATCAAATTCATTCAGTGTGGTCTCAGCAACAACGATTAGCATGTCATTACCATAAATTCAGAGACTAGTCAATGAATGGATAAGGCCAACTTTTACATTCAAATTGCACAGTGGAACAAAAAGGTGTGAAGATGGGCTTTGTAAAGACGACTGGACATGAGAAGATGCATTTTACTGTTGTTTTAGGTTGCATCACAGATGAGCATATTTGCTTCCCCTCACTTGCCAGGATTTTTTAAACTCTACCTAAGCATGTGAAATTCCTAATGGCTTGTTAATGTGTGCGAACATGAAAGGTTAGATGGACAAAGTCACACTTTAGAATGGCTGGATAAAGTGTGGGGGAAGAAGAAAGGGGTTGCAATTATCAAAACCATCATGCTAGTCTGGGACTCATTTCAGGTAGATCTCACCGAGAAAGTGGAAAAAACGATGATGTGAGATGGAGGATGTCTGTATCATTCCCGGGAGCTTTATCTCCCTCCTGCAACAATAGATGTCACCCTTAACATAATCATTAAAGGACAGACTTTGAGCAAAATGGAGTGAATACTGTCATCCAGTTTAGTTGTAATGAAGGAGGAGAGGAGGGCAATATAAAAAATCTGACATCATTATAATTGCAAAATAGGTCAAAGAAATTTGGTCGAATATTCCATCAGAAATCATTTTCAGATCTTTCAAAAAATGCTCCATCGATAATGCAATGGATGGAAGTGGGGACGAAGCGTTCTTTGAGGATAATATTGATGATGACAATGTACTGGTAGAGAGTGAGACAGAGACATGATATCCATCCTGATGTTCCCATGACAGAGGATGAAATTTGTGAACTGTCTCAGAATTCAGTGATTCTGACTTGGAAATATTTGAACAATTTTTGGTACCGATAAGTTTTGTTTTTGTTATCAGCAGGCCTATTTGACTGTATTACCATTTTTGTGTTTCTACCGGTAATTATTTAAAAAAATGTTTATTGTATTTGTAAATAAGTCTACATCAATAGTGGAAAAATACAAAAATTCTTGGCTTATATTTGTAAATATATGGTAATTTAATCTTTTGATAATGTTTTGGTATAAACTCTTGTGTTGTGTGTATTTCTCCTTTTTGGTTTAAATTTACAGGGCTAAATTGAAGTGTATGTTTCTAAACATGATTGCACCTTTTTTCTTTTCTAATGCAATTAGATGGGGTTGTGACCATCTTTTCCATTGATAGATGTGTGTGTTTATTTCTGGTTCATTCTTGCTCCTTGATATAGGTCCCTATTGGACCATAAGTGAAAAAAAAATCATTGTTCCTTTGTTTTTTTTTTGTTATTTCTCATTGACATTAGTTTTACTATTTATTAGTTACCAGTAACAATGATACATTATCATAGTTATTATCACTTCTTAGTTTTGTTACTGCTGCAGGTATGATATACTGTCAACTATACATTTTGTATACTGTCAAGTCTATCAGTCTGCTTTGGGCTAAGGGTCAGGATAGCCAAGGACTCTACCACTGACAGGACTAGCTATTGATATAGCAGTGCAAAAAGTCATTGTTCACAAAAAATAATGGTAAATATCCTCATCACTGTCTCCCCCTTTAAGCTTGGAGGATGCACTCTCCCTTTGTCAGATATCCACTGACAGTTTGGTTATTTATTCTTGGTTTCAATTCACAGTTTTATGGAAATTCATTTATTACATTAAATCTTTTATTTGGTGCATTTACTTGTAAGATTTAATATAGCAGAAAAAAATACTATAGTAAAAATATCACATTGCAACAAGAATTGCTATATGAAATATATTATAGTTAAGTATGTATAATATATTTATACATACTTAGTAGATGACATGCCTGAGTATGTGTGCATTTATATTTCTTTATGAGTAATAACGTTGATTTTTACCTACTTGGCAGGGCAGAGGAAGTTATTAAATGAGTATGCACATTAGGGGGACATAGAACCTGGAGAAGAGTGGGAAAGTAAGACTATCAAGTTTACAACTTCTATTGAAGTGGTAATCACACTTTCCAGGAAAAGTGACAATGTCATTCCAGTGCCTGCATGTGTAATGTCTGTGGGTCTCACCAATGGCCCACTAGACAAACAACCCATTCACCAGAAAACCTTAGTAGATGACATGCCTGTATATGAGGCTCTCTTTTTATGGAAGCTTTGTAGCGCTTCATCTATACAATTATGCTTTTCATGCTCTTTTTTTTTTGCTTTTGTGTGTTTTTTTTATCTTTTGCTAGTTGTATATATGCATGTATCCTCTGTGGTTTGGTGGGAGCCAGAGATGTACTGCTCAGAACTGGTGATGAGACTAGCTACACTGTTTTCCTATGGCTGAAGTCCATTATAAAGGCACAGTGACTCCAAGATGTGACAAACCGTTTTCCTTGAACATTTGGTTACATGGCTGAAGCTTAGCCATAGTTCTAACTAAACTATCAGATATGTCATACTTTGCTATATTTTACCTGTGCTGTTATTATATTTCATATAAAATGTTTTCTAATTTATAAAAATGTTTTCCATTTTATACAAAGCTAGTCTGCAACATACATATTAATAAACATATGATTGGCTATTGATTATAAATTGACAACATTACACTTTGGGTAACCCATAGATGCTGAGTCTCCACCAATACTTACTGTAAGGGATGCATGCTGATTGTTCCAGTTACTTGATGGTTATTAAATGCACTCATAATTCCATCTCACAGAATTCCAATCCTACTTGTGCTACACTTATTACTACATTCTTTTGATTGCAGTCAAATCTATCACTGTGTGATACCTAGCAGGATATCTAGCTAGCCAAACAACTTTAGCACTTCCCCCTGATCCATCTTCATTTCACAAATTAGGTGCATTGGCTGCGTCAGCCTGTTCTCTCATTACCATGCAATGCCAGAGCATTAGAACCATGTGATACCTAGATTGCACTCAGTATTGACACTAGTAATAAGACCCCGGCCAGATTTTTTTACCACAATGAAAATATCCATCTGTGAGCATCATCCCTTGCATTATCTGCCATCAGTTGATTATTTTTGCATCCATTGTTCTAAATATAAAATTTTGCAATGTTCTCATAAATTGGAATATATATTTTCCCCCTCTTGGTAAAGTTAAGACTGTCATCATGACTAGCCATTAGGTTGTTTCAGCGAGTGCCATCAATGATATGTCAACTTAATGTAATTCTTCTGTAATTTTGATTCGATTTCCATGTAATGGGTATATCTGGTCTACAGTAATGTACAAATATGTGTTGGCTTCAGTGGGAGCATCGCCTGTGTGTTGCCGGGCCCGAAAGGGGAGCAAAGAATAGCAACACTGTTTACCTTCCACGCATGTCATAAAAGGCAACTA
Organism: Meghimatium bilineatum; assembly: GCA_034231615.1. Lineage (NCBI taxonomy): Eukaryota > Metazoa > Mollusca > Gastropoda > Stylommatophora > Philomycidae > Meghimatium > Meghimatium bilineatum. The sequence goes on along the minus strand of CM067298.1, from coordinate 77,535,577 downwards.
AGGAGGTTATGGGATGGAGTTGGCTGTCCCATCCCATATAGGGTCAGTGACCCAAAGCCATGCTGAAGTCTGATGTATTAGGCCGAAAGGCGCAGATATCGCAGCAATACTGTAAACCATGACACAACGCATTCCGTTCTCCGGACTACATCCTGCTAATCTGCAGGAGTTTGAGAACGAACGCAGAAGAAGAAGAAGTGGGAGCATGAGAGAAATTTATTTATGAACAGAGTATCTAACATAAACAGAAAAAACAATATATATATATAAATATATATAGAGAGAGAGAGAGATATGATTTTCACACTTCTGTATATATTCAATACATTAACGCTGTGAATGTGTGAGGGATGCCTAAAGTATATACATTATATCCACATTTTTAACACCAGATAGTCATTGTTTGTAACAAAATCATAGTGAGAATTGGTTCACTTATGTACAGGTGTATTGGTATACTTATTAACAAATACTGTATAGGGCTTACCAATAAATATTTTTACAATAAAAAATAAAGTTTACACATTGTATCAACATAAACACAGTGGAATCCCTCTATAGCACATCCTTTTCTAACGATTTCCCTATTTAACAACACTTTTCAAAATCTCCTATTTTATTTATTCTCTATTGTTTGTACTATATAGAGAAAATTTATTTTATTTCATGCATATTCCGAAGGTCCAAACTAAGTTGTTACATTGAAATTTTAAGTGTAGAAGTCAATATTTGCGGAAAAATCATACAGAGTATTGGCTCACTTATGTATTATATACTTTTCAGTTTTAATTATGTTGACTTAACCCTTTCTCCAATAAGTGATTTCCCTATTGTCACAACCCCATCATTAAGACATGGGGAAGAACACCAAATTGTCCGTATGATGATTTTAAAAATGAATTTCTTTAAAACTGTTTTTGTTATCACACTCATATGACAGATAACAGAAAATGAACAGTCTCGCATTAAACTATATAAAAAATAATATAATATATATTTTTTAAATTAAACTGTCAAACTCAACATAATGTGATAAACACATTTTTCACTTCGGGGTGTTGCTTAGTGGAGTCTTTGAGAAAAATTATTGAGATATTTTCTCAAATCTTTTTCCTAAACAGGTTGATATTCCTGAAACATGATACTTTTACATAAGTCACTTTTCTTATCAATTAGAAACAATTTAATTTCCTGTCTTTCATATAATCTCTTTAAGAATTTATCACGCTTGGAAACAGTGTCAGATGCACTGTATGAAACCAAATTTTAAATAGGTGTTGATGTATAAATGTGTTAATGCAGGCTTTTTGTTCTGTGTTTTGGTAGTTCTTCCTTTCTTCTGTACATTTTAGAGATGTGTACTTGAGATGGATGAATCACTACAGTATTTATTGCTTTATGGACATTTTCAATACTGGGTTTTTTAAAACCAAAATTAAACACGGACCTTTATTACATATTCATATTAAAATGTAAACTTTAGACCAAATACTTTTTTAAAACCATGGCAGCCTGGGTATCGAAACAAGCACTTGCACACTTCAATGCAAACTTCCAAGGAAATATTACTAGATTGGAGAACTAATTATTTACTGATTTGATTTGAATTAAATAGTTCCAATGTTTGGTAGATGTTGAATGAGAATGTATATTTAGGTGAATGTAAACAAAATAATACAAGTCTGTAAGATGCATCAAAATCTGGCATGCACTGGTTTCCATAGAATACATTAGTGGGAAAGCACAGACAACAGAATCATTTTTGGTGGTATTTTTTGCTGTGTTCTGTGTAGGACACAGAATGGCGGGTTTATTAATGTGAATGAATTGTGTTTAATAATAATAATAATAAAGACCACAATTGCGCATTTATCTTTTGTTTGAACAGTTGCTAGCAGTTATATACAGTTCATGATGAAGGGCTAAATTAGAATTAAGGTTTGTTAATATGAATCCAAAGGGTCAGATACAGTTGTGTGCTGTCACTCAATCTATTCAATGTATACAGTCAAATGGTAATGAGATCCATACAAGATATGCCAGGAATATTAATTGGAGGGCATATTATAAACATCAATGCACTGACAATATAGTTTTGATAGCTGAAAATGAAACACAGTTACAAGAAATAATGAATATAATTGCACAAGAAAGAGCATAGTTTGCATAGTAGAAAAACTGAAGTAATGGTAATATCAAAGAATAAATGTCCTCCAGAATACAACATCAAAGTAGATGGGATCAGTCTGAAGCAAGTCCACATATACAAATATTTGGGTGCAATATCAGATGGAAGATGTATGAAAGAAGTCAAATGTAGAAATGCCCAGGCAAAGGCAATATAAAGACTATGTAATATATCTTTGTCAGTTGAGTTGTGAAAGAGAGTTCTTAGAAGTTATATAGAACCAAATCTGATGTATGGAAGTGAATCTTGGACACTGAGCAGAACAGTGAAAAATTATATTGAGGCAGCAGAGATGTGGTTTTATAGAAGAATGTTGAGAACACCATATACAGATAAAAAGCATAATGAAGATATCTTGAAAGAAATTAATTCAAAAAGAGAGCTGCTTACCCGCATCAGAAAGGGCCAGTCCTCATTTTTTGGACACATTGTGAGAAGAGGAAAGTTGGAACACTTGTAACAACAGGCAAGTTGAAGAGCAACAGAGGTAGGAGAAGACCAAGAGAGAAGATGTTTGATAACCTAGCATTGTAGCATGGGAGAACATCTGTATCAGAAATGATTGACAGCACACGAAATATAAGGCTGAGAAAGAAATGATAACCAACGTCACATGGCATGGACCATAAGAAAAATATGAATGACTGCATATTATTTAATGAAGACCATAAAAAACATCTCAACATTGCCAATAGATAAGGCTTGAAAAAAAAAGACTAACAATCTGAGATAACAAATAATAATGAGCAACATACAATAAAAGCTGGGAAGGGCACCCCTAGAAAGACAGCTTTATGCAGGCAGCCAGTACTTTGCAATGTCAGCCAGTAAAGCATCAAACAAGTCTAGCTACTGTTTTATTTGCTGTTACCACATAAAACTTTCATAAGTATAAATTCAGCATATGCCATTGTGTTCCTCACAGCCTGAAATTACATCCTTTCGCTGATCCCCATAGGGGGCCACATAGCACAGTGGTCAGCGCACTGGCTTCACATATGAGTAGTCCTGGGTTCATTTCCCAGTTGAGGCAGAAACGTATTTTCAATGCGTCTCTCAATGAATTTTGCACAGTAAAAATGGATGATGTGGTTTATGTGCCTTTAGCAAATGTTCGCTTCGTTAAATAATGTATGATTTGTTCAGTTGGCCACTGATTCTCATAATTAAACTAAATTTTCTATGCACAGTACAAACAATAACAAATAAATATAATTGGGGATTTTGGAAATTGTTATATATAGATATTTGTTATAAAAGGATGCACTATAGAGGGGTTCCACTATACTGATTTTAGTCAGTGTCAAGAACACACATATACTTCAAACTTTGTTGTCATTGTAGTAGGAGGACAGTCTGTTTTGAGAAGAAAGGATACACCATCATGTTTCATTTCATGACAATCCCAGTATGCTTTTATGTTTAAAACAAGGCTTCGTCGCTGATGTTTGCCACCTACACTGATGTTAATTAGTTTTTTTCTATTCACTTTTTGTGTCATTCCTGGGCATTTTTTCTCCTGGAAATGAACCTCTCAGTACCTGGCGGTTAAGAAGCACTGGCCTAATTCATAATCAACAACAGACTGATGAAAGAGTACAAGATGATGATGAAATGAACTATTAAAGTCGTGAGCATGAGCTTCCATAATAGAGATTATGAATGTAATATTTTTTTCCTATTATTTTTATTGTCTTGAGATAAAAAAAATTGCACATATAATAATTCATTCACTTTTTATTCTGATTTAATTTATGTATAAAAATAATTATAAATATATGATAACATATCAACTGTTGGTCCACCTATCCACAAACAACATAGATGGACTGATTGTAAAACTTTTTTTTCAATGTAACTTTTATATTTTAATGTATTTCTGTGCTTTAGTACATCATCAGTGTGTTGCAGGTACCTGAAACGGGAACACAGAATAGTAGTACTGCAACCCAAAACCTTGTACAAAACCTACAAGGTTTTGGGGGTGGGATTTGTTCATAGAGGATCAAAGTGACCCATATGCCATCTGAAGTCTATGTATTAGGCCATCAGGCACAGATGTCACAGTCAAGTTGTAAATTATGACACCGCGCAATTCATTCTCTTGACTACATGCTACTTACCTGCAGGAGTTTGAGAATTAATGTAGAATAAGTACATACATAGAAAGAACTTACGTCACATATTTCTAACATAGCAACAGTGAAAAATTATATTGAGGCAGCAGAGATGTGGTTTTATAGAAGAATGTTGAGAACATCATGGACAGATAAAAGAAATTAATTCAAACAGAGAGCTGCTTACCCGCATCAGAAAGAGACAGTCCTCATTTTTTTTGGACATGTCATGAGAAGAGGAAAGAAGGAACACATTGTAGCAGGCAAGTTGAAGAGCCAGTTGATCTGGTTGACCCAGTTATAGAATAGTAAAGTATCTAATCTATTTCCTCTCTAGAAGTAAAGAGATTATGAAAATATTTTTCTGTGTCAACAAAAGCAAATAATGAGTCAGTGAACTTGAAACATCCAAAATAGATTCCTTTAAGTTATCTCATCTACTGTTGTAATAAGAGCTGATATATATATATATATATATATATATATATATATATATATATATATATATATATATATATACATCAATTAAGGTATATACTAAGAATTTAATATGCAATATTGTTCCTCCAGCCAGATCAATTGTCTACATCTGCAAGATACTTTTTTTTAATTAGACTTATAACACATTCATGTGACATACTTCAATAATATACATTCCATATTGTTTTTACATAACTGCTCATGTTTTATTGAAGACTGATTTTTTTGTGTGTACTAATGTAGTATGACCTTAATTATCATCATGAGTTAGCATATAATGAACAGGATGTAGCAGTCTTCACAGCTTTTTGAAACACCTGCCAATCTTGAGCTAATCTTCCATCTTCTGTGAGCATCACATGCAGGTGATCTTTGGTATTTGCATCCATATTCTTCAGTCTATCTTTTCCAATATGGTGTTTTCTATGATATTGTGTAATTTGATTGTCTTCTTGTTTTGTCTCAGCCACTTGTGAATGAAGCGTAGTGGGAAACCGACGTCCATGTTCTATTGCCAAATGTTGCTGATGTGCATGTCTCTTGATATTTTCTACCCATTTATATCTTCTTCCTGCCCTTGTCCTGGATATTCTGCTGTTGTACACTCTCGGCGAGAGGCAGTGAGGTTCCATTCACATTAAATTTCCAAACCATTTTATTTGTTGTCTCTTGATGCAGTTATTGACTGGTGTAGTTCTTATGATTCCTCTGATGTCGTCATTAGCATTCTATCCATTCTTGTGACACTGACAAAGTTTTTCAAACACCTCTTCTCACATGTTGTAATCTTACTCTATTGTGCTTTGTAAAAGGTCCATATTCGACATTGATAGCAGAATGTTGGTAAGAATATGCTATTGATTAATGTTCATTTAGTATACTGATGTCAAAGTAGTGGTGTCAGTTGATAGAATATTACACTGGCCTTTTGGCATCTAGTCTCAATTTCCCTATCTAGCTATCCATCTTCTGTAAAAAAAACACTTCCCAGATATCTAAATTCTCTGACCTGGTTTAGGCTGGTTATCTTTGACCTGTATGTTTATTGGGCTGTTTGTTCTGATGATTTTCATTACCTCAGTTCATGTGGAACTGATTTTCATATTGTGTTTTTCACATGATGACAGTGACAATTGTTATGGCCAAATTCTTGTAATTTTCTAGAGAGAACCTTGTTGTTTAGCCAGGTTTTGTTTACTTTAAATTCTCTCAGGATTTTCTTATTAATGATCTTTATGGTCCATGATATTCTGATAATTCTTCTGTAACATTTTGTTTTCAAAGGCTGCATTTTGTTTCTAAATTTATTGATGATTGCACAAGATTCACATCCATATATTTCAACTAGAAATATGCAGGCTCCAATGAAAGTTAGATTTGTTATTTTGTTGCAGCCCTGCCTATGCTCATTGTATCAGTGTATTTGATGCAATGACTTCTACCTGTCTGACTTCTACATAGCAATGCTTATAAGAGAAACAAGATAGGTACAGTGAAAACCCTCTATAGCTGATTCTTTTATAGCAAATTTCCCTATATAACAACACTTTTCAAAATCCCCAATTATATTTATTCTATATTGTTTGTACTGTATACAGCATATTTCTGTGATTACATACATATTTGGTCGGTCCAGACCAGGTTGTTATAATGGCATTCCATTGTATAATTTTCGAGTTATTTACTGTTGTTTCACTTTATGTTATTGCTTTAAGACTGCAGGTAATAACATAACTGACTTCAAACTTGATGTTCCACTCATGTGTTACAGGAGCCCAAAAAGGTGCTAAGAATAGTACCTGTAACTCTGTGATTTGTATATATGTTGTAAGGAGAGTTGACTATCTCATCTCATAGAAAATAATTGACTCAGAGTTTGAACTGTGATGCAAGGCATTTCATTCTTTGAACTACACTCTGCTATGTAGCAGGAGTTTAATAACGAATGTAGAAGAAACCTCAATGTTTCACAGTCAACATTTTGTATTGTGCCATTATCTGTTTACTCTTTCATTGCATTAATAATAAATCAAGTGTGTGTTATTTCAGAGTGTGATCTCATTTTTTAGTTACATCTTTTTCAGTATAGCCATATAGTCTCATAATATATACAAGTATACTTAAGAAATAAAATAAAGATGCATACATGTCAACAAAAACCACTGCTTGTGATAATAGAGTAGGCATCTTTCCAGACGTTAGTATCATTGTTGTGTTATAAGACATACAGGTACTTTCCTGTTAGCTGTGCTCAAGCATTTAACAGAAGAAATTGTAAAGTTAAATGAAATTTCCCTGAGGGAAATAACTATGAATACAAAATACAACAAAGGGGAAGCAATCAATCCAGAAAAAAGACGTATTGAAATCTAAAGTACAAAATGAAAAAGATGTGGGTTATTTATTCTTAGGAAATGTGCAGTATTTCATTAATTAAGACAAAAATAGTGTCAAAATTTCTGTCCAAGTGCTAGCCACATCCACACGAATTCTGCAAGATAACTTTCCAGGTGTTGTCCAGACATCCCATAATGTTTCTTCCTCTTTGGCACTGTTTTATTAAGTGTCCACAATTCACATCAATAAATTGCTACTGGAAATATGCTTGCTCTAATCAGATGCAATATATCTTTACAGCTGGTGCTTTGTCACAGATTTTTCAATTCTTTAATAATATTAATTCTAGCAACATTAGAAATTGGGCCTGCATTTCCTTGTAAGTACTGTGGAAGACTGTGGCTCAGACTGGTCTTGTGAGTCACATCCGTCATCACCATTGATCATAGTTTATATTTATTATAGTACAACAATAATACTATCATCTGGAAAGACAAAAAGGTGCCTACTAACATTAAAGGAAATCGTTTTGTAAAGGACAAACTATGTGATATTGACATGCACTGTTGTCAACACAAGATTTATCTAAAGATTATGGTTTTGTAATCATATAAAAAAAGACATGATCCAGATTGCATGAGCACAGTTACCGGGAAAGAAATTTAAAATAAACATATGCTCAGCTCTATGTATAAAATGTTCTTCAAATAAAAAAAAGATTTGTTGTAGCTTGCTGCTTGTTACAATTGTCACTTGTTAGTGCTGTAACATCCAAATCAACTACCTACATATTCCTCTTGAAGTTCATATGTATGAATTGACAAAGTAAGATCTTGATTGTGGAGTTCCAAAATCTTTGAAGGCAAAATACACATCTTTAAACAAATTTTTACATAGAATAAAAATGTTTGACACTTACTTTGCATGACTAATATTAGTTTCAAAACTGTTTCTAACTATAATTTTAAGTACCATAAATATGATTTGCTGACATTAGTAAATTTACAGAAACAGATTGTTCACATAACGAATGCAAGAGTACATCTTTGTACAATCCCTTGGTTTACAGTCTTTTAGCCATTTCTAACAGAAAGCTTGCAATTGCTCATACTATTTCTTCACTTTTTACTCTGTGTGTCTGCAGTCATGTACTTAGGTAAATTGATATTCTTATAATTAATTATTTTTATAAAGCAGACAAGCAATAAGTTGTTATCTACTCAATTAATTCTTAACATTCACAAAGAATTATTTAAAATATGGTAAATACTGAATATGAATGACCTTCCATAGCATGAATGCTAGAAATAGTTTGTATAAGCTATCATAAGAACATCACTTACCCCGGTATGTGGTTTAAAACGAATTAAATTTTGATAAAATAAAACATAAAACTTATAACATTCTAGATTTAATTGTAATGCTGCACACAATATACATATGTTGTAATTGTCTATGGTAAAAATAACCCCATTACAAATATTTTAGATGTGGACATATACAGAAGAATAGGCATTATTTCATGGAAAGATAAACACATAAAGATATCCAGGAAAACATTTGGAACGTTACGAGAACTGCTAAGGAAATGAAAACAAGAAATAAAATATGTTGGTTTGGGCATGTAAATTGTATATAACATCTTGTCAAATTAATACAGGGAAAATTTGAAGGCATTGGACAAAGTTTGAGAATCATTTCAGCAAATCGGTGCTGCAGTGACAAATTGATCTGATCTGAAGCAAAAAGATATATCTATATGTGTTCCTGGAGCAGTGGGTTATGTTAACAATAATTAATAACTTCACACACTATATAATAACTGATCAATAACATAGGTCTATACAATATGTCATTCTCTATATAAAGGCATTATCTATATATGAACATCAGATGGCAAGACAAGATTCCAGATACCACTGTCCTTGATAGAATTGGTATCCCAAGCATTGACACGATCCTGATGCAGACACAGATTCGTTGGGCAGGTCATTTGGTGCGTATGCCAGACCATCGTCTGACAAAGATACTTCTCTATGGTGAGCTAGAGAAGGGTATACGATCTCAAGGTGGCCAAAGGAAGCACTACAAGGACTCGTTAAAGAACTCACTGAAAGCCTTTGAAATAGACCACGATACATGGGAAGAACTTGCACAAAATAGATCTACATGGCGTTCTAAAATAAAAAAGAGCACATCATCTTGTGAAAAGAAGAGAAATGCAGCAGCCCAACAGCGGAGAGCAGCTAGAAAGTCACGGATAGACCAAGATCCTTCTACAGTCGTCATTCCATGTCCGAACTGTCCAAGGACATTTACAGCTCGAATAGGGCTCATTAGCCATCTACGAACTCATAATCAAGGACCTTGGGGGGGCGACCATCCCCTACCAGGCGGTCCACAATAATCCAGATTTCTGGACGAATAAGCAGTCGCTGACAAACTGGTGATGTTGCCCAACAGGACGGGGTTGGATATCAGGTGGCACTGATATCTCCACTGAAATACCCCATGTGTCTCGTGACGGGCAGCATCAAGCGAGTATGAGCCGCTATAAGCTCAAGCCAACAGCTGGGGTCATTGACCCCAGCATGCGCGTCCCCAGGGTTGGGGGGGACCTTTAAAATAGGGGAATATAGGAAACTATTTTCTAAAACATACAAAGGGAGAAGTCAGTAAAACCCTTCTTAGGCCCCAATCAGATCCATCCCATATGGGAAAAAGGCAGAAAAACTTAAAAAATTCCCCTAATTGCTGGGCAGGTGGCGCTCAAGAGTCCAGAAAGACAGGCCACCTAGGAGATGGAAAACTCTACACAAAGCCTGGACAGATGGTGCTCATGATCCCGGGAGGGCAGACCATCTAAGGAAAGCAAACCTAAAAAAATTAGCTAGCAGAAATTGGATGCACTTGGCCATATGACGCATAACAAAGTGCAACGTATCTCATATACACTCAAGCAGATAATCAAGGACATTACTAAAATTGAATTTTTAAAAATGGATGTAACAAATGGTCGTCATCACTTGTGATGGACGAACAACAACAACATATAAAGGCTGAATAAAATAACCTGATTATGAAATGTCTTATTGAATTTCTGATTAGGACAAAACAGGGTATGCAGCTGCTTCTCCGGAGAAAATAAGTACAGTGGAATCCCATTATAACAACTTGGTCCAGACCAACAAAATATATATTTACCAGTAATAACAGAAATTTGCTATATACAGTTATAAACAATAAATAATAAATATAATTGGGGATTTTGAAGTGTTGTTAATGATTTTGAATATAGGGAAATATTGTTGTAACAGAATCCGCTATAAATTGATTCCACTATATAAATATGTTATTATTGATTTTTGACAGAAGTTTCATTAATTCATGTGAAATTTTTTGAACAGTTCAGTAATAGTGAATTTTATTTTTAAAAAAAGGTTCAGTAAAAATTTTGGGACTTACCTCTTATGGTGAGGTATGCTCCTTTCAACAAAAATATTTAGGGACTTACCTCTTATGGTGAGGTATGCTCCTTTCAACCGTAGGCATTAGTCAAATTTGGTTATATCAGAGCTTTTAACCATAAAAAAACAGTGGAGGTTCTCGTATGCCAATCACAACTTCTTAAAGAAAGTCAAGTGAATTTTATATACCCGGTACCTAATTGCATCTCAATATGACTATCCAAAATACAAGGGAGAGTTAAAACAAGTACCTAGTAATCAAATACCTCTTTGAAGCATTCACACTTTATTCTATATTTCCAACACATCATATGGAACAAAACAACAGCTCACATGCATATATCACACATGCATATATCACACAATGGCATTGGGTCAAAGGGCATGAGCCCATGGACTGCTGGATCAGCAACCAACCATTCTATATTTCCACACAAATATAATAGGTAGCAAGGTCATAATTGTGACTTTGTTACGGCAGAGATTCCTTTAAAAAATTTTTTTCCTGAGATGAAGGTGGGTTTGGACCACATACCTCCACCACAACATCTATAGTCTTGTTGATAGACAGTGGCTATAATTCAATTAATATTCACAAATCATGCCACAAATTTCCTTTAGCAACATTTAAACAAATAAAAAACTACCGTATGTGAAAATATATATATTTTCAAATACAAATAAACAAATCATGGCCATTGACCTTTGACAAAATTTGAGAAACTTTGCTAAAATTGGCCTATACTGCAACCCTACTTTGGGGGTGGAGTTTGCTATAAAAAAAAAAAAGGTAAAAATGACCCAGAAAATCATGATGATGTCAGGTCAAAAGACAGATTGCAGCAAAGCTGTAAACCATGACAAAGTGCATTCTAGACTACATACTGCTATTCTACAGGAATTTGAGAACAAACACAGAAGATGAAGAATTACCGATGCTTGATCAGTGGAATCACTCTATAGCGCATCCTTTCATAATCAATTTCCCTATTTAACAACACTTTTCAAAATCCCCAGTTATATTTATTCTTTACTGTTTGTACTGCATATAGCAAACTTCAGTTATCACATATTTCATCAGTCCAGGGCAAGATGTTATAATGAGACCTTACTATATAATGATGAATTGATCAAATCTTATTGATGGCATACTTATTACAACATATAGATGAAGGCACCTTTCTCATATTTCTACCTAGGTTTAGGACACCTGAACAGTTTTAGCATTAATAATAAGATCATCGTCATGGGACTCCGGATACATCGATAAGTACTCTAATCTCCTATTCCATATGTCCTTCAGCATGTTGTAACTGACTGTTCCAGTTTATGTATTGATTGATAACTCTTCCTTTAATTCCTATATACCACTAGTTCTTTCAACACTATGCTTCACTCACAATTCCTGCATTATAGATATGGACACAGAATAAATACATTGGTTAACAATGGTTATTGGTTCCAACTTGTTAACTTCTTGATTACATTCAAAATATCGACATGCTCCATTGAACTACTACTACTCACTGTAGTTGCTGGCATATTTATTTGCTCTTTAAATTCCCTTAACACCCATGTATCCAGGCATGAAAATGAAGGTACCAGTAACCCTCGTGGCTGGTTGGTAGGTTGCTGATGCAGCGGTTCATGGGCTCATGCCTTTGACCTAGTAACCCAATTCAGCACAGACTTTATCAATGACTTCAACCACGGATGGTGGAGATAGTGCAATTGAAACTAAGTATATTGATAGAATCTGTCAGAAAACATACACTTGTAGTCTCCAACCATATCAATGTCCTGGTCACCGCCGTCATCATACTACTAATGGTTGTATAGAAAGCACCACTTTCTTCCCTAAATTACTTTTCTCTGCATTGTGCTGTGAATGGTATCAGTATAGATGATAATATCTCTGATGAATTCTCACTGATCAGAACTTGAGCCTCTGAATCTATATGCACTGGAATATCAATGTTATGTATTTTGGAAAGTGTGATGACCACTTCAGTAGAGGTTGTATATTTGATAGACTTACTTTACCAGTCTTCTCCATGTACTATATCCCTTATGTGTGTACCCATTTAATAACTTCCTCTGCTCTGCCAAGATATCCCCCCTTTTTAATCTATTTCCTTTGATCCTTTTGAATCATGCAGTAGATGATCCTTGTCTGCACTGATGCATATGGTATGAACGAGCACTGAAAATCTCTGATCTTACATTATAGTTGGATAATCCAGCAAAAATCACATCGTCACTATTCCTGTATCTTTGGGGCATCCAAGAATGATACACACAACTTTGTTTTGTATCATATTAAGACTATCAATCTGTGTTGGGCTAAGTGTTAGAATAGGGCATGCTCTACTACTGGCAAGACTAGTCCTTGATATAGAAGCAAAAAGCCATTGTTCACAGCAAGAGCTGCTATAACCTTCACCGTCAACCTCTTGAGTTCTTAGGATTACATAATTTGCATGCTCATTAACACACAAACATTAGTCTAGGGCAGTGGTTCTCAACCTTCCAAATGCTGTGACACTTTAATATAGTTCCTCATGTTGTGACCCGCAACCATAAAATTATTTTTGTTGCTACTTCATAATATGTGTTTTCTGATGGCCTTAGGTGACCCGTGTGAAAGGGTCGTTCAATTCCCCCAAAGGTGTTGCGACACACAAGTTGAGAACTCCTGATCTAGAGTTTATTATATGGAGTACAAATGGAAAAACTCAAAGTAAATCCCTGTCTTTTGATTTAATAATATAGTAGTATAGCTTGTTATGATGATCAGACTGATAAGCCACTTTCAATATTGTTACCACTGCATATGACCAAATTACAGAATTTTTCATTCATCAAGTGCAGTCTCTGCAATAAAGGTTGGCTGCAACATCCTCTGTTACAACTTTGGTGGTGCAAAGCAAGACTGTAACCAGTCCATCTTGTGATATTTCCCTCTTACTTGTATCTCTGCTTTCCTCTGCTCGCCTCTCAACTCTACCCTCATGTAAGGTCTTCAACAAGGTGTCATGACTTTTAATAAGTCCAAAATCTTAATTTGTGTGAATTTTATTTCCTTTAATGGATTTATTCATAAAAAAGGTTGTCAGAACCTCTTTGTTCATAATCCCTAATCTTCTATACATCCACATCTCAAAGACATCAATTCTGTGTTCTAGTTGTTTGTTTATTATCCTTGTTTCTGAGCCATACATTAATGTTGAATAGAGGTAGCTTTTTATAGTTCTCATTTTTAGTTTGTCAGTCAGAAAAATATTGTTCAAATCACCTACTACAATAACTGCTGTTAGCTTACCAAAGAAAAGTTAAGGAAGTGCATAGCTAATAACAATAAGGCAAATTTCTATATTATTTTCTGAATAATTAAATATTAATTACATAAATAGTCAAACATATGCTCGATTATGTATCATTAACACATTGGAGACTTCAAACATAAAATTTTCATCGTCCTCATGATGGTACAAGCCTTAATAATGGACTCCAAGATGAGGCAATGCCAATTATAGATGAAATAGTCCCAACCAAACCTTGTATACCGGGAGAAGCTTTGACATGACCTAATGCCTCAAGTGGAAGCACTAAATCACAAAGGTTCCTAACTAAGTCTAGGAAAACTGGCTGGTTTTCTAGAATGCATTTCATAATCAATTGACTACTTGTAAGGAAGGGTTTGTTCATTTGCTTATACTCTGAGACACCATTCTTATATTGGCTCCGTGATGACCTGGCTGCTTGTAATTTCAGTTCTTGAACAAAAATGTTAATAATATCATAGAAATCACGAACCAAGCTCAGTATTATGGTAAAAATCCAAAAACGTGCTGAAATATTGTTCCATTTGTCATTGTCAATTGTAGCAAGTCCAATTCGACCTGCCCAGATAATGTGGTCAAAGAGTAGGTACACTGATTGATTAAGCTTCGACAAAGTAATCGACCAACGAAGAACTGCATCTGTTAATTGTAAACTGTGGTTGGCTCCATGCAGGAAGTCTACACTCTTTCCCAGGCGCATAACTTGAAATATATATAAAATCATTGATATTATAATCTATACTTTGCTAAATAAAAAAATAAAAATGTTCATTTTGTGCACACAGTTAAGTCCATATTTTCTGACATTTTGCACAGTGTGATAAGTCACTGAGAGAAATATGATTAGGGATAACTTGAGGATGAGACCTGAGCATTTATGGGCCAATGGTTCAATATGCAGTGAGGATGACCTGTTGACTAACACCACATAATTCAAATGTATAGACTCCAGTAATGTAACTCCTACATATGTAACTAGTAATGGTTTTATTCACATACTTCTGTGGAATAGCAGGAAATGAGAGAGCTGATCAACTCGCCAAGGAAGGTGCTAACATGCAGCAACCGGATGTACCAATCAGCTATCACCAAAAGAAATCCATGATAAAGGCACAACGAAAGCCTAACTTACCTCCACGGGATGACTACCACCTACTTAGGAGACAAGAACAGGTCATCATATTTCGACTGAGAACTGGACACAATAGACTAAACAGCCATATGTATACAAAATTTAAAATTGGCACAACAGCAAAGTGTAATTGTGGACAAGTCAACCAGACTTCAGAACATATCCTTCAAGAATGTGCAAACTATGACACATTAAGATGCACATACTGGCCTTCTGATATACCAATGAATGTTAAACTTTATGGTACAAAACAAGAAATGGAAAACACTGTCCAATTTATACAAGAAACAACACTGCAGATATAGACATTATTAGCAAACGAAAGAAGAAGAATTCACATACTTCAATAAAATCAAGCAATAACAGAACACATCCAAAAAATATATTGATATACTTGTACACATGCCTTCTCTTTTGTTAGAGGTTAGGTTAGGGGTACTAACTCAGACATTCTAAATCTAAACTTCTAGTACCCCATTGAGACCAGCTCCTTGCAGTGAAGATGGGGCTTAAGTATGTCACAAGTGGCAGAAAACCAAGTCGGGTCAGGCCCCTGTCAACTCAAGCATGTTAAGACCAGTCCAAAGAAAATAACATTTCCCAATTGTGACAAAAGATTATGGGAGCTGGCATTGTACAGAGCCAGAAAAATGATACCACTCACTATTGCATGCGCCATTACTGTGGATACAGCATGACTGAGAGCTGAAAGGTGGAGTCTTGCTAAAGCACCTACGCATATGATGTGATAACATCATTATGAATAAGCATAAAATCTGAATCCATGAAAACATTTTAAACGATATTACAGTGACTGTATATGTGTTGGTGTTTGTATGTGTATAAATATTTTCATAAAAACTCATTTTCATAAAAATTCATTAGGCGTAATAGTTATTTTTGGTTCAACTGTACTTTTATACAGTGCAAGCATAAGTCCTTTTCAGTGCTACTACATGTCTTCTTTAGGAATAAAAAAAAGTTCTTTTTATGTCCAAACACTCAGAAAACATAAAAATCTTAGCAGAACAGACACAATATTGCTGACAATCCCCTGCAATTGTTGGAAATGGATACACTGTAACACAATCTGTGCAATACTTTCAGTCATTTTATAACAGGAAACATCATGGGCAGGCACTTTTGGTCCATGAAGCACGTCAAGCCTCTAAAGTTGACATATCCCACTGGAACTGTGACAATATACAAGTACATGAAGTTAAAAGACTACAGGCCCTGTTCCTATGGTCATAGTCAATGTCTACAGTTCTACAGCAAAGTTGATGCTGTAAAATGGCACGAGATGCTCAATCAGCTTTAATAAAATAATTTTCTGTGGTGATTTCAATGCCAGATGGGGCAATGCTATCACCAATAATCATGGTGTGGATCTGAAGAACGTGATGGTGACTGCAAACATGGTATGCATCACCATTGGCCTATATAGCTGGAAAGTATTGGGCTACCATGTCAGTGATCATTGTTCATACTCCATTCTGATTAAGAAAAATAAATGCAACAGAATAACGTCTGCACTGAGTACATTCCAATATGATGTGACAGATCATACTCTATAAAACAGACAGAGAAGCTATGCACCACAGGCAGTTTGGAGAAACTTTTAATACAGCCACCATGGTGGTGTGTAAAAATTAATAGACTGTAGGACCAAAAATAAAGGCATAGCAGAAGGCCAGATAACTATCACAGTCACAGCCTGAACATATCAGGTTTTTGAAAAGAGAAATGAATGGCAGAATGTTTAATGTAAGTTTTATTAAAACTTGCTAACAAGGCAAAATGACATTGTGGGGAAGATCTGTGGTAGAATCTTTCTGTCGCCCATTTAGCCACTTCTCACTGGTTTTTTTCTCCCCTTAGTCTTTCCGGTGGTTACTAAATGTTTAACTTTTGTCTCTGCATCACACGCCCTAAAAATTGTGACTGTCTGCTTCTAATTTTTGCTATAATTTCTCTTTTTACTCCTACATATCTGAGACTTATCAGCACTCCCAACCTAGATCAGCTGCCAACCAAAGGTCCTAGTCTGCCCTGTCACACCATTTGGTTTTAGGTTGCATTTCCTTGATCCATAAAAGGTTTGTATACTCATATGTGCTTCTCCACCTCAAACTATTATTGTTAAAATAGGTAGAAGCTGCCCGGCTTACTGTGTTAACAAAAATAGGTTGTACTGGCTACTGTTATAGATATCTGACATTAACATCGACCATACCTTCCATTATTAATTTATCCATTATGTTATTGCCAAAACTCTCAGATTTCTTATTATAATGTTTAAGAGACAACCCTCTTCAATGCTTAATGTTCTTATCACTTCTTAAATTAATTATGACAATCAGTACAAGGTAACTTGTATATCTAAAACTAGTGGCTAATGAAAATCGTCTCATTTTCGAATTGGGTACACTCAAGCCTTTTGGACTCAATTCCGACCACTCTTATGTCTAGTACTTGGTAGGTGTGGTCTTTGTCTTTATTCTTTTTGTTCTGTCATTTACTCATCTTTTTGTTCGTTTTGTTTTCACATATATTTACGTTTTTATGTACTTTCTGACCTTCTGGCATATCATTTCCATATTTCCATTGGACGTTGTGATAATTTTTCTATTCGTTGTCTTTTAATGTTTTGTTTGTGTCTTGATAAAGACCTTTTGGTTGAAACGTTGAATGTGATTTGTGTATTGTAATTTTTATGATTTCTTGTGTGCTCATCATTGCCCATCATTACCCACTAGTTTTAGATATAGTCTGTCGTGTCCCATAGAGACAAAATATAAACCTGTGTTTTACGTAAGTCTAATTAAATTAATTAGTAATTTTCGCTGTCCATCATATTCTCAAAATTCTTCTGTAGCATCATCTCATTTTGAAGGCAGCCATTCTCTTTACTAATGTTTTTTTAAGTGTCAATGAATCACAACCACAAAGTACTACTGGAAATATACTTGCTCTCATAAAATGTAATTTAGATTTACAACTGGTTGTCTTGCCAAATATTTTTCATTTGTGCGAGTTTTCCCTTTTGCTTTTTACCCCTTTGTGCCTAGCACCATCAGGAGTAGAAGAGTTCTCTAGAGATGGCTATGGTTTTAAATTCGCTATTGAAATTCTTCTCTTGATTTCTGCAACAAATTCTCTAAACTGTTATGTTGCACCCAAATATTCAAAATTAATGACATCTAGTTCTTGATTATCAATTACGACTTTTGGTCAGCTTTTGACTTTATCTGTTATCATGATTTTTGTTTTCTTTGTATTTAAGAATACATTCTGGGCAGTTTCATTGTGTTTTTTTGTTGATAGAACCTGTTGTTTCAGACCTTCCTTGCTAGTTGTTAAAAGAACTGTGTCATTTGCATATCTAATTTCTGGGATCTGCTGTCCTCGGATGTTAAGAGAATGAAACTCTACATCTCTGGTCATCTCTTACTCTTCTCATTATGTTTTCAACATAGATGTTAACAAATATGTCATATAACATCCACACCATATAAAAATGTGTATATACATGTGTCTTTTTAAGCACTTGAAGCCAAGTGGATGATCAATATTATTAATGTTGTTTTTAAATGTGTGTTAAATTATTGTGTCTATGTGCAATTTCACACACTAAATTTCAATAGAGGGAGTCCCACAACATATGATGGTGACTTCAGTGGTCTGAAATGCATTCTACCTTACAGAACTAAACTGCATCTCTCTATGAGTTATGGGGGCCAGTGCTCTTCCTCCCTGTATTGGACATCTCCAAATGTTCTTGTCAGGCACACACTTTTACAGCTGGGTCGGCAGGAAAGAAGTTCAACCCAGAACCCTTGGATGTTTTAGTAACATTTACTGAGTTTCTTTTCCTTGAACCTTTGTTCATGATATTAATCTGTTGACATTTGTTTTAATGTCAAAAGATATGTAACATTCTTACACACAATATATGAAACTCAACATATTATTATTACAAAACATTACAGGGAGAAATATATTGGGATATTTGCATATTTTGGTTTGTAAAGATCTTACATTTCCTGGTTGTGCTTAATGCACTACTCAGCCTCTGTAGTTTTGTTACGGTTTCTGGAGCCACATCATATTTCTGTAAATACCACCATCCAAATTTGCTTCCATATTGCAGTAATCTGTAAATAAATAAAAAATACTGCTTTCATTAATTGAGAAAGTACTATCTATCAATTCTATCTATCTATGATCCCGTAACCTGTCAGGGTGCCACATTGGAGGTACCAACATACAGTCCTCCAGCGATTTCTATTTTCGCACAAATGAGAAAGAATCTTGTCTTGTCTGTCCATGCTTTTATTTGGCCCTCTCTGTTTCTTCCACCCTCGAAGGTTCCCTGTAGTATTGTTTTTGACAAAGAATCATGTTGGCATACATATCCAAACCATGCAAGTTTTCGTCGATTCACTATTAATAGCAATGGTTCTTGTGGACCTGTATACATTTCTATTTTATTTCTTATGTACACATTTATGTCTATAGCTCTCTATAGGAGATTTGTAGATTCGTCTGTAACATCTGCATTAAAAAGGCAGTAATAATCTCTCCATATCCGCAGTAAGTGTCCAGCTGTCACAACCATAAAGCACTAGTAAGTTATAAAGTTTGATTTTTACTCTAACACTGATGCCGCTGCATATGCTGGATCCGAGGTATTTGAAAGTATTTACCTTCTCATGTTTATACCCATTCATTATGCTGTTGGTCTGTGTTCTGTTAACCAAGATCTTGCTCTTTTCTGTGTCGATTTCTATTCCATACTTGCTGGTAATTGTTTAACACTATGCTGTTAACTCTTGTAGTTCTTGTTCTACACAGCTATAAGATCAATATCTTCAGCAAAGCGCAAATTACAAATAGGTGACCTCAGATCAATACAGACATGTTGTAATCATGAAGGGTGTCCTGTATGATGTGCTCTAGGAGACCCTTCATGATTACAATAAGTCTAGTGAGAAAGTACAGTACTCAGTGAAGAATTCATATCCATAAAGCCATAACGGTCATAAGGGTACCATCTTGTATGCATTGACACAGAGCCTTCCAGCAATAAGTAGGAAAACATCTGACCTGTTCAGTCTTTGATATTGTCTGTCCATGATCTTATTTGTCCTCTGCTTCTTCCACCTTTGATTGTTCCCTGCAGTATCGATTTTGACAAAGAATCATGTTGGCATGACAAGGAATCATGATAGAGGGAGTGGTAGCACAGCTCATAGTGAGCTCGCTTACTATCACTGGGTTATGTTGTGCCAGGTTTGAAACCATGTTCAAAAAGAAAAAAATCCAGATCATGATGATTTCTTGCCTGAAACAACTACTCTTCCAGTCAACCACACTGTAAATGGGTTCTTGCTGCATGAGTTAAGGAAGGTAAGCACAGCAAGGAAGGGAACCTGTCAGCCCACCTAATAGTTCATGAAGAGTAAATTTAGTAAATGAAGAGTTACCTTCATCCCTGGTGACAGGTTGCTGTTTTGGATCAGACTGACCCACTGATTAACCAACATTACTACAATGGTCGTAATTGATAGGCCTACTTACAAACAATATTCACTCAGACTCAAGTGATCCATCTAAGTCTATTTCCATATCATTTTCAGAATAATCACCATCTAAATCAAATTAAATCAAAATTAAATCAAACTCAACAACTTGTTCAGCTGTTTTTGAACACACAAAAAATCTTGATTTTCAGCAGATCATTTTGGTTTAAAATACAAATGCAATTCTCAACACATGCCATTTTGTGAAGCAGCTATCCCACAATGCAATGTGTACATCACAATATCAGTAAAATGTGAAAATCCCCATAGTAAAAATAATTAACATGAGATGCTGTTTTGTGAAGTCGAATTACCAAAAATTGATAACTCGTGGTAGCTATATTTAGTGTAAATCCAAGAATTTCAGGTTCTAAAGGTTAATGTCACTTTGCTTGAATGAGTGATAAGAAATAGTTCTATCATTTTTGCACAATTTTAAATTTTCTTTCTTTGGCAATGGCATAACAAATGATTGTGTCCATTCTGTAGGCTGCTTCCTTATTTCCCATATGCATTGGCAAAGTATTCTCATAACATATATTGTTTCTTTCCCCGTTTCAGGAGTTCTGCAAATATATTATATATTCCTGGTGTCTTTCCACTTTTTAATGATCATGTAGCCTCATCAACTCACTCAAGATTTCAGCATCATCTAATTCTCTTAAATCAAGTAAGTTGCCTACCGCCAAAGATGGATGTATCAGGCCATTGGCACAAATAAAACGGAGACACAATGTATTCTATTTTCTGGAATCTAGTAGCACCATTATCTTGCTACAAGAGAGAACCTGCAGAAGTTTGAGAATGAACGATGAAGAAGAAAAATAAGTTGCCTAGTATTTCAATCTTGAGTTATACAGTTGTATAATTCTTTACAATATTCAATTCATCTAATTATTTGTGACTTTTCATTTAGCATTTTTACCTTCTATAATGGATATTCTAGCTTTCTATGGTTGTGTGTGTTTTTTAATAAAACATGCCTCCTTGCTGTTATTATGTCATATAGCTGTGTTCATGGTCTTACATTGGTCATTAATCTATTTTTCTTTGCTTGTCTCATTTTACTTTATACATTTTTTTTCCAATGTATTATATTGTGCTTTAGTGACTAAACTCTCTTTAAATTGCTTTAAGTTACTGATTTGAGTTCTATGGTTTAGTGGTAGGCCCTACTCTTTACAAGCAGCATGCCCACTTCATAGAGAGGGGTGGAGTACATATGGGAAAACCAGAGTACAATGAAATCAATCCTTTATCACTTTATGCTTTTGAGTCTTTTTTTAAATGGCCAATGGAGAAGAATAGGCCCTAATAATAAATTTAATAAGCCTAATCATAATGGGAAGACCAAGAAGACGATGGACCAGTGACATCGAAGAATGTATGCACATGTCTTTGGCCAATGCAGGCCAGGAACAGAGATGTGTTCAGAGTATCCATGACGAAGACAACATTCTGGAAAGAACATGTCGCTTGATTGTCTATTGTCTTTCCCCAGGTGAATGATTGTTGATCGCATTCACACTTGCCGTTAAGCGTAGGGGTGGTATCTTAAGCTGTCGTTTCAAGGCCAGAAGTGTCGCAGAGGTTGCATTTAGTCCATGTTTGTTCAAGGCTATTTAATGTTTTCTATCCACCGTTTTCTTGGTCTACCTTTGGCTTTACGCCCAGATATTTGTGTATTATATGCTCTTATTGGTTATTTGGTTTGGCTTCATTCTCATAAGGTGACCGAACCATTTTACTTGCTGTCTCTCAATATGTTCGATACATGATATTATACCAACTCTTTTCCTAATTTCTTCGTTTCTTATTTTATCTAGTTTGGTAACCATTGCAGCTTTCCTCAGACACTTCATTTCACATGTGACGATTTAATATAATCGCTTGATATAACCATAATGATTAAATTTAACCAGTAATCTAAAAAAGAAACATAGGCCTATGGCATGCATACCTTTCACATCTGCTGGGTCATGGTTAATGTCACAGCACTATTCTCATGCATGATACCATGACTTTGGGGGGGGAAATGAGCTAGCTGATACACTGGCAAGCATGGCCAGTGTCAATAGGTACATCAATCTGACATAAGTAATGTGTTAAGGGACCTCGTCCGCTCAGTTTCAAAAGTGTGAATCATGATCACTCTCAAGACTGTATGATATTGGTGTGAAGATTTGAACAGCCCGTAAAGAAAAACATAATAAATATACTAAGAGACTGATAACTCAACATCAAACTGGAACTGTCAGCCAGTCGCAACACTCTAATGGATTTATTGGGATGGAGATCGGAACACCTACAGACTTAACCAGTGTGTGCTGATGATAACCTCCAGTCATAACTCATCTGCTGGGTGAACATGTATGGGTCTGCAAGGAAACAATTTTTAAATAGTATTTAGCTTGTTCAATGACAATGATGATATAATCCCCTTAGCTGTGAGAAGGTAGCCCATAGTCAAAAGTACAGGTTCTTTTTAGTTGTGTAATTGAGATTGACACCCAGAATCATGTAAGATTGTCAGAGAGACATGGTTGTGTAAAGGAGGTTTATGGATGCATGTTTAGTCTCCTAAGGGAGAAATTCCAGTGGGTCAGTATCCCAGGATTACCATATCCTTCCAGAACACCAGCACAGATTTCTGGGCCTAAAAAATCTCATCACTCTTCCATTAGATTTGTTGACCCATCTGCAGTAATGTATTCCCCATCACCTAGGAGGAGTCTGCCACAAAAGGACAAAGGTGCAATGTCCGCTAGATGGGGGGGGGGGGGGTGTTGAAACTCCCCCATCCCCTTTAGCATATCAGAACATTACTTTTATTACTAGGAACTTTCACAAAAGGTCTGTAAAAACCTCCCATTTGTGATTTTTTACAAAAACGTCATCAAAACCATGAAATTACCACACAAAAATTCATGAATTACTTTTTTAAAACTTCAATTAAAAGACTAACGCCTCTCCCCCTGAGTAAACTATCTACGGCCCTGTCCCCTGGCCCACATCTCTTTGATATGCATGGAAATTATTTAATAGAAGACAAAAGCAAGAAATTGAAACAGATGTGACAATTTTGTTAGTCGCCTGTTAGGACATGCCTGGAAAGGAAGACAGTGTCACTATTCTTTGCATCCTGAACTAGAAGTCCAGGCCCCGGTTGCCACATGGGGGTAGCTTGTTAAATAACATGCTGTTCGTCTGTCGAAGTCGACAATGACCATTCAGCTCAACTGGGATGATGATGTCTGCTATGTACCCGACTGTGACTAATGAATCCTATACGTGCTTGGAATTGTCTACCACACTCTAGGCATGAGTGGGAGAATTCTGTGGGCCATTGAGCAGCTCTTGCCTCTCTTCTAGCACGTTTTGTTGCGCATCATTGTGTCTAAGGTTTTCTGCTGCTGCACCACTCTTGATAAAGTGGCACAAGTTGGATCTTTCTTGTACAAGATTCTCCCATGAATTTTAGTCTATTATGAAGTGAGTCAGTGATGTCTTAAGAGTGTCTTTAAAATGCTTCTTCTGTCCTCCTGCCTTACGGGAGCTAGTCTGGAGTTCTTCATATAACAACTTCTTTGGTAGATGATCTTTCATGTGAGCCATGTGTCCTGTCCAGCATGTCTGCGCTTCAAAAACATTGTATGTATGTTTACAGACTTAGATTTAATCAGCACTTCACTGTCTGGTATTTTATCCCACCAATGGATGTTGAGTATCTTACGAAGGCAGCTTAGATGGAAGTGGTTGAGTCTTCTATAATGTCTGGCATATACTGTCAATGTTTTCCATCCATTTTTCGCAGGCATAGAGATGATATTACTGCTGCCTTGTAAACTATGAGTTTGGTGGTAGTTGTTATTCCCCCTTTTTTCCCATACATTCTTTCACAGTCTTCCAAATGTGGCACTAGCTTTTGCTATTCTGTTGTTTACCTCAATGTTGATGTTTAAATTTTGTGAGAGAGTGCTGCCCAGGTAAGTGAAATTATTGACTGTTTGAAGCTCTTCTTCTAACATATGATCCACAGGTCATGATGACACTAACGATAAAGCAATTATAGAAGATATATCCTGTGCTTTTTTTCTGGTGATACACAGTATACCCACCTTATTTGGGGGTTATTTTGGTTCTTAGTATCAACCTAAAGAAAATGTCCTGTCAGTGATAACAAAAATTCAACAGTGAAACACTGGAAAGGTCATTTCATCTATTTTTTGTTCATTTTTGCTAAACATCAAGAGCATTGACTCATGGTATACGTCTGCCCTGATAAAATATAGGATTCACATTTTATAGCTGACCACACCCACTTTCCCCTGGTAGTAAAATATTAACAAAACTAGCCTCCCATTTAGAGATATCTGATTTCACCTTTGACAAAAACTGAACAATTAAAAAGTGTCTTTCCTCAATTATACAGTTGTGTTGGCGAATGAATTTGTCTTTCTAAAAAGACGTGCTTGACATCTCCTATGATTTTAATTACCCAGTAGTCACTTTGTGTAAACAGCCAAAGAAAATCATGATAACAGTAACATGCATCACTTTATAAGGATGAATCCAAATTTAGCCTACAAGTCTTGTAATGCTGATGGTAACAAATAAAGGAATACTGTGATGCGTGCCGACATTATGCTGACTGTTATCCATTAAATTATTGCCACACATTTTCAAACAAGACCAATACCAGGCAACTAGTTTCAGCCTTTTACAGCAGTCTTTTTCCAGTATAATTCTTCATTCACACTGATCCAAACATCATTTATCTTTGCTCATCCAACTTTCCTGTGATTTTCATTGACTGGCTAAATTAAATTCATAGTAGAGACCTATAGGCCATATGCCAGAGTGTCTGATCAGTTTCGTCAGCCAAGATAAGTGACATGTAAACAGTGTGTAGGACTATTTTTAAGAAGGATTTGTTTTCTTCAAAGCATGGATTCTGGACCCTTGAGAATACTACAATAGAAAATATTTTTAGGTTCAATACGGGCAACTGAGCCCACATTCCAATTTGTTAATATTATGCGCAGCTTCATTCCAACTTTGTTGTAGTATTGGTGTATTGAACACCCCAAACCCCTCCCATATCTATGGGTCTGGGGTGGTTAATGCTAAACTTCTGGGCAATTTTTTTTGGTTGTAAACACAGTATAGTTAAGTATAGTATAGTATATTGTATTATGTATAACACGGGGCATATGTATATCATATATCCACCTGTTCTGTTGAAATAAATGGTTCTGGTTTGGAACCTGTGTCTCCTTATTGCTTATTTTTAGGATTAATTAATCTAATTATTATATCAATCAATAGTTAATTTTAAATATTCATTTTTAGTGTTGGCCATTAGTTATTTATATGTTTTACAACTTACACTAACACTAAATAAATTTATATTTAAATTAATAAATAATAAACATAAAAACTGATAATAAATATACTATATAGCCAAGGGAAATAAATAAGGGGACACGGGTTCCAAACTGGAACCGAAAAAAAAGCACTAGTGATATAAAATTTATAGAAATAAGAGATATATTATATATAATAAAATATATTATTAATATAATATAGGTTAGACTCTAGTCTAGCTAGGCCCTACCTGAATAGCTTATCTCTCCCACTTGCAAGTGAATTAAATTTCACAAAACTATCAATAAATTCTGAATCCATCACGGGAATATAAACTGTTACCAAGATATTTATTAGTTTTAATGTGCTTTAACTTATGCAACTGAAACAGACTTACTGTTTGACATAACTTAACTGTCAGTTAACTATTTAGAAAAGTGAAATTATATCAGCTCAAAGTCCATATCAAGTTCACATTCTTTACAATGACTGCTCCCAGACAAGCGTTACCGCTCAAACTTTTTTGTAAGGTTCCAGTTTCGAAGACAAACAAAAATCCATCTTTTATAATTGACATTACATCTATCTCTTGAAACTAGTCAACAGAGCCGAGAGAGCGTTAGTGCGCGGTTGCCATATTTTCATCTTGTAACAAGAGGACAAATGTATTTTTGAGAGAAAAAGGACAAAAAGAGGACGCATTTTCTATGTAAACGATAGCGTTAATATTATACACATTCTAACAGAAAACAATATAATTCGTACAATTTTCATATTAAAATGCATAGTGGCGCCTACATTTCGATTCAATTGTAGTGGAATCTCATTATAACAACTTGGTCCGGATCGACGAAATATGTATATAATAATAACAGGAATGCGTTTTTTACAGTATAAACAAAAATATAATTGGGGATTTTGAAATGTGTTGTTAAATAGGAAAATTTGCTATAAGAGGATTCGTTATAAAGGGATCCACTGTATTTTGTTAAAGTTTTACAAAATCAAAAATAAGCAAAATAGCTTTCATATTCTTACTCAAATATTTTAATCATATTAAAGACACGTATCCATTACTTCTGCACATATACATACACTTATTTAGCTCTCATTATTTCTATTCGCGAGCAGCTTTATTACTATACGTATCTGAAGATTGAATGTGTTTTAGTAATATTTTGTTTCTGTGCACATAACTATGTGAATGTTGATAAGATATAGGGCCTATCTCTGAAGCTATATTACATAAATAAGAGACCACTGACAAACATAATCACGTGGTTTTCACTTACGCCAATTGAACTTTCTTAAAGGAGAAATATTGCTCCACATTTCCAATTGTGAGGAGAGAAAAAAGAAGAATTTTTTTTAAACTTATAGTAATTCTCAACTAAGTCAATATTTTTAGACCGGTCACAATATTGTGTCCATTTTTTATGTGACAGCAATTATATAACCTCTTTATCATTCTTATATTTGTTTCCACGAATATTTTAAAATTACTAATTTGTTCAAAACACTATCATCATAAATTGTAACTTCCATCTTAACAAAGCATTAGATAGCAGATTCTACATCACTGCAGTTTGTTACCTCATCAAGGGCCATCCGCCACCTCCGACATAAAAAAGCATGTGTACTGCATCGCTAGTTAGACCACTCCCTCTGTTGCCATGTTTACATTTGCCTTTTATTTATAAGTAAATTCAAGTAGGAAGCATGAGAATAACTGGAAATAAATATTAAGGCTGAAGAATATGCTCTGCTGTCTGAAGTGTCTGTACACATGGCCGTGTTGTCAATTTTGAACTTTGCATACATATAGCTATAGAGTCTGTTCTGTTCTGATACGCAGAATGACAACTTGATCTGGCGTGTTCATAACTTCGTAGTCATCTTGTGTAAGAGTTGACTTTCTAATTGCCTTGATGATCTGTTTCTTTTGATGGTATGTTATTGGCACATCTGGTTGCTTATCATCATCTACTTCCTTAGACCAGAATATCTGTTTCTCGTTTGCAGATATTCCACAATGTTATGGTATCCTTCCCTTAAGTCATCTGTGAAGGCAGAAAGTTCTGAATTGTATTATCTGGAATTTAAATTCTACATAAGGTTTAATAAAAGTCACAACCCAACTAACTCAGCTTTAAAAATGGCACTGGTACTTTAACATATACATTACATAGGCCTACATACAAACCCTTCTTTAATTAATCCTGTCCGCTGATCTACAGAGCGCCGCTTACATTGGCTGATGCATTTAATCATTGGCCAATTTGCGTATACTTTGATTCGCCAGGTAATGAAAAGCATGGGAAAAGTTTTCGCAGAAAAGATACATGTTTGGAATTCGCGCGAATAATATTCTGAATGAGACTTTGATAAATGCCCACGCCAAAACTAACAATTGTACTGGTTTTGTTTGATAATGTGTGAAAATCACTTTTTGTCTAGCGGTAAAACTGAGATTGTCACGCTTGAATTCTACTGACCGTGCAGTATTAATTTGTTCGTCACCATTGAGAATATTAATAATTGTGGGCGAAATTTTGATTCATTCTTTTATAGTGCTGCATTTACGCTGAATGGTCATCTTCGAATACGACGGGCAAACACCAATAACGAACATTCGAATAAAAGCGCGAAAAATAAACACCCGGGTATTTCTGCATATCTAAAAAATCTGATCGGACTGAAATTTAGGTCTAAATAAGAGGACATGTCAGGGAAACAGAGGACGTACAGTAACCATAGGCTACTGTAAATTGGCACGTCACTTTCTTCATAAAACATGTACGGATAAGCAGTCCTGTGTGAAACGTAGTAACTATCTGAGATTTACACTGGCTGCTTTCTTTATGTAAAAAAAAAATATAGATAGAGGGCCGCGTAGCGTACTGGCTTCGCATATGAGTGGTATTGGGTTCATTTTCTCCCAAATGTTTTTCAGATCGTAACAGCTCCTGGGTCGATCCATCCTTAATTAGGTACCGGATTGATCCGGGAAGTAAAGATTGAGGGGAAAAGGAGACGGCTACCGATCTCATATAGCAGAGCCACTGAAATGTGAGATCGTTTACATCTCACACCCCTGCGGCATTACTAAATGCTATGGGTAGTTAATGAGTTTGCCTCTCTTTTGGAGAGGCGTGCCCCTTTCAATTAGCGGACAAAGTCCAATTAGGTTATAGCAGGACACACTACCATAAAATATTAGAGATAACAAAGACTCCAAGATATATGTGTATCTAAAAATAATGCTATGGGTACTTTTGTACTTTTACAAAAGTATTTTGTACAATCTGTACTTTTACTTTTATAGACGAAAAGGCTAGCACACGCCCGCTCGCGCGTACGCACACACATATATATATCTACTGGAGTAGGTGAACGTAAAGACTTTCATGGGCCAAAAATACATATTCGCTTTAAATCTTCAACGCATAGTATTTATGTCGGAAAATTGTTATTGTTACCGCCGCAATCAAGGATTACCATACAGCTCATTTGGGATGAAGATTATGATGTTTGGGAGTGTCCTGCTGTAACTTTCATTACTGCATGCTTTTATGTGAAGGAGTGCAAGGAGGTTTCCTATGGGCTGTGGAAATAAAGGCTGCTTTGCCATAGCAAACGCCGCGCCATGTACATGAAGGATTTTGAATGTACCTCCAAAAGAAAAAAAATCATGTACCAACAGTGGATTGAACCCGTGACTTCAAGGGTCTGAGAACGAATGAATTAGTTACCCGGCTGTTACTAATGAGTCATATATGTATCTGGGATTGTCTTCTGCACTCTGAGCATGCGTTGGAGGAGTTTGTGGGACATTGAAAATCTCTTGCCTTTCTTTTAGCACGTTTGTGTTGCACAGCATCGTGTCTGAAATCTTTGCATCTGTTACACCACTCTTTATTTTACAACGTCAGTAGGATGCATTGCGCAAGATTCTCCCATGAGTTTGTTTTTATTTTAAAGTGTGGTAGTGATGCCGTAAGAGTGATTTTAAAATGCTTCTTCCGTCATCTGACATTGCTAGAGCCCGTCTGAGGTTCTTCATATAATATATTTTTGGGGGAAGACAGTTATCTTTTATGCAGCCATTTCGGCTTAGTCAAATGTACCTCTTATGATGAGGTACGCCATTTCAACCGCGGGCGTTCGTTCAAACTGGCTATATCAGAGCTTACCACGACCTCCGGGAAATATATTTTTGGTAAGATTCTGCGGCCAGTCAGGTAGATATGTGATGAGTTTACCTCTCCTTTGGGGAGGAGGCTCTTTTCAACCAGCGGACAATATCCAAGTAGGTTATATTATAACACACAAATAGTATTAGAAGTCACGCGCCCGTGTGTTTCCGGGGCCTGAAAGGGGACCAAAGAATAGCAACACCGTTTACCTTCCACGCATGTCGTAAAAGGCACTAAGGAGGTTATGAGATGGAGTTGGCTGTCCCATCCCATATAGGGTCAGTGGCCCAAAGCCACGCTGAAGTCGGATGTGTCAGACCGAAAGGCGCAGATATCGCAGCAATGATGTAAACCATGACACAACTCATTCCGTTCTCCGAACTACATCCTGCTAATCTGCAGGAGTTTGAGAACGAACGAAGAAGAAGTCACAAAGACCTCTAGTAGTGCCACCTATGTGTTATGGCAAGCGTGTCTATACCTTAATCAACATTGTGTGTATACTTCCAGATTTAGATTTCATCAGCGCCTTCCTATCTGGTATTTTATCCCACACATTAATATTGAGTATCTTACGAATGCAGCTTAGGTGAAATCATTTATTCTTCTATCATGTACTGATCATGTTTTACAGACATTATGAGGTGATGGTATTATTGCTGCCTGGTAATCTATGACTGGTGGTGATCGTTATTCCCCTTCTGTCTGATGCATTTCTGTGTAGGCTTTCAAATGTGTCACTAACATGCTCTGTTCAGTTGTTTACTTCAGTGTTGATGTTTATACCTACAGCTTGTGAGAGAGTGCTGACCATGTAGGTAAAACTATAATTGTTTCAAGTTCTTCATTGATTTACATACGAGGATTGAAATGTGGATACTTTAGTGTGGGTTTATTTTGATTGCAATGGTTGAGCACCAACCAGTCGAAATATGCCAGATCAGAAGAGGCAGGCTGTTTTTATGGCACTTTTTGTAACCCTTTCCCATGCAATGGGGATAAATTCAAGTATGAAGCATGAGGATAAATCAAAATAATTTTACAGCTGACAGGAATTTAACCAGGTCCGTTCTAGCGGCACCGAATGGCTTTGCAACTCAAGTAAACAGATTTTCCGTACTTGACCAACCACATCCCCAATGAAAGATGTGATCTCGTCAAGACATTCAACCTATGTACTAAAGTCACTGAGAACGGACCAATCCAGACAAGGACTATCACAACAACAACAAACATCCCGTACAAGTATTGACGTATCCGCAGGAACACAACCATAGAATATATAATATATGTGACTTGAGTACGCAGGTTGAATGTTTTGGCGAAATCACATCTTTTATTTTGGATGTGTTTGTCAAATACGGAAAACCTGGTTACTTGAGTTGCAAGGCGATTCGGTGCTGTTTGAACGAACTTGGTTCAATTCCCGTCAGCTGTAAGAATGGGGGTAAACAGAACTATCTTAAATATGGCTTCTTAGTCGACTAGGGCTTTGCCGAATTCCATTTCAGCCTTTCATTTAATAGGAAACGACCATATGTCCTGATCCGCCTATGTGCATTGTTATGACTGCAGCTTGAGTATTTCATATTTTTTCAAGATTTGTATTGGCATATTAGATACGACATGTGTCTGTCACACCGTGCCCATTCATTTATAAAATTTTATTCGAATTATAGGCCTACTGTACACAATTTAAATGAATTACTTTTAAACAATTTTAATGTAGTAATGTGAAATTTGTGGATGTACACTAGTTAAAAAATATTTATAGTAGGCCTATAACTAGTATTCACTGCAGACATCAACAGCAGAGTCTTAACTTTAGGCAAACAAGTACTAGGTAATCTATTAATGTTAGGTTATTTTTAGAAGCGACGACGATTTTTGATCTGTGGACAAGCGTGGCACTTGCTGTACAGGCATTCTAGCTGAATTCTTGATGTTTTCCGTTGGCCAATATTTATATACTTGGAATTGCATGCCAAAAAATGCTGATCTGAAGTCTTCTTTCTTTCGCTAACTGTGATGCTGCTGCCAAAGTGCAGCCTTGGTGTTATAGTATTTCTCTGATGTCATCTATCCAAATTCGTCTTGATCTTTCCCTGTTCCTCCTTTCAGATGATCTTTTATTGAAGGCTGTCAATGGAATGCGCTCTGGTTCCATTCTGATCACATAATCAGAATAATTTGCTGACCTAATGATATTTTGTGTGTCTATGTATTCTTTGCACGATATTGTTTTCATTATATTTCTTATACTTAAGTGTCATTATTTATTTTATCTATCTCTCTTTTTTTTAACCTACAGTGCTGTTCACATTCACTTCATGTCCCATATGGAGAGTTATGTTCTAGTTTCTCTGTCAGGGTCCATGTCTGGCATTGGTAACAGTATCGGCATGAACACTGTGTTTATTAACGTTCTTTTGGAGATCATGTCGATGTTTTGGTGTTTCAGCAGTGGTGCTAATTAATATAAAACTGCGTTTGCTTTCTGGCATCTTGTCTCTATTTCTCTATCTAGTCTCCCGTCTTCTGAGAATACGTTGCCTACATACTTGAATTCCTTTACCTGGATGGGTTTTGTGCCATCTGTGTATATTTATAGTGAGGATTGATTTCTGCATATATTCAATGTTTCTGATTTTGATCTGTTGATTCTTATTTTGTTGGTTTCGCAATGGGTATGTAGTGTGTTTTTTATATTTTTTTTTACAGCTCCGATATTCCCAGATACGGTGACAACATTAATTGAACACTATTTTTGTTTCAGACATTTATAAATAGGCCTAATTATTGTGTTATCAATGAACATATGTAAACACAATCATCGCCATTTATGAACTGTAACAAAAAGCAGATACACATTTTATAATGTGCACATAATATTTTTAATGTAAAAAGTGCATTTCTATTACCAAAACAATTTTATTTTATTGATAAATACTGTTCTAACACTAAGAGACAATTTACATGTGTAACCGACTTTAAAGGGGAAGTAATTACCATGTTCTTGGACGACGATAAGGTGGGATACATTTTCGCACTGTTCCATAATAAATGTATGTATACTTAACTTATATTCTTCAGGTTCTTTGATGAAATATTTAACAGTTAAATATTCTATTAACATAAATGCATCAATATATTTCCTGTCATTGTAACAAGTTACCAGCTTCAATCATTTTAATTTGTTGCTATCCAAGACAATTGCTAGAGTAGAGTCTCAGTAGAGTCATATATAAACTTTAAACCAAATGGTCAGAGGGTGTCCAACAAAGTGGATGGTGCCGCAGTAACCTAATGAAAAAATAGTCAAGCAAAATGAATTAAACAGGTTACTAAAACACTTACCTTGCCTATTAATAAAAAAATATTTAAAAAAGTATATATAAAAAACACAATAAAACTAAACAGGACAATTCTCCACGTATCGGCTCAAATTGAACCTTTTTCAAGAGACAAACAACAAAATAAAAAACAAAATAGATGACTAGATTTCATCAAGCCCCGTCTCCATAGCGCAGGGATTAACATTAATTTAGCCTGCGCTATGGAGACGGGGCTAGTCATCTATTTTGTTTTTTAAATGTTGTTTTCTGTTGTTTGTCTCTTGAAAAAGGTTCAATTTGAGCTGATACGTGAAGAATTGTCCTGTTTAGTTTTATTGTATGTTTTTTTATATATACTTTTTTAAATATATTTTTATTAATAGGCAAGGTAAGTGTTTTAGTAACCTGTTTAATTCATTTTGCTTGACTAGAGTAGAGTCCCAGTGAGATATTTTTAGTTTTGAGAAATTCAATTCAATTATGCTCAACCGACTACATCAATCATGAAAACAAGCTATGCAGTTTTTTTTCGAATTAATTTGGCATCTGAATATTTTACATGATAGGCCTACATAATTTAGCTTAGCTGTGAGTGTGAGCTAATTTCAAATACTGAATTATCTTAACTTAGTTATTTTTGATAAAACTAAAACAACACATCGCAACTCATTTTTTTGGTGTTTGCAAATTCTTTGCAAAGACAAGACACGTCTGTTGATCACATTGCTATAAATTATATTTTCTGATATACGCAGAACTAATTAATATTCAAAATGGTGGCTAATTTGTGTAGAATTAAATTAATTAAAATAAATTAGATCGGTGCAAGTTGCTTTTAATTCTTCGTTGTAACCTTTGCTCTAGTTTCGAGGTATTACCTAACCTTTGTTGTGTGATTTAGCAAGCTTAAGGTTAAGTACTTAGAGTACAATTAGTGTTAGAAATAATATTTCTAATGTGTGTGTGCACCATGCTCCGTGTGTAGTGCGCCGAAATGATGAGCTCTCAGTACAAATGATAGGAAAATTTTTAAAAATATGACAATTGGAAAAGAAAAGATCATGCATAAGTTTGTCTGTGTCTAGAATTGAACTCAGTGATTGTCACGATGTGATGTCACGGCAGCCTTTAATTTTATTGGTGTTACTCGGAAATCCGTGACGTCGGCTAGTTAAAAATGTAAATAGTGTGCTATTTATAGCACAACAAAGAATCAAAAGCAACTTTTACCATTAGGTCTATGTCAGACCTAATTATTAAAGATAGGCCTAAGTTTAAATAAATCCATTCCATTTACAATAAAATACCACACAAGTGACGAACTATACATTTTTATGTTTGTGAAGACAACATGCATCAGTTTAGGGGTCTCAACCTATAAATAAATACAACCAAATTAAAAAAAAATTACAGCAAATCCCGGTAACAGGGAAAAAACTTAGCAGTGGAAAAACCCACCAAAAACCTGTGACTTGCATGTTTTTATCAATATATTCAAGCTATGATAAAATGTCTAGATACACCAGTATCTGATGTTATTTATTCACTGAAATATGGTAATGGTCTGTGAAAAAACAAATGAAATGGCTTACGCTGATTTACCAGTAACTCATGTTTATCATCTAAGCCTAGTGTAGTGTTTACCGGGTAAACGCTATAAACAGGTGTTTATTATCTAGGCCGTCTACCAGGTAGTGTTTTGGTAGAAAACAGGACGCTATTCATTCCTTGATTCATTCATTCAGGTAACGTGAGAGGGGCAAATGAAAGGAATGCCTTAGCATCTTATGGTTGCTAAAGTTTGTGTTAATTTCCATTTAGCATGTCCATTCATTCTTAGGATAACGAAGTTCCACAGTATTATTACCAGCATTGTTACGTTATTCCTATGTCAGTCTATAAACTGATTTTAGACTTTCAACACTTTCGAGATGTCAAAATCACCTCCTCGACTTATTATTGGATGGGTTTATACACGGTAAATAATGGTAATTTTAATCCAGCTTATTAAAGGTTAAAATGTTAATTGAAAAAAAAGATTTTAATAGAATAATTTGGCATCAAAATAATTTACATAAAATATAGATCCTATAGGAAAATATAAATTGAATTTGTGACCACAAAATAAACTTTTAATAGAACTGAACAGGTAATAATCTTAGTTATTTTCAATAAAACAACACATAAATTATGCTTGTTTGTGAAGACAAGATGCATCTGATGATCACATTGCTGTAATTCTCAGATTATACATAACTAATTAATACTCAAAATGGCGACCAATTCACATAATTAAAATTAATGTCGATGTATTTAAAAATTTATCGCTGTTTTCCAACATGTTGAGCATTCTTACTTGTTACATATATCAAAAGAAAATGATAAAGAACTTGATTAATCTAGTGGCCGTCCAGCGCTCACTAAATTAAAAAAGGTTATAATGGATTTAACTTACCTCGAAGCACTAAATTCTGTATTACTTCAATATGAAACAACATTTCTCCCATAATTGATGACCATCACATGTAGCAAAGATGTCCGGTCCTGAATCATACACCTTATATAGATATGAACGCATTTGTTATCAAAATTTTTAGTTAAAAACTGAGCGTGCATTAGCTAGTTTCTGTAAATATGCAGGTCACAGGATATTTATTCCTATATCCTAAAGCAATATTTCTCTGTACATGTAGACTGGTTGTCCAAGTACCTTTCAATAGAAACATTCAATTAGTAGGCTAGGCCTTGACCTACTTAAAATTAAAAGTTGTAGAATAACAAGTAAATGCCTAGACCTTCTTACGAATATGTTATTACAACTGATTTACTACTGAGAACTAGATATGTCCACTCTAAGATTTTTAGTTACAGTGTAGTTTTTCTAGTGGGTTATAGTTAATATGGGGTACCTCTTGGGTCTGCTGGCTATCCTATATCAGGAGGAATCTCATTGTATTCTGTACACAGAAAATTAGACTAGAAGGTTGCTTGATGATTCTACTACATTTCATGCTTTCTATTGAACAGTGTAACATCTTTCTAAATTTCAAGTTCACTACAGCAGATTGCATGTGGCAGGGTGACCAGGTCACAAAATATGCCTGCTAGTACTGCAAAATGAACGAATAGTAGCAGTCCACTATATTGGACAAGATGCATTAGGGGGTTAAAGAACCAAGGCTTGGACTGCAACTGGACCAGAAGAGTTCCAACTGACTAGGAGCATGTCACATTCTCTCTGAATGAGTTCTACACTACAGGATAGAAGATAGCACAACTTAGTTATTAGTACATCGGTACAAAATATGCACTAATCACCACCATCAGTCAATATGTTTTCATATATGTCTAGTTAGTTAGTCGTTGAATCATCATCACTGCACTCTGGACAAGTCCATGGTGCTCAGATCTCCTTGAGTGTATTGGCCATTACACGTTGACTGACGTCTCAGTACACCATTGATTGACCATCATTCTTTCTCGCCTTAGAAAACCGCTCCTTTCAAATGACACCACATTTCAAACTAAGCTTCCATATTCTTATTCTTCGTCGTACACTTTGCGGCGGACCCTCTGAAAGCATTCTGCTGACCATCTTGAGAAGGACTATGAGGGTGATCTGTGTTGTGTCATGTTTTACAGCAAGCTGCATTATCTGCGCCTTTCGACCTGACACATCCGTCTTCAGCCAGAAATTTTTTGGACCTGGTTGGCATTCCCGTTTCTTCGATCACTAGTACTTGTCCAGGCTACATCAGGGTTGCTGCACTCCTGTTTCCAGGCCCACTGTGTGGAAATGTACTAAGGGCCTTGGCCAGCTGTTGTTCACTGACCCTGCTGCTCGACCAGCTATGGAGCGCCGGCCGGTGCACTCTGGTGTGCATGTCATCTCTGGGCCCAGCTCCCATATTCTAGTCATGGAACAAGAGTCATTGTCACTTATACAGTTATTATAGGTCTAGTATTTTTGCAAATGGCAGCAAGATATGTGTTGGTAATGTAAGTGGCTGTAAACCAGGTGGGCAACTTGTTTTGATTGGCAGGCCAAATGCTAGGGTGCTTGTACAGCCATTTCTGCCACTTATGGACTTCTAAACCTTCTTTTATTAACTATCCGGTATGTGAGGTTCAATTATGTCAATAGGCTGCGTTACAAATTGTCCATTTGAGTGAAGGTGATGAACTTTCTAAAAATTAGTAAGTGAAAGAATAAAACAGTGCAAAATCATATTTTTTTGTTGCCTTTTTCAAAAGACTTGTTGACGAAAGCCACAACTTTTGTTGTTTGATATTTCCATTATCAAAGACGCTAAGAAATGTTATTTCTCCATGTCTCAGTTAATTCTGAGCACATGTTCAATTGGCATGATTAAAGATGTGACAGGATATATGGAGCATCAGTTTGAGTTATAAGTTTTGGCATGTCTGATTTACAATTTGAGTGTCATTGCTTATGATTTGATTTTTTGTTAACTGGTCAGTGCATATAGTAATATTAAATTGGTCTGACAGGCCAGTAAATTATAACATGGCTATTTGGATTTGGTCCTCTGGCCATACTCTGTTCACTCCTACTATATAAAGTGATTTCCATATGCAGAAGGTCTTTCCAGTGAATCATAATACCAACCAGAGTGCAACAGTAAATCCCTAGTAGATGACATGAATATAGACCTACAGTAAGGCTTTTTTCTTGTGGAAGGACTATCAGTAAAATTATTTTTCTATTCCAAGTTTCTTCACAAAACATTGCACATTGCTTACTGAGAACTGAAGTTTTCTGGATATGAAACAAAGCTCTGGAGAAACATCCCGTTGGACAGAAGAATACAAGAGCTTGTAATTCCTGGGAATAAAAACAGCCAAACAAAAAAACCAAAAACAATTGAACTTAAAAGAGTTTTTGCCCGTGTGTTGCCGGGGCCCGAAAGGGGAGCACAGAATAGCAACACTGTATCCCTTCCACGCATGTTGTAAAAGGCGACTAAGGAGGTTATGGGATGGAGTTGGCTGTCCCATCCCATATAGGGTCAGTGACCCAAAGCCACGCTGAAGTCGGATGTGTCAGGCCGAAAGGCGCAGATATCGCAACAATGCTGTAAACCATGACACAACGCATTCTGTTCTCCGGACTACATCCTGCTAATCTGCATGAGTTTGAGAACGAACGCAGAAGAAGAAGAAGAAAAGAGTTTTTACTATGTCTGATAAATTCTATCATTAAAACCTTCTGAAAATTTACCTGCTACTGAACAACATTTTGCCAAATTCCAGAATATTCTATTGCAGAGAACGTAATTTGTGTAGCAAGGAGCGGAAAGGAACAAGAAAATGTCTTATCCTGGATATGGGAGTGAAAATTTTACACCATCTTCAGGGTATGCAGCTATGCAAGGAGCTGGAACCAGTAAAACCTTTGTCCCAGGCAGAACACTTAACTATCATGTGGGCAGCGTTGGAAAGAGACGAGCTATGACAGAAGAAGAGTAAGTCAGCTCTCACATTTGTACTGCTAACCAGAGAACTATTAAAGTCATGTACATTAGTCAAGATAAAGATGTAGAATTATATTTTAATCTTTTTTTTTTTTAATTTGTATTTTTTAAGCAGCATACAGAAGGTTGAGTGGCAATGACCATTAGCCACCTGACCAACCACCATGCAACATTATATTTCTAGATGACATGACTCTATAGTGAGGCGTTCTTTTTTGTGGTAACCCCACCAGCATTTTATGTCTTGTCATTATATGTTTTCATGACCGATTAATAGTCTGGGATGGATGCCCCTCCAATTTGTGACATAGCATTCTGTCAAAACCTAGCTCCTGTGACCCGCCCCGGTAAAATCTCATTGGTTTTATGCTATAGGAGAACTGACACTCAGAAACCAACTGGAGGAAATGGAAACCTAAAGAAAAACCTTCCACTTCAAGACATGATGATCTTACATGTCTTTACAAATTTGGTAGACATGGACACAAGGCTGTGCCATTAGAATGTAGGTGGCAGAGAATGGAGAGTGATGAAGCACATCCCAGATCCACTACCGATAAATGGAAGTTTGAGAAGAGCCAAGTCAAAGAAGCATTGGACCAGTTGAAAAAATTGTGTTCCTGGTGCCAAACCCTACTTTGTTGGAACAACCCTCTGATTTATGTTTAGACACTTTCATGTTGGGTTATTATTCTGGAGCTTGCTTTCGGTTTGAAAGAAAAGTAACCTCAAAATGAAAGTGCCTGTATACAAATCACTATAGGAGCTTGGACATCACGTCATAAAAGAACAAGATCTGGCAGTTCCACCCCCACCCCCCCCATGAGGCTTTGAGTGAAAAATCAGCCATGAGGTGTACACTAATCATATTACAATTTAACATATCTGGACTCAGAAATAAAATCCTGGAATTGAATTTAGTAGAACACTACACAAACATTATACCCACATCACACTACTGCAGGAAACACAGTTAGCAAAGAAGGAACATTCAATACCAGGCTACATCATACACAAATGT
This sequence comes from Meghimatium bilineatum, assembly GCA_034231615.1. Classification (NCBI taxonomy): domain Eukaryota; kingdom Metazoa; phylum Mollusca; class Gastropoda; order Stylommatophora; family Philomycidae; genus Meghimatium; species Meghimatium bilineatum. The sequence continues at coordinate 77,495,513 of CM067298.1, read as the reverse complement.
AAATGTCAGAAGTGCAGAGGCATTACAGTACTCATAAGAAAGACATGCAAGGAGAAGTCATAAACATGAAAAAACAATGGAAATGATATGTATACACTGGTCTGCAGTATACACTGATCAATGCATACTGCCCATCTAACTCCAAGAAACAAATAGACATAATCACATCAGATGCCAAGAGAACTATCATTACAGAAGATTTCATTGCACACATATCTGCCGATGAATACAAGGACAGAAATACCATGGGAAACATGATAAAGCCATGACTGCCTCATTTGTAATCTGTCTTCTTTCATCCTTCCAAGTTCTGCATACAATGGATAGTTCTTGCCCGCACTGATGCATAGAAAGAATTAGAATGGCATACTAAGGAATACTTTACTACTGTCAGGACAGGTCTATGATATAGCAGTTCAAAAGCCATTGTTAAAAGAATAGCACCCATTTGCCTGATCAATGTCTTTTGAGTTCTTGTTGTCATGTGACATACTCTCTCAAGAACATTGTCTTCCCAATGACCTGAATCCCTCTGTCTTGGGCCATGTGGCTTACATTTTCCAAGAACGTATTAATGGTATCTTTACTGCCATCAGTCCATCGTCTTCATTGTCTGCACTTTCTCCTCCACCCAGGTTCTCTGCCTTCCATTATTTGTCTTTCTAAATAGTTGTGTCTCTTTATATGACCAAACAGGTGTAGTTTTCTTTTTGCTATTGTGTTTAGTAACCAACACTGGCATTTTCAATGTGTTTATAATATCTGAGTTTCTCTTTTTTTTCCTTCCATAATATTCTAAGTATATGTCTGTAGAATTTCATCTAAAAGGCATTGATCTTATGATTAATCCATTGGAAATGTCTAGGCACAATATTCCCGTAGGTTGAGACTGGCCTATTTCTAGTGATATGGTTACAGATGTCTACCGTTCAGTGGAAGTGGGGAAAAACACTGAACATATTTAGTTACCAATGCCGAAGTCATATGTGTTCATTGGTGCAAATAAAATAAGACAAAACACATTTCTGTTCTCTCGACTGCATCCTGCTGGAAATCTAGTAAGGAAATTCTGCTACAAGTGAGATCTGACGGAAGTTTGAGAACAAATAAAAAAAACCTAATTGTGTGATGTTCTCCACAATTTATATCACCAGGATGCTTTTATAGAGCTATGAAGATAGATTTCAAGAGATGATTAAGAATGATACACATATATCCACTGTTGTAGATATCATTCAGCAGTCTTGTTATCACTTCTATACCCAATTAACAGACAGTTTAAATTTCTTCAGTGGTAATGTTATCTGACCCTGGAATTTAGTTTTCTTTGTATGTTGAATTGCGTCTTCTACTTATGCTTTTAATATTGATGGTCCTTAAGGTCATGAGTGTTTGTTTCTGATCTGCTGTTGGTTGGTTGGTTGCTTATCCAGCAGTCCATCGGCTCATGCCCTTTGACCCAATGCCATTAAAATGATATTACATTGCTGGGAAGTCTGTGGATATTTGGACAACCTTGACCCTGATCCAGAGAATAACTGTCATACCACCAGGAAGGTAGGTTTCAACCTATGCACTGCTCCGAGCCACTACAGCCAAGATAGAGTTCACTGTGCCCATTCCCCGCCACCAATTGAATACTGGTTATGCCGAACTTCTCTATTGCTCCAGGAATGCAACCAAATGTTCAAGTCAAAAGGATTGTCACGTCCTGAGTCACTGAGCCTCTATGATGGGCCTCAGCCATCACTGTTTCTGTCTAGGTAAAAACAGTGCTGTCAGTTTCCTCCTCCCCAGTGCTGTGCAGTACATCTCTGGCTCCCTCTCAACCACAGAGGGTGCATACATATATAAAAATAACAAAAACTCATTGCAAAAACAAAATAAAAGCTTGAAAAGCATAATTGTATAGATGATGTGCCATGAAGCTTACCTCAATTACTGAAGAAGATATTCTCAATATAACAGCATGTCATCTACTAAGGTTTTCTGTTGCCTGGGTGGTTTGTCTAGTGAGCCATTGGTGAGACCCACAGATGCAACCTCATGCGTCTGATCTGCTGTCAGCATCACATAATTCTGTTAAATATACTCTAACCATCTATTATTTTCTTTTTGTCAGCTATTGTTTTTACTGTCTTTTGTTTTTAAACAAGTATTTATTGACCCATTTCTAATTCCTGTTAGTTCACATATTTTGTGTGTGTATATATTATGCATCTTCTATTTGTTCCTCAAGTTCCTTACAATTATCATTCAGGTAGGCTTCTTTCACTGTCTTATATTTTGTTTAATTTATTTATGTATTCTTTTATACGTATCTTTGTTTTGTTTGCTTTCTTGTTTCCATCATCTGTAAAATTTCCTCTGTCACCAATTTATTCTTTGCTGTCCTATTTATTCCTGGTATTATTTTATTTTTATTTTTGATAAGTTGGTTCTTTTAGTAGTTGGCATTGTTCATCTATGATGCTTATTTGTTTCTACAGTGTTGCATCTCTTGTATACAGCAATGGTGTATCTTTCATTTCTTTATTTGACTCAAGCATTGCCAGGTCTTGCTTTGTATTTCATGGAGCTCTCTTTATTTATTCAATTTTATTCTTAATTTTTTTCTATTATTAGGACATTGCCATTATTGAAATCTGCTCCAGGTTTTGTTTTCACTGATATTAAGGACTTGGAAAAACTACTTAATGAACTGTCTTACCAGTATAGGGTAACCATGCAGTGGATACCCTCTCACTGTGGAATACCAGGAAAGGAAAAAGCAGACCAACTGGCTAAGGAAGGTGCTGCCGAAGACCAACCATATGTATTAATCACCCACCATCAGAAAAAACAGATGATCAAGTCAATAAGAAAGCCACAAACACCAACACAAGATGACTATCACATTATAAATAGATCAGAACAAGTTATAGATCAGAACAAGTTGTAATTCTACGCCTCAGAACAGGACACAACTGACTCCGCAGTCACATGTACACAAAGTTCAAGATTGGCAACACGGCCATGTACACATGTGGACAGGCAGCGCAGAGTGCCAAACATATACTTCAAGATTGTTCTAAGTATGAAATACTGAGGCAGACATATTGGCAGAGGAAACAACACTGGAATCAAAGTTTTATGGGTCACTGTATGAACTACAAAAGACAGTTTTATTAAGGAGACAGAATTACAGATATAGACATGTTTCAAGTGAATGAAAGAAGAAGAAGAACTAACATTAAGCAGTTTCAAAATTGATTGAATACTAGTATGTAGTCAATTTGATCGCAATAATTATTCCTGGAATTTTCCAATCCGTAGAAGTCTAGGGTGTTCTTGAAAGAAGGTGTTTCCTATGATCATGTTTTGTACCCGTGCCTATTCAATAAGTTATCTTTTAATTTTTCTCTCCAAGTCCATATTCACCAGTAAGATCTTCACCTCTTTCCTCTTAAACCTTAGTGTTAAAACCTCCTAGTACCATGATTACTTCTCATTTGTTACATTGTGCTAGAGCCATATTGAGCTGTTTGTAGAAAATTTCACTTTCTTCTTCTATACTGTCTGCAGTTAGTGCACAGACTCGTTTGATATTAATATCTATCTACTGTTTAACCATTTATTATGATTAGCAAAGCCCTATCTGATATTACCACATATCCTTTCACTGTTTTTGCTCTTTCTTTATCTAAATTACACCCTTCTCATGTTTCTGTCCCCCAGAGTAAATTATTCTATATTTGTTTGAGTATATTTCTCCTGCACCAATCTATCTTGTTTCACATAATCCTTAGATTTTGACAATCATTCCTGATGTTTTCCAATTTTCCAACTCGTATAAGTGTTCTCATATTCCATGTTATGTTCCAATAACTATAAGTTTTTTCTTGTGTTATTTACAGTAGCCAGATGATGGTCTGGATGCTTCTGTAGCACTTGCTGTTCACCATTGAATTAGGCATTTCTTGAACTCCCCTTGATGTTGCTTATGATAACAGAATTATTGTGCGTGGACATATGTGCTGTGCATTAATACTCACAGTAGATTGCAGTTTCTTTCTGTGAGGGCAGGGCCATACTAGGGGGAGGGGGAAGAATTGTCCTAGGAATTGTACCTATAATGACATCCTTTATCTAGCACAGTTGAAGTGGTGACCGGTTCTGAAATAGTTTTTCAACTGCTTGCTGTTTCTATCCATCGTCTGCCTTCAGCTACTTCACTTAACCCTGATTACGAGGCCAAGTGTGGGTACTCCACCCCTGTCCTTGAGATGCCCTGGAGGCTAGCGGAGGGAAGAAGGTGCCTTACATCTTCTGTTAGTAGGGTTACTGTGCCTTGTTACTCTATGTAAATGTATTATTTCTGAAATAATTTCATTAATCAATACATTTGTGTTGTTGTTTTGGGTATTATGTATAATTTTGTATACAATGTGTTCTTGTTAATCTTTATTCTCATATTGCTTTAATGTTGAAATTTATCAGATATTTCAATGATGATGAGGATGAAGACAAAAAATCAGACACTTATCAGAAAGCCCCTGACAGTCCTGCAAATAGTGATGCTAGCGATGATCCACTTGATGCATTTATGGCAAGCATTGAGGTTGTAAATCTGTTTCTTTAGTGTTAGTCCATTATTTAGTAGTTTTTATTTTTTGCTTATTCTTCTTCACAGTACATACTATCCAAGGAAATTGAATTACTGCCTTTCTCTTATAATACTAACAGAATTGAAAACTTTAAAGTAATAGCACACCTCCACCAAATGGATCTCACAGACTTCTATACTGAACACTAAAGCAGTCTCCAAAGTACATCCTACAAAACAGTCATAACTTTGCTTAACAGAATGGAAATCTGTTCCATATGGTCAGTCCATCAGAAACTGATTTCCTCGAGTACTTTGTAATGTTCATGATCCATACCAGAATAGATGCATAGTAGATGTTAATTGCTGATGAAACAAAAAATGCAATCCTTTTCAAGAACCATAACAAATTTATGTATTAAAATGAAAAAGCTAGGATGCTAGGATGGATTTGAAATCTTTCATGCATAAATACCATTGTTTTATAGTTTAGGTAGATGTACTTTGAGGTTCTGATGTCTAAGAATTATAAAAATATATTTGTAGCTTCAGTAAGGCAACAATTGCTCACCAGTCAATTGTTGAAATCAAGCCAAAAAAAAAAGTTCGCCAGTTTTCCTTGATAACTAAAAGAATTTCTGTGTGTGTATATATATATATATATATATATATATATATATATATATATATATCAGTTAGTGATGGGATTCACAAGTATGTAGAGACATCAACAGGGATTGGAGAGGAGTTTGGTGCCACCAATTATACATTAAACCCACAGATATACTACAAGGATATATAGAGCATAAGACAAATGTGTGCCTAAGAAATAAAGTAGAGAATCTCGCAGGTTCACAAGAATCACTACTTTAAATAGTAAAATAGCAAAATCTCTCATGGTTATACATGTATACTAACATGATTCCCTGACAAAAATGATCTTGCTGGATACAGTTGAAGGTGAAAGAAGCAAAATGATAAGGAAATCATGGACATACAATATCAAAGATTTTCAACACTCATTGCATCGTCAATGATAAAAATCACTGGAGAATGTGTGCTGATGAATTCAATACAGTACCTCTACAACTCTGATGGGTTTAATAATGAATTGCTATCTCTTCTATCTTTCCTTACTCTTTTACTCTTTACGGGTGTTGAGGGAGATGCAATGTTCTTGTTCTCGCTTTTCTAGCAGCTTCAGATAATGTCAACTTGTGTTCGTGTAATGTCTCTTTGATGTTGTCGATCCAGCGTACTCATGAATGGCTACTCAGAAATAAATATATTCTAGAAAAAGTGGAAGTTGAAAACACTAATATTGACATTTTTTTGTAAAATATGTTTCAACAGATTGTTTTTCTTATAAAGAATTTACATGTATATGCATTCAAATGTATTTCTTCCATTGACAATCTTTGTTTATCATTGCATGATATTAATACAGAAGATATTTGTTGATTTCATCCTGCATTGTCATAGTTACCACTGTCTGATGTGAAATACTTTGTCTCACTGTCTTTAGAAAGAAATTGTTCAAGACACAAAGGAGCGAATATCAACTGTGGAAGAAAAACTGAAGGAGAAGTAAGTCATTTTCATAGAGATTAGATTGTGTGCGTGTGTGTGTGTGTATAGATATATATACTGTATGTATCTTACATTTTCTTATACTAATATATGTATTAGTAGACAGCTTTCAGTTTATCCACACAATAGTGATATTATTGCGCTATAAGAAATAGGCACTGTACCAATAGATTCTATTGCATAGTACAGCTTTTTAATTCCACTGTTTAAGAGAATCACTAGACACATGACAATAACAACAAACATGGCTGCTAACAAAAACATCGCGACCAATTGCCAAATAAGAACAATGACCTGAGATCATAAAGAAATGAGTGAACTCACTGGTTTGTTTTTACAGTTTACAGGCATCATCATTATGATATCATTTGATTCACATACATTTGGTCCATTGAATCAAGAACAGTTAAATACTGTGCACAAAATTGCATCCAGTCGAATCTGTGGAGTGGGAAAAATCATTACAAGCGACAAGAGCATTTTCACGAAACATAAAAATGACGCAGACAGAGTTCTACCAGAACAATATATCTATGGTGGTTTATGCAATTAGACAAAAGACTTGTTTTTAGTGTTGGTACCAAATTGTAGTGCAAGCGATAAAAGACAGTGTCGATTGTAGGATCTAAACAAAGGAGATAACAAATGCCAGTTTCAGATATTTGTAAAGTTAATAGTCCTCTTGTGTTGAGGTATGCTCCTTTCAACCAAGCTTTCAATTGTGGTTATGTTAATCTAGTCACCATGCCAATGGTGTCCACATGCAGATAGTTGAAAAACTGGGGTAGTGCAAATCAAAAAATAAAATTACACAGTGGCACATCTTGAAAGCTATCTTGCTGAATTTTTTTGGACATCATGGCCAGACACTGCATTTGACGCTATTGTCGCAGACTTCAGAGAATAATAGTGCCAATTTAAATTTCCATAATGATAATTGTTTCCCTTGTATTAATTTGTGTTGTGCAATATTTCATTTTGTTTCATTAAAAATGTATCGGTTTCTACTGGTACAGCATCAAGAAATATAATCTGCAATTCCACAGTAGTGATGATGGATGTGACTGACAAGATCAATCTGAGACACAAATAGTCTAATAGTATGTACAAGAAATCACAGAAACACTTGTACCATCGTGCTGTTGTGTGTCTTTTTAGATGTGCAGCCCTTGAACTAACTGCTTTAACTTTATCCTTTGTCTGTATATCATTCTTGATTTTCCTCTCCATGCAACACGATCTTTGGCATCCTGTTCCCATGATTTAATATCACTGCCTGTATATCAATATTTCGTTTGCACGTGTCTTTGTACTGAAGTAGAGTTCAACCTTGAGATCTTTTCCCAGACTAATTCTCCATAAAGTAGATGATTCAATGTTATACTATCTTCTGTACTCCTAGTGTGTCCCAGCCACAAGTCTGCACAAAAAAAGCTGTGGTTAGTTCTAGTATCTAAAATACTAGTTCTTTCCAATACATCAGTGTTACCGGTAGTTATTTTGTCTTGCCATCAAACTCCAAGATTTCTGTGTATGCACTGCATGTGAAAGCTGTTTAGCTATCTCTCCTGGTGCATATAGGTTGCCCATGTTTCACTGCCCCGTAAATGAGGGTGCTGGGGATACAAGCCTGGTAAACCAGAAGTTGAGTTTTAATAGTTAATTTTCTGTTTACCCAGACCTTTTTTGTTAGTCTGTTCATTGTTGTAGATACCTTGCCAATTTTGATGCATATTTCTTGATCCAGGAATAATTTATTGTTGACTGCTAGATATTTAGAGGGATCTATCTCGATGAATGAATTCATCGCTATTGATGACAATTTGCAGCTGTTTATTTACAGTCTGCATCATAATTTGTGTCTTTTTGCTGATTGTTAGTTCAAACTTGCTGCATGCATCAGAAAAGGCATCTATTAAGTTTCATAATTGTTCTCAGTGTGTCATAATTGCAGCATTATCTGCAAATAGCAACTCAGGACCTTCACTATCAGAACCTTCTTTATCCTGATTTTGGTTTTCATCCTTTGAGCATTGTAGAGGTTACAATCTGTACGAGAATGGAATAATATATCACCCTCCTGGCTGTGAAAAGAGTGTTTCAAGAGAAGAGAAATATATTCCAAAAAATTGTGGGGGCAAGAATGCAGCCTTGTTTTATGCTACTCTTGATCACAAACTCCTCTGAAGAAACACTATCAAAAGTTGATAGTACCTTTCATGCCTGTGTGGAATGACTCCTTAGCTTAGGATAGTTGGTGGGCAGCTGATCGTTTTGAGTGCTTTGAATAATTCCTCACTACTTTTTAAGTTGAATGCCTTTGAAACACCTCTGCATCTTCTTTGTTTAGTCTTACCTTTTTTTCCAACAAAATGACACGTGAACTTATTGCTGCCATGATTAACTAAGAACATCTTATTTACATCTAGAGGTCGATATGGGTGGCACCAATAATACTATCATTCCCCATGTTTTTCTAGTCATGCATTTAGCAATTTGTTTCTTGTCTATTGGTAGATAGAAGGTTGAAGTATATCATCTCCTCCCCATGTTCCTTCCCTTGCTTTATGGTAGAATTTATTCGCTACAACTCGTTCTTGCCATTAAAATCACCACACAAAAATAATGTCAGTCTCCTGTGCCATAACATAAAAAAAACCATTTCAATTTTTGGGCCGTCACCAAGTACAGTGTGCATAAATGTCCACAACCATTACAATGAGTGGATGAAATCAGTCTACATACCATTACCAAATAAAAGATATTTAACATGTACCAACTACAGAGTCATTGTACTATCAGTTACAGCAGCACAATACTACACAGCATCATTATGCAAAGATTACAAAATAAACTGGAAAAAAAATTAAATGTAGCACATGTATATTTTAGACATAGCAGAGACACCAGAGATCTTGATGAATGCCAAGCCTTGGTGAATGGATACAAGATTGAATTGATTAAAACAGTCATGGAGACCCTACAAGAAGATGAGGAGGAGGTCGAATGAGACAATGCACATATTCAGAGAATATGGTAGAAATGGGAGGAACTAAAAGCGATGGGAGAGAGTGCTCCCTCTCCAGAAAGATCAGAAGAATGTGTAATCAGCAACTGAGCTTATACACTTTTAGATGGCTGACGGAACCGCAAGCAGAGCATATATGGGAATGTCCCCAATGCTGTGATGCTTGTTCTTAATCAAGAACCAGAGATCACATATTTTGAAGTGTGACGCCCGTGTGTTGCTTGGGCCCAAAAGGGGAGCAAAGAATAGCAACACTATTTACCTTCCACGCATGTCGTAAAAGGCGACTAAGGAGGTTATGGGATGGAGTTGGCTGTCCCATCCCATATAGGGTCAGTGACCCAAAGCCATGCTGAAGTCGGATGTGTTAGGCCGAAAGGCGCAGATATCGCAGCAATGCTGTAAACCATGACACAACGCATTCCGTTCTCCGGACTACATCCTGCTAATCTGCAGGAGTTTGAGAACGAATGCAGAAGAAGAAGAAGAAGTGTGAAACATAGAGAAATGTAGAGTTTAACATTGACTTCTAATGTTTCATTGTTAGTCCTACAATCGTATGCATCAGAAACTGTGGAACACCATAAGAAACATGAGTTTCCCTACTTAATTAAAATTAAAAAATTCACCTTATTAAAACTTTGCATCATGACCAACAAGCAGCCATTGAGCAGATGATGAAACATCCTATTGGTTCAATGTGGGAAAAAAGTAGTTGGGCAAGTTAGTTAGTTAGTCGTCAGATCATCATCACTGCAAACTAGACACGTCCATAGTTTCTTCGATCTCTCCTTGAGTGTATCCGCCATTACACTTCTGCTGATAGTACCGGTCCTATGCTGGTCCTATCATTCTTCTGTTCCCTCCAAAATTTTCACTTCTAGTAACACCGCATTTCAATCCTTGATCTTTAAACCTGGCCATTGAAACCACATTAGTCTCACTCTCACATGCTATATCTCTTAAGGAGTTCAAAGCGTCAGCGCGATCCATTGCCCCATCGCCCTGTGCCACAATCACGCATGATGCCAGTTGATCCGCTCTTTCATTGCCTTGAACACCAACATGTCATGGAACGAAAATAAATGTAACCATTTTGATCCTTGCCTTTCTCAAGGCCTTAATCCACTGTTCTCAAGCAAAACCCACTTGTACCTTCCTAATCATACTCATAGAGTCACTCAAGATGCAGACCTGTATTACCTTCTGTGTGCGTACCCACTCAAATGCCCTGGTCACCGCCATAGTCTCCATGGTCATACTACTCATAGTGACCGCAAAGCCACCACTCTCCTCCCTGATCGTTTTACCTGTGCACTGAGCTGTTTAGGCCTAAGCACTGCGAACATGTCTAATCACAGATCCATCAATGTATATAATCACATCCCCCTCTTTGGTATTCTCACTGACCAAAGCCTGCACTTCTTTCTCTACAGCTGTGGGACACCATTCTCTGCATTCCCTGCTAAGTGATATTACTACTCTCAAACAAGTTTTGAAATCTGTGGGTAGACTTATCCATTCTGCACCTGCTGCCACATCCTGCAATCTGCACACGCTTTGTATGATAATATGACAAATTCAGCATGTCCCATCCACAACTTCCTTCTCTTGAGTCTGCTGCCTTTAATTTTCTGTATTTCAGAATGCAACGGGTGTTCCTTATCTGCATGTATTTGAAGTTAGGCACATGCACAGCATTACTGTAATCTGTGCTCAGCTGTTGGACAGTCAAATAGGAATCGCATAGCTCTTGTCGATGTGTCTCTTGTGCACCCAAGTATGATACGCATTGCTGCATTCTGGATTCTATCCAGTCTTTCAATCTGAGTTTGGCTAATAGTCAGAATTGCCAGTGCATATTCCACCACAGCCACAACCAAACCCTGCTCACACTGCGCAGCAGCTATAACCTTCATTACTTCTAAGCCTTTGCCTGCCCTTATGATAACATGGTCAACATGTTCCCTTAAACCCAGACTGCTGTCAAAAAACACACCCAGATATCTCATTGTGCTAGTTCTTTCTAAACTTTTCAGTTTTTTCATTGCAGGAGTTTTCTAAACTTCTAAACTTTAAAAGCTTCTAGAAAAGCTTCTAAACTTTTCAGTTTAGAAGCTGGACAATGATGTAACATATCACTATATCTCTTAAATTACAAACGAGAAGAAGAAAGCTGTATCTCTTCAATGTTTATACAGAGAGTATTATCAGGAATGTAAGAAATGACCAGCAGCACAACAGCTTTGACCCACTAAATATCAGATGTCACAAGATACTAGAACTAATATTTGCCAATGATACAACACTACTGCCCTTCAGCACAATAAATATCAAACATTTCATACATTACATCAAAGAACAGTGGGAAAGAAAATCCATTTCTGAAAGAAAGTAAGACCAAGATTATGACAAGCAACAAAATCATAACTCATTATTAATAGAGAACAAGAGTATGTTACACAGTCCAATAGTTTTGTTCTCTTATAAACAGCAAAGGGGATTGCTATGAAGAAATCAGATGGAGATTGACATTGATTCAAATAAACTTGTACAAATGAAGATCATATGGCTGGGCTGCAACAAAATGACATAACTACATTTTCTTAGAGTTTAATCCCAGTTGAAATATGGATGTGTGAATCATCAAATAATTGCTGTGTTTGAAATTAAATGTTACCGAAAAATCCTCAGACTAAAGATTCAGACTCAGACTACCATTGACTAAAAAGATCAACAATAGGGGCATCCTGAGAGAATTGCAAGTTGAAAGAAAACTGGCTGAACATACAAGACTCTATAGATAATTACAATATTTTGGTCATATCAAATGATACAACAGCCTAGAAAAGATTGTAATAGAGGGGATAAGCCTGGTCAACGAAAATAGTTAGACTATTCTTCTTCTTCTTCTTCTTTCGTTCACTTGAAACATGTCTATATCTGTAATTCTGTCTCCTTAATAAAACTCACTGTCTTTTGTAGTTCATACAGTGTCCCATAGAGTTTTGATTCCAGTGTTGTTTCCTCTGGCCAATATGTCTGCCTCAGCGTTTCATGCTCAGAACACTCTTGAAGTATATGTTTGGCACTCTGTGCTGTCTGTCCACATGTACACATGGCTGTGTTGCCAATCTTGAACTTTGTATACATGTGACTGCGGAGTCGGTTGTGTCCCGTTCTGAGACGTAGAATTATAACTTGTTCTGGTCTGTTCATAATATGATAGTCATCTTGTGTTGGTGTTTGTGGCTTTCTTATTGACTTGATCATCTGTTTTTTCTGATGGTAGGTGATTGGTATATCTGGTTGGTCTTCGGCAGCACCTTCCTTAGCTAGTTGGTCTGCTTTTTCATTTCCTGGTATTCCACAGTGAGAGGGTATCCACTGCATGGTTACCCTATACTGGTACGACAATTCGCTAAGTAGTTTTTTCAAGTCTGTTATTTTTTCATACTGGAGAGCTTGAAGCACTGACCTTGCATCTGTCAGGAATACCACAGGCTGTAGGTCAGAGTTGGAGTTCAGCAGTTTTTTAGCTGCCACACTAATTGCCTGGATTTCTGCATCATAATTATTGCAGAATTTTCCTGTCGGTGTTCTGATTGTATCTCTAGGCTTGTGTGGATATTCTATATATACACCTGCACCTCCATTCCTCACGGCATTCTGTGCTGACCCATCTGTGTATACTCTGACCAATATATCTTGTGGATATTCCTCATCCAGGAAACTGAGGGTGACTGTCCTTCGCTGCACACTGTTCTGTTCATCATCGCTTAGTATTCCTTTCACATGGGTCTGAATGTATATTGGCATTCCATGTCTTTCACTCCACAGGGTTTGTTCTGGTACAGGCCTTAAGGGGCTGTCAACTTCAGGTAGGTCTGTAAGTTGTCTGCGGAGTCGTTTAGCTTGATGGATAAAGCTCCTTTTTTTCAATCGTCCCATTGCTAGATTTTGGAATCTTTCCTTCATTGGATGACTTGGCATACACTGAAACTTTTCTGCCTGAATTAGTACTTTTGTGTCTCTGCGTTCGCAAAATGTTTGCATTCTTCCCATTTTCTGCATCTCTGCTATGGGTGTTGATTTCATTGCTCCCAGCATTATTCTAAGTGCCTGGTTTTGCACTTTATCTAGATCTTGTAATGTGGTGTTTGATGCAGGACACCACGCAGCTGAACCATATTCCAGGTGTGGTCTTATGCCTTAGTAAACTTTATTGAGTATATTCCCACTGGCTCCCCATGTGGTTCCACTTAGTTTTCTCAGGATAGCTAACTTCCTCCTGGCTTTTGTTGTTGCTTTGTTTATGTGCTGCTTCCATGTCAGTTTATCATCAAAAGTAACTCCAAGGTATGTGGGTTGTTTGTCTTCTTTCAAGAGCTCTCCATCTATTTTAATATGACCAGCTTTTTGTTTTGGTGAGAGGGTAAAAAGTGTAGTGCTGCATTTATCTGTGTTAATGCTGACACACCATCTATTAGCCCATACGGTTAGGGCATCAATAGCTCTTTGTATTTGTTTAGTGGCCACTGTCGCATGTTCTTCCGTGCACCAGATCACCAGGTCGTCAGCATACATTGCCACTTTGATCCCATGTGGTAGTTCAGCAACTAGGTCATTGATGTAAACCAAGAAAAGTGTGGGTGACAGGACTCCTCCCTGGGGTACTCCATGACGCAGTAGAACTTTCTTGCTCTTGCGACCATCTAATTGTACCCTGGCTCTTCTATTATGCAGGTATGCTTTTACCCATTTGTACATTCTTGAGCTAACCCTGCAATTTCGCAATTTCTTTAGGAGCCCTTCTTTCCAGACCTTATCAAATGCTTTTCTGAGGTCTATCCATGCTGCTAGTACCAGTTTCTTATCTTGGAAGGCATCCTCAATCTCTTGGGAGAGGTAGGTTGCCTGATCTTCAGTAGAGTAGCACTGTCTGAAACCTGCTTGCTGTGATACCAGAAGGTTTTCACTTTCAAGGTACCACTGCATCCTAAGATTGATAATGCGTTCCATTGTTTTGCATAGACAGCTTGTGAGGCTGATGGGCCTGTAGTTGGAGACTGTGTTGCCATCCTTTCCTGATTTGAGGAGTGGTATCATTATTGCTTCTCTCCACGCCTGTGGTACATTACCTGTGAACCAGCTTGTGTTAAAGATCTGCAGTAGCTTTGCTCTTGCTGCAATTCCCAGGTTTCTAATCATTTCGTTGGACACTCCATCAGCTCCAGGGGACTTTTTCATTTTCAATTTGGATATTGCATGCTCCAGTTCTCTCATTGTGATTGGTGCCTCCATGACTTCAGGTATAAGTTCGCCTTGACCAATGTTTTGCTGGTTCTCTCGAACCTCCTGTTGTTTGTCTGGGCTGACTTTGATGTTATTGTCTTCTGCAAAGGAATCTGCAAAGTAATCAGCTGCATGTTTACCTGTTAAAATGTTTCTATCTTTATAAAGTGTGATCCTGGTATTTCTCCCTGTACCTTCATCATTTAGTTGTTTTACAAGTTTCCATAATTTCCTAGTATCTCTTTCTAGGTTCAGCGACTCTGTTTTTTCTTTCCAGCTACTCCGTCTGGCTTGTAACTTGGCTCTTTGAAATTTAGCCTTTGTTTGCTGATATGTGTTGTGATGTTCTTGGCTAGGTCTGTTCTCAGCCTGCTATCTAGATGCTTCCATCTCATTTTGCAGCTTTTCCAGTTCATCATTCCAGTAGGGTTTGTAGTTTTTGCGTGCCCCCCTGGGTATGGTTTTACTAGCAGCATGTAGTATACATCTATTAAATTCACTCACTGCTCTATTGATGTCTTTGTCCAAGTTCATGTCCTTAGCTAGAACACTGGTTAAATGCTGGTACATTTTCCAGTCTGCCCTCTTATAGTTCCACCTAGTGAGCGTGCTGCTGTCCTTGGTAAATTCATTGTGGATTTCCAGAAATACTGGTCTGTGGTCACTACCCCCAAGCTGCTTTCCAACGACACGTGTGATGTTCCATTCCAGGTCTGGTGAGTGGAATGCCAGATCTGGTGTAGAGGTGGTGTGCCATGCTCTCGAGTAGAAGGTTGGTGAGTCTGCTGGCTGGTTAATAAGGATAAGATTATTTTCATCCTGCCAGCTCTCAAGTTCCTCACCTCTCTTGTCGATATGATCGTAGCCCCAGCTCTGAGAGTGGCTGTTGAAGTCACCACACACCATAAGTCTCTCTTTATCTGGAATTGTGTCTAGTGCCAATGGTTTATCATTTGGGCAGTAGTAGTTCAGGAGATGGAATTCTGCACTGTCTGTTTTTAGGTGGAGCATCTGGTATTCTGCCCCTTCCATATATAATTCGAGCTGACATGCGCTGATATTGTTTTTAACAAGTGTCAGAATTCCACCCTTTCGCCTGTCCTTTCGGTCAGATCGGTAGCACTGGTAGCCTCTGATTTTGAAGGCTATGTCGCTGCTGAGGTGTGTTTCTTGGATACAGCATATGTTAACTTGTTCTTCACTGAGGACATTTTCAAGTTCCAATTTTTTGCTGTATCCATCTCTTTTACTGTTGACACCCTCAGCATTCCAGTGCATTATTTTTATTGGTCGTTTAAAGTTTGTTTGGCCAGTAGCTCTATTCCCTTGCCTCCTGGCTCCTCGAGGCAATTGAGAAGGACTTTCAGTAACTGAGGTTAGGCCCTTTCGAGGTATAGGGCCCGGCACCGTCCCTGCCTGAACGTCCGCCACAGGGCAGGCACCATAACTTTTTATAGATACAGACATGTTTCCATTGTGTTTTGTGCGTGGCATCCTGATTATCTGTGCGCCTTTTGGCTGGATGCCTCCGTCTTCAGCACTCTGCTTACTTGGGCAGGACTATGGTCCTGCTCGATTGGGACTGCCCGACCAGTCTTAGTTTCCAGCCCCTGATGGCTGGACTAAGCCCCATCACCACTGCACGGTGCTGGCCTTGATGGGGAGTTAGACTATGAAGATGATGGTTACAAGATATCAAAGACCACATGAACATGACACAGGAAGATTAGCTCAAGATGGACAGTCATTTTTAAAGACTTGTGATGACTGCTGCATCCTGTCCAGGATTTACTGATGATGATGAATCTCTTGCCATGTGGATTGGACCTATTTTAAGAAATCTGTTATTAGTTGTCTTTTAAATTATTTGTTTATATGGTGTATTTTTAGCCTTTCTAATTTTTCATATTGTAATTTAATTTTATATTTTCTTTGCATATCTAGAAGTGTGATTTTTGCAATTGTAGTAATATTTTTAGTGATGCTACTTTCATTGCTCCCAACATTATATGGAGTCCCATATTTTAAACTCTGTGTTAATTTTTCTATGTTTGTTTGATAACATTTTTGTAATTATGTATGGGTTAATTTAGAGGAAAAATTGTTGAAATTTCTTACAGGGGAACTCGAGATGATATTGATAATGAGGATGAACAGGAGTCATATTTTCGTTACATGGAAGAGAATCCAAATGCAGGGGTGATTAACGAAGAGGAGGACATTGTTGACTATGATAGTGATGGAAATCCAATCATGGAGCGCAAGAAGGTTGACAATTTTTTTGATTTTTGTATCTATATATTGTCTTTTCTCTGCTTTTTCTGTAAGGCATTGGAGGATTGAATGATGATTGATTTTTAGACTATGATATGCAGTTATATTGTGATGTCCATGATTGTCCACAATTATATCCATGATTGTGATGCAGTAATAGGAGAATGTTGGTAACTCCTTCAATTCATCATCTTCTTGGTCTTTATCTGCTATTTCCATTTTCATGTTGTATGCTCTTGCCTACACCATGCTATTTAGGTATCTAAAATCATCATAAGATGGAAGCTACATTATTTTGGACACTTAAAAGCGACGTGATGGTATTGGAAGGATTATTCTAGAGGGCAGAGTGCCAGGCAAGAGAAGAAGAGGAAGACCAAGAGGACGATGGACCAGTGACATCAAAGAATGTATGCGTCTATTGCCATTGCAGGCCTGCTTGCCCTGGACAGAGAGGCATTCAGAGTATGATGAAGACAACATCTGAAAAGAATATGTCACTTGATATATGCTCTTGTCGCTGGCCAATAGGGGCTCATTCTCATTAAGTGGCCAAAAAAAATCAGTCTGGTTTCAATATATTTCACCACAGATGTTGTTCCAACAGTTCTTGTAATCTCTTCATTTCTCACAGAATCTCTTCTTGTTCTATTTGCTGCTTTTCTTAAATATCTCATTTCACACATTATAAGCTTTCTCTCCTGTTCTTTTGTTAGTGTCCATGTCTGACATTGATAACATAATGTTGGTATGAAGATTGAATTTATGATTTGCTTTTTGATTTTCATCAGGATTGTGTTACAAAATGTGTGTACATTCATAATTTACGTAGTTGACTTTTTGAATTTTTGTCGCCCGTGTGGTGTTGAGGCTTGAGAAGGGAGCAAAGAATAGCAAAACTGTTCACCTTCCATGCATGTTGTAAGCGACGACTAAGGAGGTTATGGGGTGGAGTAGGCTATCCTATATTTGGGTCAAAGTGACCCAAAGCTATGCTGAAGTCGGATGTGTCCATCTGAAAGGTGCAGATATCGCAGCAGTGCAGTAAACCAAGACACAACACATCCCATTCTCCAGACTACATCTTGCTAATCTGCAGGAGTTTGAGAGCGAATGCAGAAAAATAATTATTGTCTTGTTCTCTCTGTTCATTCTTCTGTTGTCTGTAATAATGCTCCCAAGATATTTAAATTCCTGCACTTGTTTAAGTAATTGATGATTTATCTTTATGTTGATTGTATTGGTTTCTCTGCCTATAGATTTTTTTGTGTGTACTATAGTTAAATAATATACTGTGTAATATATCTCTTTCTTTATTGGCAAGGAAGATAGTTCTTCAGAGCTATACGACACTGGTCCCAACATATATGTGCGAGTCTTGGACAATAAATAAACAGGGTAGTGAAATATTGGAAGCAGCAGAGATGTGGTTCTATAGAAAGAATGCTTGGAGTACAATGGCCAGTTAGAAAAACTAATGAGGATGTTCTGGTTATTGTTAAGAGTCAAATACGAGACTGTGGTTACTTAAAAAGATCAGAAATAGACAATCTTTTTGCTCACATTATGAGAAAAATAGGTCTGGATAACATAACTAGGAATGGCAACATAGAAAGACAAAAATTTTGAGGATAACAGCTTTAAAAATTTTTTTTGATAGCCTGACATTGTGGCATGGCAAAGAGTCAGCAGGGAACCTGATAAAAGATACTGGAAATAGAGAGCTGTGATCCATAATCATCTAAATCAGTTGGTACGACACTTGTGATGATGAGTCAAATATATCTATACTGTAGTCATAATTTGAAGCTTCTTCTGCGTTACCCCACCCTTGTGATAACTGGGGCCTGGATTTCTGGTTCAGGCTGCAAAAGAAAAGTGTCACTGTTTCTTTCAAGGCACGACATAGTTGGCATAGTAGACTAAGGAAAGTTGGGGGATAGGTTTACAACCTTTCATCTGTGAAAAAAATCATCATTGTCACATCTTTCTTTTATCAAATAATCTTCATGGATGATGAAGTGATACAGGCCAGCAGATATTGCACCTTTGTCCTTTTTGTAGAATACTTCTAGGTGAAATTTATCTTTTTGATTGTAGTCTAAACTTCATATCCTAGAGAAGGCCAAAGAAAACATGGACAGACAACATCAAGGATTGGACAAGTCACGAATTTTCATCCCTCATCAGCATGATTGAAGATATCAATTGCTGGAGAACTATGAAATCTTGAGTGTTACCGCATTCCAATGTGATACCCTCATGACCCTGACGGATTATGGGTTTCTGGATAGATAGATAAATAGGTATTCATAGAAAAGAATTAGTTGGATATAATAGCTTAGTTCCTAAATTTACATATGCATTGATAGTGCTCAATTGCACACATTTTTTTGGTATTTGTTAAAATTTTTCTTGTGCTATCTGGCCTCTTTATTTCACTGGAGCACTGGACATCTGAAAACCTTACTTATTATTGTATCAGTGATCTTTATATTGTATATTTGAGACAACCATTACTTATATTTTTTTCTTTTTTAAATTGTTGTAAATTTCTCACACTAGCATATCAAACAGGGCTTATAGTTTGTGTTCGCTCCCTCAAATCTGTACTGTACCATCAGCATATGCAGAATATTAATATTATAACTTCATTCTTCTGTGATTAACTACTATGCATCTAGTCCAATATTGGTCATATACCTTGTAAAGAATGATTTATTTTAGGTCGCTGTGGGTTCCCCACAATTTGGTTTGCAGATGCGCTCCTGTCATATTATGTTGTGAATGTGTTCTTGATAAAGATCTTTTGGTAAAAATGTCAATTTTGGTCGTGTTATCATGTGTGTTTCCAGAGTCTTGTCTTGTCCTGTCCTATCCATGTGTGCTGCTAGGTGTCATGGGAAGCCGAAGTCTTCTTGTCTGCGATTAATTCATAATATGTGCTCACTTTGTATTGACTTCAGTTTCCAATGAAAATATGTTCTCCCTACATTTGTGTTTCTAGTTATTCCCAAAATTTCATCCCTCTGTTTCTCAATTTCTTCCATAAATCTACACTGTTCATCTGCAATTTTATTTTTATCTTTTCTCTAAGTTATCTTAAGATTATGCTTCTTCTTCTTCTTTCGTTCACTTGAAACATGTCTATATTTGTAATTCTGTCTTCTTAATAAAACTCACTGTCTTTTGTAGTTCATACAGTGTCCTATAGAGCTTTGATTCCAGTGTTGTTTCCACTGGCCAATATGTCTGCCTCAGCGTTTCATGCTTAGAACACTCTTGAAGTATATGTTTGGCACTCTGTGCTGCCTGTCCACATGTACACATGGCCATGTTGCCAATCTTGAAATTTGTATACATGTGACTGCGGAGTCGGTTGTGTCCTGTTCTGAGACGTAGAATTATAACTTGTTCTGATCTGTTCATAATGTGATAGTCATCTTGTGTTGGTGTTTGTGGCTTTCTTATTGACTTGATCATCTGTTTTTTCTAATGGTAGGTGATTGGTATATCTGGTTGGTCTTCGACAGCACCTTCCTTAGCCAGTTGGTCTGCTTTTTCATGTCCTGGTATTCCACAGTGAGTGGGTATCCACTGCATGGTTATCCTATACTGGTACGACAATTCGCTAAGTAGTTTTTTCAAGTCTGTTAGTTTTCCAGGCTGGAGAGCTTGAAGCACTGACCTTGCATCTGTCAGGAAGATTAAGATTATGCAAATAGCATCTTCATAGTTTAGCTCATAAAACATAGTTCAATGATCTTTGCACTCTACTGCACCTTTTTTTTTGGTAAGGTGACACCATTACCAACTTTTTGACCACCTAGCAATTCAATCTTGAAATACTGTACTATATCAAATGCAAAAAACATCAAAATCAGTATGACTAGCAATTTTATTTCATCTAGTGACTCTAAGCCTTTGTGGTCTTATGTGGGTCTACAGTTTTGGGTGATAGTAAGATGTTATAAAAAAGGAGCTGACATGCTGAAAAATCAGCATTCAGTCCCTTAAGCATTTGCTAAATTTCAAATTTAGCATCTGTGGGTCTGTCATGTGTCCAATGACATTAGTTATGTCAACCAATAATTTGTGCTAATCCTATGCTTAGAAATTTTCTTTTGGAATCCTTCATGTTTGAGGAAAATTAAACTTTAATTTTAATTCCATGATTCGAGCAGGTGATTGATCCACTTCCGCCTCTTGACCATTCAGAAATTGAATATGAACCCTTTGAACGAAATTTCTATAGACCACATGAAGAAATTGAATCCTTATCTGATGATCAAGTGGATGAATTAAGAAGAAAGTTGGGTATTAAGGTAAGCAAAAATGTTCTTGTTACCATTTTCATGAAATTATTACAAGTTTTCTTCTGATGTAACCAAGAGTATGTTTATCCAACAAAATCTGCATGCTGAAGGTCTAAAATCTCTAACCAGTGACAAATCAGAGCAACCGTCATGCAATAGCAAACCTCTAGTAGAAAAGTCAAGATAGTGAGACTTTCTTCTTGTGGAAGCCTTCAGCATTTCATCTGTATGATGAAGATTTTACTCTGAAGAGTGAGAGGCTCCTTCTCAAAGTGCTGAAAGTAGGAGTCTTCTGGGTATGAAATAAAGCCCAGTGAAATATCACTACCACCCGCTAAAATATTGCACTAAAAAATAATAGTCCCACTGCTCATAATTCCTGGATGTTGAAGTAAAAAATCCCGCCAAAGACGGATGTGTCGGGCCATTGGCGCAAATATAACGGCGACACAACGCATTTCCATTCTCTGGACTACATCCTGCTGGAAATCTAGTACGGCCATTGTTCTGCTACAAGAGATCTCGCAGGAGTTTGAGAATGAACGCAGAAGAAGAAGTAAAAAATAAACTGTCAAAACTGCATTCTTCCCATTAGAGAGTTCCAGAGAGGTTTTGAGTGGCTTGTGTAATAAAGGCCATACGCCCTTGCTGTCACCACATCATATTCACTGTGGGTTTTTTAATTTACACCCTGAAAGAAAAAAAAACAGAGTCCTTGCCGGGATTGACCCCTGGACCTCACAGGTGTGAGGCCAAAGCTCTGCCTTCTCAGGCATGCACCACACCATTGAAATACACAGTCCATTAAAATTGTATAGAGAAATACAGTTTATATAACAATGGAAATTATTTAATTAAATAAAAGCTGGAAGACAAAAAAATGTAATTGTAATGTTATATTCTATGTATAAAAGTTTGTTACATTTATAGGTTTCAGGACTTTCTCCGCCTCATCCAGTTAGTAGCTTTGCACACTTTGGATTTGATGAAGCTTTACTTGGTGCAGTTAGAAAGTCAGAATATACTAAACCTACTCCTATTCAAGCACAGGTAATCACTTTTTTTCCTATATTATATTGTTATTCATGCATCTCATGGCATTGTACCACCTTTTTTTATTTCAGCTGCCGGCATATGCGAACTTGGACCATTCAGAAACCAACACTAACTGAATGTAAAAACATTTACAACACCAATGTGATCTATTCCATAACTATTGATTTCACCAAAATATTTGACTGTGTTTGGCATGCAGGTCTGTGGAATATTATGAGACAGTTTATAACTTTGACAACAATATAATCACTGGTACAAAGGCACTATATTAATTACAAAAAGTAGTGGAATTGGTGAATTTATCAGAACTAGTGTTGAAGTATGACAAGGACATTCAACATCGTTTGGATGTCACCAAATCTCTAATCTCCGCATCTCTGATGACATCAATATGATGGCAACAATAGAGACAGAATTACAAAAGTTAACAAGACTAGAAATATCTAGCACAAAAATTGACATGGAAATCAATGCAGATAAGAGTAAAATTTTAGTGATTAAGTGTACAAAGGTAGATATTTTGACATTTACTTATCTGGGAGCTCAGATTAGTGGTGATGGTGAATCAACAGCTGAAGAAAAGACTGACAATGGCCATGGCTGCCAAGACAAGATTAACCACCATTTTGATAAGGCAGGATCACCACCTGTGTTAAAATTAAGTTATATAAATCTTTTGTTTTGTCAATATTTCTATATGGCTGTGAGACCTAGACTGTTAACTGCAGATTTAGCAAGAAGAATCCAGGCTTTTGAAAACAAATGCTATAGACTTGTGTTGGGTATCTGTTATTGAGAACATAAGACCAATGTGTTTGTGCATGATAGAATTAATATATTAGTGGGTCAGCAAGAACCGCTGCTGACAATCGTTTAACTTCGGTGGTATGTGAATGTCATGAAACATTCCTTGATGATAAAAGATGTTCTTCAAGGTACAGTGGAGAGTGGAAGAAGACGAGGTGGCAAGAAGAAGACATGGCTGGATAGTATCAAGGACTTGACAGGGTGTGAAGTTTCCAAACTCATCAGGATGGTAGAGAAAAATAGATGCACAGGAGATCTTTCTGCACCAAATGTCTCAATCTGAGACCCCTATGACCCTGATTGGTTATGGGTTTTATTATCATTATATGTGTATAGTCCTTGGATGTACCCTTAATGAGATGTTAGATATATGAGGGGATCAGTTTTCATCAAATTCAGAAGCTGGCATGGGCCAAATATAGTATTAGTTACCAGTGACAGAAGGAACTCCCTAAATGGAACATTTGAAATTAAAAGTTCAAGACTCCAATGACGTGTGTCACACAGGTACCACAATTGTAGCCTAAATGTGCATACCTAACATGATTTTCCGAGAGAGACAACCTCTATGAGGATTCCCCAGTATGTACCACCATTGTGTCTGCTATTCAGTACCGGGGAAATCAGATTTATGATCAGATATGGTGAGTCTATAATTTGTATGCTTGTGTGCACTGTATCTGTTACAACTTTCTTTGTTTAATGATATCTTTGGATATATACTGAAAGCATGCCCTTCTATTTATTCTCTATAGGGAATTCCAGTTGCTATGAGTGGAAGAGATATGATTGGCATAGCAAAGACAGGCAGTGGTAAAACAGCAGCATTTTTATGGCCTTTGCTTATTCACATTATGGACCAGGTATATTATAAACATTTTATATTTAATTGAGAATATATCGTATAATACATTGTGGTTGTAAGTATCCTCCATTGTTTCTTTTAGATTGGTCTTGATGGAAGGACTCGTAACTTAGAATTAGAAATTTCTGTGTGTTCCTTGATTGTTTTTTTTAAATATATATATATTTACACACACATACATACATGTTGCATTGAGCTAGTTTTTATTCTTATATTTTTGTAGTTCAGGCTGTTTGTTCTTCATTCCTTTTGCATTCCACTGAACAATTTTGAGGCATGGTCTTTACTTATCCCCAGGCATAGAAGATAGGAGTGATGAATGCCATGATGGCATATTTCTGTGGGAATACTGATATCTGACCCTATCCTGGTGGACAGCATTGCTTGTTTGTCAATGACTGCTATCTTGTCCAGGAAAAATCTGGCTTTTAGCATAGCTATCCTCCATTTCCAGAGACTGTTTCACTATGTGCAACCCCTGGAGATTTTTTGCTGGGGTCATTTGCAACCCCCCTACCCTCCGCCAACACTATGACCACTGCATTTGCATATGAATACTTATTTATTTCTGTTTCAGAGAGAGCTGCAGAAAGGTGATGGTCCAATAGGCTTAATTTTGGCACCAACCCGTGAGCTGTCTCAACAGGTATTCATTTATCTAAATCTACTTGTAACACAAAGTGAACTTATTTAAATGAAATCTTCCTGAATCTCATTAAAGACTCACCATATTTTAATGTTTGAATATAATGTCATTAATAAGAAACAGAGCAACAAAAGTACTGATGAAAAACACAATTAAATCTAAGATACTGAGTGTAGAAAAAACCTAGAAATTATGTGGATATTAGAAAAAATGTATTTCTATAACTTTTCCTGGCCAACCATCGCATCATGTTCATTTGTACTATCCAGGTTCTCAAAAAGTCATCAGGCATTGATCACTAAACTCAAATTTATACATAATATAGAAGGAAATCTGACAAAGTTAGCATAGTTGTTTAATTTCCTCTGTCACAAGAACACAGTAATGCATGCACAATTTTGTTCACCCTGGTTTGTTATTCCTTATGAATGTTCTTTGCAAGCAGTCCTTTTGCCCCAAAAAACCGTTGAGTAACTACAGTCGATATTTTGTTTATGCTCTGCATATGCGACACCTGACACCACCTAATGAACGGGAACATAAAGTTTGATGTTGCTGTCACCTAATGTCACCTTTAGAACCACCTACTAAATTTTCCTTCCATCTCACAGCACTTTGTGACTTACTTATTGACTTGCCCTTGTAATATTCACATATTTAGCTTGGAAACTAGATTGTGAAAATTTTCCAGTGTGAAGGTCAATGAATATTGTACTATTTTTTTTTAAAGTCAGTGAAGTTAATTATATATAAATATACAAATCTATTCTTCATATAGATTTGTATATTTTACAACTAAAAAAGTTGTATTAAATGTTTTACAATGTTTTTTGCTAAATAGTAGAGTGAAAAGATGTAATATTGTTATATTCTGATTTAATATTAAAATATGAACTAAGGAATATGGTGCATGGTCGAAAGGTTGATCTAATACCATTGAGGTCCAGAATTCGACTCCTGTTAAGGAATGAGTTTTTTTCCGTTGCAGGATAAATTAAAAAAACCCATGCTGGAAATGTTGTAGTGACAGCAGGGTCATGCTGCTTTTATCACACGGCCATAAGTACCTGTCTGCACTCCCAAATGAGAAAACATGCAGTAATGACACCAACTTGAGGTAGTTTCATAAAGCAATGGAACTTATTAACATTTTGAAATCAATGTCTTTATCAAGCAATGGATAACCTTACATTAAAGGACAAAAAAATTGTCTTTATTTGTTAGGAGGAAAAAGAGCAGATATATAAAAGTATAATTTGTTCACTTCTTTAGCTGTATGAAATCCTGAAACCTAACTATGTTTCAATTGTTGAAATAAATAAGCTGACTGACGATTCAATGTCAGAGTTTATATTGATAATTGATAATTTATTGTTGTACTCGTATTTTGCTATGTAAGGCATGATCTTGATTGTTAGAACACTATTGATATCATTGCAGATATATCATGAGGCTAAAAAGTTTGGTAAAGTTTATAACATCAACGTGGTATGTGCTTATGGTGGTGGCAGTATGTGGGAGCAGTCAAAAGCATGTCAAGAGGGAGCAGAAATCATTGTTGCAACACCTGTAAGAGCTTGGATATGTATTGTAAACCATTTTTGTAATTTATAGTATTCTAAGTTGTAAATTATCATTTTAAGAAATGACATTTATTTGGTTTTAACTGGTTGAAAAAATAAATAATTTTCACATATTTTTGGGGGAGTCATTTTAAAATATGCACTGGAAGTTTTATATTTCTTAATCTATAGGGTAGACTGATTGATCTTGTGAAGAAGAAAGTCACCAACTTGGAGAGAGTTACTTATCTGGTCTTTGATGAAGCAGACAGAATGTTTGATATGGGCTTTGGTGAGCATTTGATT
The DNA here is from genome assembly GCA_034231615.1 of Meghimatium bilineatum. Classification (NCBI taxonomy): domain Eukaryota; kingdom Metazoa; phylum Mollusca; class Gastropoda; order Stylommatophora; family Philomycidae; genus Meghimatium; species Meghimatium bilineatum. The sequence goes on along the minus strand of CM067298.1, from coordinate 77,469,183 downwards.
TTTGTCGTGTGAATAGCACTGTTTCCACTCTTGACATTTATATGACCCTGACCCAAGTGATACAAAAGTGGAGGTATAGTCTCAACATTAATGCTGCTGGTTTCTGAATATAATAATAACATGTTATGATTTATGTAACTTCTAAATATGATTCATCAGGTATACAAGCATATATCAATTTAATCTGCAGTGTAAATCTATGTTTTTTTGAGATTGTATGGTTTAATTACTTGTGTAAGTTAATTATTTTATTTTATTTAATTATTATCTAAGTTCTACAATATTAGGTACTTGGAAAAATGTTTCACAATAGTACAATATTATAAAAATGCTATAGTTAGATAGCCCTTGAATCCCGCCGAAGATGGATGTGTCGGCCATTGGTGCAAATAAAACGGTGACACAGCGCATTTCCATTCTCTGGACTGCATCCTGTTGGAGATCTAGTAGTACTGCTACAGGAGAGATCCAGCAGGAGTTAAAGAATGAACGCTGAAGAAGAAGAAGCCCTTGAAAACATTGCAATTCAACGATACCTCAGTCAAGTCTCTACATCAATGCTGAAAAAGTTAAGATTTTATTTCTAATTTATTTGGCATCAAAATAATACACATAAAAACATATAGGAAAATACAAACTGAACTTATGACCACAAAATAGACATAATAGAGTTTGAGTTGATAATAATTTCTGAATTATCTTACTTCTTTTCAATAAAACAACACACACAAAGAGTTGTACATTTTTGTGTTTGCGAAGACATCATGCATCTGTTGATCACATTGCTGGAATTTTCAGATGGACACTGAACTAATTGATATTCAAAATGTCAACTAATTAGAATAATTATTATTAAAATAAATTATATATGATCGCCGAAGAAGAAGAAATAAATTATATATTTATTAAACATAATAAAATACCATAGAAACTATATATTTTTGTATTCGCAAAGACAAGACCCTTCTGTTGATCACATTACTGTGATTCTCACATTGCACGTAGAACTAATTAATATTCAAAATGGCAGCTAATTGCTATAATTAAAACAAATATTGATATTTTTAAAAAAAACTACCGTTTTCAGTTATGTTCAGCTATCTTAAAAGTTACATATATGAAAAGAAAATTGGTCAAGGAACTTAATACATCTAGTGGCAAACCATTCATTGGAACTTTTCGCTAAATTGAAAAGGGTTATAATGGATTTAAGTTACCTCAAAGCACAAGGGCCAGAATTGTGCCCTGATGTCTATGTCTGTTTCAGCAACATTAGACTCGAAACACCGAGTCAAATGGAGGCTGGAACAGAGGGTGGAGCACTTATGGGAATGCCCTACGTGCCATGAGGCCAGTTTCTAATCAAGAAGAAACAATTATCTGTCCAAATGAATTTTAAATGCCATTTTTTTAGCCGCTGGCTAACTTAACAAGAACAATATCAATGCATTATTCTAGCAAACTACTCAGTGGAAGATTTTATTCTATCGTTTGTATGAATAGCATTTAGAACAGCAGTGGTTTTATCAATGCTAATACAAGCACACATTGCTAGACTTAGTTTTGAACCTTATCTCTATTTCAAGGAGCTAGTGCTGGGTGTAAACTGATACTTCTTCCTCTTCTTCAGCATTCATTCTTAAACTCCAACTAGATCTCTCATGTAGCAGATTCTTGATTAGAAAACTGGCCTCACAGCATGTGGGGCATTCCCGTAAGTGCTCCGCCCTCTGTTCCTGGAGACATTTGACTCAATAGTGTATCAAGTCTAATGCCGCCGAAACAGATGTTGACATAGGGCACGACTCTGGCCCTTGCGACAGGTTTCTTTGTTGTTCTGCCCACCCACGCCATGCCTGTAACTAGTTCATGCACAACGTCGGCCTGTAGGAACAACATGGTAACTGTTATGATTTGACTGCCTTGGCAACATTGTACGTGATATTGAAATGGAAAATCAGCATCGTATTTAAGATCAATCTATACATATCACTAGTACTATTTATTCTTTTGTATGGATATAATAACTGGGCATTCACTGCAAATACAGAATGGGTTATGGCATTAGAATATAAGTGCTGTGGATGTGTGTTAAAAATTTGTTTTAAAGAACATAAAATGAATGTATTTTTGCTTGAGACAAAATAAATCTGCTTACAGATTGATCAGCAGAAAGCACTGTTGATAGTGGTTTAAAGGTTTGCTGGATTTGGACTTTAAACAAGATACCATTTACTTTCAAAGATTATCATGCATGAGTTGAAGTTGTAGGTAAAGAGGTGGAATAGAAAGTATTAGATCGGTAACACCAAGGAGTGGTCATGATGTGATATTTACTAATCGTCGGTTTCATTATAAATTTTATCTGGTTCAGGAAAAAACCTCCCCCCTCCCTCCCATTGATAGACACTTCTTATCGACCTCAGAAAGCATTCTACCTTGTTCTGGTCTGGTGATTGTTCTGCTTCTATCAATTACAGATTGATCATTCCTTCTTCTTTTCCAAGACAAATTCCCAAGCTTTCTTATCATTTTTCATAGATCTAGATTTGTGCATATTTCTGCTTATGTGTCATATTTGGCCAGTTTTACTTTAGTACATGTTTTGCTGTAAAGGATTTTTGCTTCTTGAAATATGCTCTGTGGTATGTACACATGGTAATATTATGGAAATAGTAGTTCTTAAACTACGAGGCGTGTTCAAATGAAAACGGGACTTGTGGATTTATTTAAAAAGTATCATACGCAATTTAATATTTTCAACGGAATTGAACAAAGCAACCACTTGTGAATAAGAATGCACCTGGGTTCATCAGAAAAAATCTCCGTATGCATTTAGGCAAGCATCCCACTGTTTAGGTAGACGTCGAATGCCGTCCGAGAAAAAGTTGCGTGGCTGTTCTCTGAACCATGTGGTCACCGCTGTCTTCACGTCTGCGTCGCTGTTGAATCGCTGTCCCTTTAGTGCTTTCTTCAACGGTCCGAACAAATGGAAATCACACGGGGATAAATCGGGACTATAGGCTGGGTGATGAAGAACTTCCCAATTCTTCTTTGCCAATGTTTCCTGCACAATTTTTGCGACGTGCGGACGAGCGTTGTCGTGGAGAAGAATCACACCTTGAGAAAGTCTGCCTGGTCTCTTAGCCTTGATGGCCTTAGGCAGCTTGTCTAAAGTGTCTTTATAATGGGCTGCATTGATGTTGACACCAGGTTCCTTAAAATCAGTCAACAAAAGCCCTTCATGGTCAAAAAATGCAGTCACCATAACCTTCCCAGCAGAAACCTGTGTCTTGAATTTTTTGGGTTTTGGTGAACCTGGATGTTTCCATTGCATGCTGTCAATTTTGCTGCTCGGTTCATAGTGGTGGCACCACGATTCATCACCTGCCACAATGCTCAACAGAAATGCATCACCCTCTGCCCTGTAACGCATCAGGTGGTTCAAACTCCACCCCATCCGTTCTTCCTTATGGTGGTCAGTCAACATCCGTGGGACCCACTGTGAACACACCTTCCGATAGTTCAATTTCTTCCGAACAACCATGTGGGCTGTCCCAATTGACATATGGAATTCTTCTGCAAGCGAACGAATGCTCCGACGACGGTCAGTCAGTACTGCTTTATCAAGCACGGCTATGGCTTCTTCTGTTGCAACAATATGCGCCTGACCTGGCCGTGCAAGATCTGCCGTTAACTCACGTCCGTCTTTAAACATACGCACCCACTCCATCACTCTGGTCCTCGACAAACATTTGTCACCATATGCTGCCTTCATTCTCCGATGAATGTCTACTGCTTGACATCCTTCAAATGAAAGAAACTGGATCACAGCACGCTGATTCACTTTGGACGGGTTCGGAATCACACCCGCCATATTGTTAACAGTCTTCTGCAGCACATATGCATGCTGGGAAGATGAACACGTGACCGTATGTAAATTATTGGATACTCATTACTAGTGCAAAATGTCATCAATATCAGTGCGCTCTATCACGCGTGGTGTAACAAGTCCCGTTTTCATTTGAACACGCCTCGTAATAAATATCATCTATCTATTGTCTCTTCTCAACTTTTGCTATAGGCATTGATGATAAGATTTTGGGCAATGGCATGTTTGATTGCATGAAATGCAGTAATATTGTAATCACTCTGGATGTCTGGAGCCATCTCAAGCCTGATGTCCCTAATCATTTTGGCACCATCAGCTGCAAATGCAATAGGATGCTAAACCTGTGCCTATGCCACTCAGACCCGGTCTATCACATTCCCCAAAGCTACCTTCGCCATTTTATAGAGTTTGACATGTGATTTCTGTGATATGTGATAGAGTTTGACAGGTGAGATTGGAAGGAGGTTTGCAGACAGATTATGTGAACACCTGTATAGCATCAAAAACCAGTTGGGTACTTCTGTTGCCAACTACTTTAATGACACAATCCATCGAGACACCCAGGATATTCAGGTGATGGCCATTAAGTCGTGCTTCTCAGGCGACCGGACCAGTCATGCGTTTGAGAATTGCTATATATATATATATATATCAATTTGGCACACTTGAACCTTTCAGTATCAATGCCCACCAGTTGTATGCATGATATTTTGTTCCATCATGTCTCTGTTTCATTCCACATGTATTTGAACGTGTTTTGTATATTTTCTTTTTGTGTTCTTTCACTTCTGACATAGCTTCAACCTTTCCAGGTTATGTCCACATTTAGCTCTGCCATGTGAAAGTCCAGTGGAGCTGTGTGCTAAAATTCCGTTATCAGATCATTGAGGTTCTGGGTTCAATTCACAGTTGGGATAAGATTTTTTCTTTCAGAGGGACAATCAAAATTCTTCATGTGCATGTCGTGACGTCTGCTATGGCAAAGCGGACTTTATTTCCACAGCCCGTAGAAAGCCTCCCTGCACTACATCACAGGAAAACATGCAGTAACAAAAGTTTTATGTGAATGTCTATAATACTGTTCTTGCTTGTAATTTTTTTTAAAGTTTGTGTAGTCTTGATAAACGCCTTGTGGTTGAAACGTCGATTTGTGTATGTTATTATGTGTGTTTTCAGTGATTAGCAAAACTTCATTACCCTGTTCCAAGCGTTGCCTGTTGGATTTAAGTTTTGCTGCAGTTAGTACATATTATGATAAGACTAAGAGAAATAAAGATCAGGCAAATAAAATACTTTGGACACATTAAAAGACATGACACCCTATTGAAGACCTTACTTGAGGGTAAAGTCAAAGGAAAGCGAGCAAGAGGTAGGCAGAGATACAAGTGGGAGAGTAACATTACACGATGGACAGGTTACAGTCTAGCAGAGTGCACCACCAAGACAAGAGACAGGAGATGTTGGAGATACGTTGCAGCCAACCTTCGTTGCGGAGACGGCACTTGATGATGATGATGATGATAAGACTGCCAATGAGGAACTAATGTAAAGAACTAAATTATCTCCAGTTAAGGAAGAACTAAAGAAATGACACTGAAGATGGATAAGATATACATTAAGAAGACCAAGATAAAGCATTGTAAGACAGGATTTCTTTTGGAACGCACAGGGAATAGGAAGGCCAAGAAATGTCTGAAGGAAAGAATTAAATATAGACACAAAGGCTGGTAGAATATGAAAAGAGTTGAAAGCAATAGCAAAAGATAGGACTAGAAAGAAGAGGTTTGTTGAAGACCTATGTTCTGTAGGGAGCTAAAAAGTTTATAGATGGATCATCTCTGTTATTATTAGCAGTATATATTGTAACACATATTGTTTTTTTTACTTTTGTATTTGTGTTACTATGGTACACTATCTGATTGGCAGATCTTCTCTGGATTTTAGTAACTATATACCGGTATATGAAAAACTACCATGAATTGTTAATAATTTTTTTTAGAGCCTCAAGTGAGATCTATTGCAAACCATGTGAGACCAGACAGACAGAGTGAGTATTTTAAACTTCAAATATATGCAGTTCACAGATCACTTCCACAAAGTGTTTATGAACAATGATGACATTCCAACTTATATATATTATTTCAACTAAGAAACAATATATATTGATCTCTAAGCAACACATAAATCAATCTCTAGAGTATTTTCAGAGGCTCAATTTAAAAAAAAAAAATTCAATTTTCAAAGATGGATTTAAATTGATCTCTTTGACTGTGAGGTAATCTGAATTTCATATATATTGAAATAGTGCAGACTCTTTTAATTTGTCTTCTTTCTTGGATCATGCTTATAGTTTCTTCTGATATGTACTCTTCCTTCTGTTTGCCCTTTTTTGTGTTGCATGTTTTTTGCAGTTAATGAAAATGTCACTTATTTTGTTTTAAAGTTAATTTGGAGAGCATTCTTCTTGTATTTCAAGTAGTTTTTAAAAAATTTTTATGGAATTTCGATGTATTCTTTCAGAATATATGTCTTATTGTATCTGTAAATGATTGAATTTTTATTGTTGTCTTTATTGTCTTTTATTTGAACTTTGCATTGAGTAACTCATGATCAGTGTCTCAGTTTGTGCCTGTAGTATCTTGCATTGAAGGATGTTTGTTTTCCATCTTTGTTCTATTAGTATATAATCAGTTTGGTTATTTTGTCTTTCTGTCCTGTGACCTTCAGGTATATAGTCTTCTTGGGTGATGTTTGAAAAAATGTATTCATTACTGCCATGTTGTTTTCTGCACAGAAGTTTAGCAAATGTTCTCCTCTATTGTTTCTATTGCCTAGGTTGTGTGTACCTTGGTTCACGTCATGTTGATCTCTGACCTGACATACTTTAGTGTTGAGGTCGCCTAGAACTATCTTGATGTCTTGTTTGTTGATTTTGTCAAGTGTGAATTGAAGTTGATCGTAAAAATCTTCTATTTATTTTTCATTGATGTTGGGGCATAAATCTGTGTAAAGTTGATGTTTCTTTTTTCTCACTTTGTTTCTTTATTCTGATGGTGATTATACCCTCATTTATGGACATAATATCACGATAAAGAGGATGTGATGTTTTCGAGAGTAAGAAATCTACACCCTTCGTCCTCCATTTTCTGAATGAAATTGAGTGTATTAAATCCATTATACTATCTGCCGTACATGACTGCAGCTGTCACTGTTCTTCAGTGTGAAAATAATACAGATATTTCATGTTTAGCAGCACGTAAGGAGTATACTCCATGCTCACAGTGGTAAATATGATAACTCATTCTGGACAAATAACAAATATATATCATGGGGCTGAAGAAGCCATACAAACTTCTATACTATTTAAACCCTTCCAATACTAGGTCCTCTACAAACTTCGTTCTATTGCTAGTTATTGCTTCCAGTTCTTTCCTTACCATACCATCCTTTCTGTATCAGTATCTTAACCTTTAGGATCCCAGATTAAAATTACGCAATTTCTCCCCTGAGCTCGGATTCTTTTTTTTGCAATGTTTTTATTTTTGGTGAGTGTTTGGTAAACGCAAAAACTATTTTGTTTGTAAAGATATCAAAATAATTTGTGCACATGTAAATAAAGGAGTGAATAATTCATATAATCATGTTTTTTTTTGTTATTGTATGTTTGATATGACAGCTGTGAGCAAGTTGTGATGTTGAAAATCTCAAAACTACCATTTTTTAAAATTGCTAAAAAAAAATTTTTGCATCATCTACACTTGAACAATATCTGGCAACACTGATAAAATCCTTCTAAACACCTATTCCTGTTGTATATTTGTTGTTTCATATCCAAACTAATATATTATGGACTGAACAAACTAATAAAACATGAAGAAGTCACATACAATGTCCATCCATCCAACACTAGGCCTAGACCGACATGTGGCACTACTAATACATATTGTGTTTGTGTTATTCAATGAATAAACAAACATTCTCATAACATAACAACACACAAAAACAACTAAAACATGTTGATATTACTTTCCATGATGATCACTTCCATGCCATGCTGTACTACATTTGATAGTAAAATATAGCGTCAAAAATCAACATAATTTTACTTTGGACTTGTGGTGAATAAATCAGCAGGCATTCTCCTTCTTACAATCATAATGTGTAAAGGAATTTGACCTTTAGACTGTGACGTATTCCTAGCTTCGTGTGGCGGGAGTTCTATGTCATGTTTTACGGTTTTATGGACCTATGGGGTCTGTAAGGTTAACTTTTTCCTCCAAATACTTTTTGATCTGCTGCTTGTTCTTCCATGTAAATCTTTCTTATTTATTACTATTAATACAATAATTATTAGCAAGTCTGTAATGACCATTTTTGACTAATAATTACTAGAAACCTGCTTATATTGTTTAGTCACTCTTACAAATATGAGCATGTTTTTTTCAATTATGTATACAAATGAGAAATAATATAATTGCATTTATTTGTATCATACAGCTCTTTTGTTTAGTGCCACATTTAGAAAGAAGGTGGAGAAGCTAGCCCGAGACATTCTTGCTGATCCCATTAGAGTTTTACAGGGAGAGGTTGGAGAAGTAGGTTTTATATACATATCTTCTACATTTTTTGGCTGCAAATGATCTTATTGATAAATTTATAAACAGTTTGGTGAAGGATTGTAACATTTAGTAAAGTGGTTTTACAAAGCACATGTACATATTGGTAATTGAATAAATCTAACTTCACTTTCATCACCATCAAGTGTCATCTCCACAATGAAGGTTGGCTGCAACGGATCTCCAACATCCCCCATCTCTTACTTTAGTGGTGCACTCTTCTAGGCTGTAACCTGTCCATCTCGTGATGTTGCTCTCCCACTTGTATCTCTGCCAGCCTCTTGCTCTCCTCCCCTCCACTCTACCCTCATGTATGATCTTCAACAAGGTGTCATGTCTTTTAATATTTCCAAAATACTTTATTTGTTTGATCCTTATTTCCTGTCCTATTTTTTTTCATAAGGAGTGTTGTTAGAACCTCTTTATTTTCTTTCCATGAAGTTCTCTATTCTTCTATATATACACATCTGTAAGGCATCGTTTCTGTCTTCTAGTTGTTTGTTTCAGTGGTCTATCTTTCTGATCTTTATATATTAGTATAGAATATATATCAATCAATCAAGTGCCATACTAAGTGGCGTAGGCAATCTTGTTTCTCTACAATTATCTGTCTCTTGTGTTGTAATAAGTTCAGTTGCCGACATATTTTTGTGCCACAGTGATAGCCCGTCCAGAAATTTACTCTCTTTGTCTTCCTGTTTCTTCTCCCCTTGATCTTTCTAGTGGTTACTAAATGTTGAAGTTTTGCAGTTCTCATAACATGTACTAAAAATCAAGACCTCTTCTAATTTTTGTTACAATTTGTTCTTTTACTCCAGCATCTCATCAAACTTCTTCTAAATTATACTTCCTCATTCTTCTTAAAAAAAAACACATCTCAGTTGCCTCCAGCTTATCTCAAGCTCTTTTGTTTACTGTCCATACTTTGCATACATGAGGAAGGATTGGCTCAATGTAATATTCTGGCACATGAACTCACGTATGAATTGATACCACTGTTGCATAAAATGTTTCTCATCTTTTGAAATGCTGATTTGGTTTGTGCTAACATGCTTTTTATCTTGTTGAAGCTTCGACCATCTGATGTTTAAATGGTGTCAAGATACTTTGCAAACTTGATTTAATTTTGCATTGTTTATATTAATACTGCATCTTGACGGTGTGTATTTCTTTGAAACAACTATTACTTCTGTTTTCTTCTTAGAATAAATTCAGCATTGTATAATTCTCATGTTTAGTTTCTTTGTAATGTGTTAAGATGTCAATAATTTCCTCATGTCATCAAAAATACGGTACAATTCCAGTAGACAGATCTAGTCTAACTTTATAAAATCTGCCCCTAGTTCAAAATTTTGTGTAATTGTGTGACATCACTTACTTATTGCTGATAGTCTTAGATACCAATTGGTTAATGCAATTGTAAGTTTCTTATAGATGTAGTAAGTCTGTTACAGTCATGAGGACTGCTGCCGGATGCAAAGATGTACACACCACACACTAGGAGTCCACCCCTATGTAGGCACCACCCACTGAGAGCCCCACTCATACAACCCTTCTAAATTAAATATCTTGACCTCCAACCACTAATGGGTAATTTTTGTCAAGGGAAATAATCACACACAAAAAATTGCCTACCTCTTGACATTTATTTAATTTTGCTTCCCACAAAATTCTCTAAGATAAGACAATTTATAATTTTAAATTTTACTTGAAAAATCCATGCTAGGATTGACAAATAGCCAAATAGTGTATATGATCCTGTGTGTAGGAGAATATTTAATTGGAAACACCATCCTGCTGGTTAACAACTGCATATTCGTATACTATGTATCTGGATTATATCACATTTGACACTCATTTTGTGTAGGCCATTATTACACTGTCATGTAAGGACATACATGATTGAAATTGGTTTCCCTTTATGCTGGGAGATAAATGCACTTAAAATAGTAAGAATTTGTTATTCAGTAATTGTTATCAAATGATTTATTTCTTACATCTAGATCTTCTATTTGAGTTTGAATCACTTGATTCATCCTTGAACTGCTACTTAACTCTTTCCGGACCAATCACCAGTATACTGGCTTTATACTATGGGTCTACAGGACCAATTGCCAGTATACTGGCTTTGATTTGATATTTTATTACTTCACAAGGCTAACTCTAACCTTGTGAAGTAATCACATACCATCAATGTACTTATATATTCATATTCTGTATCCATTCCCCTTTCCAATGATATATTACACATACACTATTTATCAATATTAGTATGTCAAGTGATACAATAAAAAACACATATAAGGAAATTTTATAAAATTAATTTGGTCCGAACCTAAACATAATCAAGTCCTGAAAGAGTTAACTACAGTTTTGAGTATTAATATTATCTTGTCTATAATACTGATAAATGATAAAATTTATGTGAAATTGTTCATACGTTCAGGCAAATGAAGATGTCACACAAATAGTGGAGGTTCTTCCACTTGGGCCAGCCAAATGGACCTGGTTAATGAGAAGATTGATTGGTTTCACATCAGGTTATAACATTTATTTGAATATTGTATAATGTTTGAATGTGACAAAATAACTATGATAATTAAACTGACAGGGAATTTGTAATTCTAAATCAGCAGATTAGTGTAGTGTACCATATATGAGACGTATCAGATTTGGTTGTTTGATGTATTGTACATTAGTAGATTAGTGGAGTGTACTGTGTCAATCAATCAAGTGTCATGCCGAGTGGCATAGGTTATCATGCTTCTCCACAACTTTATGTCTTTTGTGTTAATAATTTCAGTTGGTGACTGCTTTTTGTGCCTCAGTGATAACCCATTCAGAAATTCTTCTCTTTGTCTTCCTCTGTCGCTTCTCTGCTAGATTTTTCTGGTGGTTACTAAATCTTGCAGTTTTTGCTTTCCTCATCACATGCCCTAAAAATTGTGATTGTCTACTTCTATTTTTTGCTATAATTTGTCATTTTACTGAGATTTCTACATTAGTTTTTTTTGGCTCTACATGGAATTTTCATGATTCTTCTTAAAAACCACATCTCTAACCACAAATAAAAAAACCACAAATATAACATCCTAGCACTCAAACTTACTTATGCATTGATATTTCTTCATTGCATAGAATGTTTCTCATTTTTTGCCTGTGCTTTTCTGTTCTTGATCTCATTGGAGTACCGGCCATCTGATATTAAAATGGTGCCAGGATACTTGACTTTACCCTCTTGATTTAATTTTGCATCATTGGTAGTAATACTGCAATTTGACAGTGTGTATTATTTTGAAACAACCATTACTTCTGTTTTCTTCTTGTTTAGACTGAGGTCTTTGTTTTCACTTTCCTGTACTACCATGTCTCACAGGGTTTGAAGTTCTTGTTCGCTCCCTTCAAGAACTGAATCATCAGCATATCTTAGATTATTTAGTTTTGTAACCTCCAACTGCCATTCCTGGCATGCTTTCTATGTTTCACATAATATCCTCTGTATACAGGGAGAAAAGATCTGGTGACATTACACATCTTTGTCTGACACCCATCTCTATCTTTTGGAATTTTCCTACATTAGCGTCAACCTTCATCGCAGCTATTTGTTTCCAATACATATTTTTTACTATCTTTAGAACCTTCCCCATCAACATTGAGTTTTTCTAACATTGTTATAATTTCTGAATGCTTCACCTTGTCAAATGATTTACTATAATCTATGAAACACAAGTACAGGTCATTTTGTACTTCTCTTGCCCTCTTCATCAATGTTCATATTATATATAGGCCATTTCTTGTGCCTTTTCCTTCCACAAATCCACATGGTACATCAAGAGATCCACAAGTGCACGGTGTGTGAGAGGTTCAAGATTTATTTGTTTTATGTATTGTACATCAGCTGATTCATATAGTGTACTGCGTGTGAGAGGTATAAGATTTAGTTGTTTGATGTATTGTACACCAGAAGATTGTACCTTCAGAGGTATATGATTTAGTTGTTTGATGTACATCCGCTGATTCGTATAGTGTACTGCATTTGAGAGGTATAAGATTTAGTTGTTTGAAACTCATATAGATGTGTATTTCTCTTAGTTTGATAGTAATGTCACATGCTGTTTGATTAAAACTAATTTCATGATAAGCTTGAAGTTAATATACCTTTGTGTGTGTTTATTATTATTATTAACTATGGTATATTATATATATTTTTTACAGAAGGAAGTGTGCTCATATTTGTGACACGTAAAACAAACTCAGAGGAATTAGCAACAAATCTGAGAGCCAAAGATATCCCATGTGAGAATTGTAATTTGTATTTAACCTTTAGCACTCTCCATTAAAATTGAGTACTTTTCCCTTGCCACTGAATTTTATTTTACTTTACGAGTTATTTATGGATTTTATTTTACTTTACGAGTTATTTATGGAGAGTATTTGGAAAATACAATATTTTTTTTGTTTTTGGAGATTTGTGTATAATTGTTGTGTGTGTGTGTAAATTCTTCTTTTTCTTTCGTTCACTTGAAACATGTCTATATCTGTAATTCTGTCTCCTGAATAAAGCTCACTGTCTTTTGTAGTTCACACAGTGCCACATAGAGCTTTGATTACTATGTTGATTCCTCTGGCTAATATGTCTGCCTCAGCAGACATACTCAGAATACTATTGAAGTATATATTTGGCACTCTGTGCTGCTTGTCCAAATGTACACATGGCCATGTTGTCAATCATAATTTTGTGAACATGTGACTGTGGAGCCGCTTGTGTCCCGTTCTGAGGTGTAGAATTACAATCTGTTCATAATGTGTGTTATCTTGCGCTGGTGTTTGTGGCTTTCTTATTGACTTGATTATCTGTTTTTTCTGATGGTAGGTGATTGGTACATCTGGTTGGTTTTTGGCAGCACCTTCTTTAGCCAATTGGTCTGCTTTTTTATTTTCCTGGTATTCCACATTGAGAGGGTATCCACTGCATAGTTACCCTATACTGGAAAGACAATTAATTAAGTAGTTTTTGTTATTCTGTTAGTTTTTTAGGATGGAGAGCTTGAGGCACTGACCTTGTATCTGTCAGGAATACCATTTGCTGTGGACCAGGGTTGGCGTTAGCAGTTTTTCAGTTGCCACCCTAATTGCCTGGATTTCTGCATCATAATTACAGAAGTTTCCTGTTGTGTTCTGATCGTATCTCTAGACTTGTGTGGATATTCTATATATACACCTGCACCTTCATTCCTCATTAAATTCTGTGCTGACCCATCTGTGTATACTCTGATCCATTTGCCTTGTGGATATTCATCGTCCAGGAAACTGAGGGTGAATGTCCTTCGCTGCACACAGTTTTGTTAGTCCTCCCTTAGTATTCCTTTCACATGGGTCTGAATGTGTATTGATATTCCATGCCTTTCGCTCCAAGGTATTGCTCTAGTGCAGACCTTAAGGGACTGTCAACTTCAGACAGGTCTGTAAGTTGTCTACAGAGTCGTTTAGCTTGGTGGATATTACTACTTCTTTTCAGTCACCCCATTGCTAGATTTTAGAATCTTTCTTTGATTGGATGACTTGGCAGAAACACTGAAACTTTTCTGCTTGTATTAGTATCTTTGTATCTCTGCATTCTCCAAGTGTTTGCGTTCTCCCCATTTTGTGCATCTCTACTATGGGCATTGATTTCATTGCTCCTAACATTATCCTAAGTGATTGGTTTTGCATGTAATATAGATAGTGTAATGTAGTGTTTGATGCAGGACACCACACAGCTGAACCATATTCCAGGCTTAATCGTATGCCTTGCTGGTAAACTTTATGGATTATATTCTCACTGGCTCCCCATGTGGTTCCACTTAGTTTTCTCAGGATAGCTAACTTCCTCCTGGCTTTTGTTATTGCTTCATTTATGTGTTGCTACTGTGTCAGCTTATGTACAATGATGTACATAATGTCATGATGTACAATCATGACTTCCTTGTTGAAAGAGGTGCATAGCAACGGGGGGTAATATTCTGCCTGCATTGGTTGAAGATTTTTTGACCTTGGCAGAATTTTCCACCTACAGCATGCTAAATGTTTAGATTCTGTATGATTCTAAGATATATGGTTGTTTATAAATTTATTCATCTAGACAACACTTCTTCTGGTCCTGATGGTATCCAACATCATCATGTTCAACAGCTTGATAAGGTGGGTATTGATTCTCTAACACAAAGAAGGACAACACTGCATTATGCCAGTTATCATTAAACAAAGTCCATTTAGCAAAAGCCGTACCAACTTTACATAAAATATGAAAAAAAATTTATCAGCATTGACCTAATGGTTGCAGAATTATGATCATTTTCCTGAATTATATAAATTCCCATTTCTGTAACACTGTCAACAATAAAAACATAGACTAGAGGACTGCTGTTCATCATCCCCACACTTCTGCAATCTACTATTCCCTCTTGTTGATTTATTCTCTGCATTTTGATTCGTTCATATTCTTTAGAAATGCAAAATTTCTATGTAAAATTAATGTTTCACAGGTTTTTCTTTCTATCATAATGTGGTCTTTAGGATTTGATAACCGGTAAAAGATATTTTGCTGTACAATTGGTAACCCATATTGACTAAATTGGACACGTTTCATGACCATAAATACTAATCCAAACTTAAAACTCTTGAGTCTACTTATGAAGATGAACATCAAAATTATACTAATAGCAGGCCTTATTATCTGAGACCAGTGCATTGTCAAGTCATAGGTCAATTCAATATGGTGGAAGTAAACAAAGAAAAATCATGTTTGGAATAGTGATTGTTAAAAGTTCTAATTTATGAAATATTCACATTTTAAAAGGAATCATAAAGTTAATTATTAGTTACTAACTTTCAATGGGTTCCAGTAAAATATGAACAATAATGATGTTCTGGGGTGTCAAAAATGGGATGGGTGTCACAGATGATGAAATTCAAGGGATGGATGTGATTATTAGTGTTAGTTACTGCTTTGTATGTCTTTGAATAACTGTGTTTATGTCACTATTACTTAAACGTGTGATACCAAAGTAGTATAATCTATGAGTTATGAGAGATTATCATCACACTGCTCTGGGCAGCTTTGTAAATGCTCTGATTCTTATTTAAGTAAATTCATCAGTTTAGCGACTCATGGTTGGTTGGTTGGTTGCTGATCCAGCGGCCCATGGGTTCATGGCCTTTGACCCAATGCCATTAAAATGGCATTATATTGTTGGAAAGTCTTTGGATTGTCGGCCCACCCTGGGTCGAATAACTATCACATCACCAGGAAGGTAGGTTTCAACCTAAGCACTGCTCTGAGCCACTGCAGCCAAGATAGGGTTCACTGTGCCCATTCCCTACCACCAATTGACTACTGGTTATGTTGAACTTCTCTATTGCTCCAGGCATGTAACCAAATGTTCAAGTCAAAAGGATTGTCACGTCCTGAGTCACTGTGTCTCTATGATGGACCTCAGTCATGTCAGTTTCCTCCTCCCCATTGTTGCACAGTACATCTCTGGCTTCTTTCCAACCACAGAGGGTGCATACATATGCAAAAATAACAAAGCATAAAACACATTCTATCTATCTATCTATCTATACGCTGTGTCCCTTGTTTGCCTTGCAGCGTCAGGGGTGGAAGAGTTCTCTGGAGATGGCCTTCTTGTGCGCTGTTTGTAAGCTTGTTCCTGTGGCTTCTTTGATTTCTGTGATCCATCTTTTACATGGTCTGCCTCTGGCTTTATAACCGTTATGTCTATGTGTCATGGCCATTTGTGGCATGCTATATGTCGGTAGTCTGGAAGCGTGTGAAAACCACTTGATCTGCTGTCCTTTGATGTGTTCCAATACTGGTATTGTTTTGGTTATCTGTCTGATGTTATCGTTTCTAATTCTATCTCTTAATGACACTCCGGGTATTCTTCGTAGACATGTCATTTCTGTTGTCACTATTTTTCTTTTGTCATGTGCTGTCATTGTCCAGGTTTGGCACTGGTAGCATAGTGATGGAATAGTCTTGTATAATGCAACTTTAGTGTCTATGTTTACATTTTTGTTCTTGAAAATGCGTGTCATCTGTCCTAGGATCTGGTATGTTTTGTTGCATCTATTTTGTATCTCTTTACTGGTTTTCCCTTCACTTGATATAATGCTTCCTAAGTAAGTGAACTCATTTACTTGTTTAAGGTGTTTATCATCGATGGAGATAGTGATATTTCTTACTTTCTTTGCTATTGCCATTATTTCAGTCTTTTCAATATTAATCTTCATGTTGAATTTTTGACATGTTATGTGCAGTTTGTTCATATGGTCTTGCAATTGTTCTTCTGATGTCACTATTAGTACTTGGTCGTCTGCAAAGAGTAGTTCGTTCAATTTGTCTTTTATGTTATCTTCTTCGTTGGTACTTGTTAGTTTACAGATGTGGTCGATATATGTTATAAAAAGTAGAGGGGATAGGACACACCCCTGGCGAACTCCTGATTGAATTTTGAACTTTTTGGACACGCCTGCATTTGTTCTTACTGCAAATTGGCTATTTGCATAAATGCCCTTGCATATGTTGATTAAATGTTCTGGTACTCCGTATATTGATAGTGTTTTCCATAGTTGTTGTCTGTCTACTCTGTGTATAAAACACATTGCAACAACAAAATAAAAGCATGAGAAGCATAATTGTATAGATGATGTGCCATGAAGCTTCTATAAGAAGATAACCTCAATATAACGGCATGTCATCTACTAAGATTTTCTGTTGCATGGGTGGTTTGTCTAGTGGGCCATTGGTGAGACCCACAGATGCAACCACATGCGTGTAGTGACTTATAATTCATAGTATATATTATTTCTATGTATAATTTCCTTTTGTAGGTTGCATATTTGTCTTTGATTGTATGCTCTTAATATTAACAATAGAGAATTGAGCTTGTGTTTTTTTTAAATTCAATTATAGTGGGTCTAATGCATGGTGACATGAGTCAAACAGAAAGAAATGAGATTATAAGTGCATTCAAAAAGAAAGAATTTCCTGTCCTGGTGGCTACAGATGTAGCAGGTGAGTGATTTATTTCTTATTTTCCAGTACTCTTATTTTTATCACCTGGTTGATTCATTCTTTTTCTATAATATCATCTCTATTCCTATCAGTTATTCATGTTGTACAGAATTTATTATTTTTCTTTGTTCTATTAGTATTGTGCCAAAGTAATTATTTGATCAATGAAATTCATTATTTCCTTGTATTGTATTCTGATTTATATCTTGATTGAATCACAGCTCGAGGGTTGGATATCCCTCATATCAAGACTGTTATCAATTATGATGTGGCACGAGATATTGACACTCATACTCACAGAATTGGAAGGACTGGTCGTGCTGGTAAGTTCTTATCTCTTATCCTTTGTGAGTTTTTACAGATTGTTTAATGACTATTAATCTAATGGGTTTCTACAACTAGAACTCTCAATTATCAATAAACTACAGAACAGAGCTACAAGCAATCTTAGAAGTATCAAAGAGGAGACTCAAAGGAGCTAACATAGTCTTTCTGTGTGACTACATGTCAGTATTCCAGACCATCCAAATTGAACCTAAAGATCTAACAAAAACAACTGTAGAACTTTTAAATCAACTGTCTGAATATATATTGCAGGAAATGAGGCAGCTGACGGACTGGCAAAAGCTGGCACAAAAAAGGAACAATTCCAGCACAGAATATCACTGACTGAAGCAAAAAATCCTGATGAGTTGTAATACAACTCAAAAAAATACAAACATACATGGAGTCAGAGAACAGGCAGCAACTTTCCATAGGACCCCCATTATAAAGCTAAGCAGATCACAGCAAACTACAATTTTTAGGCTCCACACAGGACACTGTAGAGTACAAGACTATGATCCCCAATATCACTTGTGCTGTTCAATATTTATGCTGTTAGTCGAGAGATCATCAGTGCACACAGGACACATCATAGGTGCTCCAATCTCCCCCGATTTTATCCACAAATTACACAATGAGTGATAGATCCAGTCTCTGTTGGTTAACAAACATTCTTTGCCAACTATAACAATGTTCATTTTTTGTCACATTTCCTTCATTCTGGACATGGAAAAGGAATCATCTTCATTAATTTTGTTTAATTGTGCAGTTTCTCTCAAAAAGCTCAATATGTCAGCACAATCCATTGCCCTGCTATTCAATACTTTGGCAGAACCTGCCAATCTATCTGCTGTATCATTGCCGTGAACTAACCCAATGTATAGATAGACAAGACAGCAGGAAAGACTTTGTTAGTGTGGGCTGGCTGTACACCAGTGTAAGCTCTGAGGGTTTGCTTGCAAGAGCAATATAGTGTAACCAGTTTTTGATTTTTTCTATCTACAGAGTTGCTTTATATTAGTTATTCTGATTGAATTGATTAGAGCAGTTATGGATAAACTACAAGACGAGGAGGAGGAGGTCGAACAAGAAAATGTACATATTCAGAGAATGGTAGAAATGGGACTAGAGGCGATGGGAGAAAGTGCTCCTTCTCTGGAAAGTTCAGAAGATCGGGCTATCAGCAACTGACTAGGACACTGAGCTTATACACTTTTAGATGGAGACGGAACGGCAAGCAGAGTATATATGGGAATGCCCTCAGTACTGTAATATTTGTTCCTAATCAAGAATCAAGTATTCAGTCTATTAGTTAATTCATTCACAGGATGTACACTGAATCTCTTTTTTCAACTTTTGTTACAATTTTCTTTCTTTTGTGTCTTTCATTGGCTGAAATACAGTAATATTTTCCATGGGATTGTTTTATATAGTTATATAGTTCAATGGATTAAAAAACATTTATTTCCACAGGAACTAAGGGTCATGCATACACACTAATCACAGAAAAAGATAAAGAGTTTGCACCACATTTAGTGAGAAACCTGGAAGGTGCAAATCAACATGTTCCACAACATTTGTTAGAGCTTGCACAGAAGGTAAATACAAGTTGTGAACTTTTTAAGTGTGGAATTAAGCTTATCTTTATCAATTTCAATTCAAAGTAAAGAAAGGGTTTATGCATAGAATTTGCTTCATAGTTATTTATGACCACTATATAACCATGGAAAGGCTTCTAAGGATGCTCAGGTAGTTATTATATTATTTGTTTGATTGCAAAATGTTGAAGCCAAACTACTGGAAAAGATAGTGACTATGAAGGCATAGATGCTAACCTTTTAAATGGATATTGCATGTAATGACTCCAATATATCCATATTGTTACATAAAATTGTGTATTTAGTAATAACTACTACAATTGAAACTTTCAATGAAATAAAAATTATTGTAGGTCTCGTTTTCCTTGATCAATATTGAACAAAGAGCAGACAAACATAGACCCTTTTTATTTAAAAAAAATATAGTGCGGACTTGATTATTGGAACTATTTTTTCAAACAAAGGAAAAATACATCAGTTTACAGTTTTACAACATTTATTATCAGAAATATAAAGACCTAATTGTAATAATAACACCAACGAGTACTTGCTTTCACATATTGGGTATGACACTTTATCGATAATGTAAAATAAATATAACTGTCCTACCAAACTATAGCATATAATTTGATACAGTATTAATGAAAAAATTCTGACTATTTGTTATCAAACAAAAAGTACTTACCAGTGAAGAATTGTAAATACATTACGGTCGAGACAGGAATTAATAATAGGTCTATGGCAAGCTTCAAAACTAATGGATATTTTAAATACACATGATTCTTGATGGCAGAAGTAAAAACTGTGTAATTAACCTTTATGACTCCCCATTGGCGGGTGGATATACCAACGGATGATGTCACTAAGCCCATTGTTATTCCAATTGCTATGCCTGATTCATCAGTATGGAACTACACAAAGTTATCTTCATGTGATGTATAATTCACGCCATTCAAAGTCAGGAATATGTCACAACAACCCTGCATAATCATTTACAGCTTACACTTACATTGTAAGAAATACGAGTATCTCTAGCATAGCGGTTAAGCTGTTCATCTTATGTTCAGGAGATCATGGGTTCGAATCTGGCTTGTGTTGTCTTGTGTACACGGTGGATTATTGCTTGAAGCTATGGGGTTACGGGTTATGAGTAGTACGTACTCTTGACAGGCGGCGT
Source organism: Meghimatium bilineatum (assembly GCA_034231615.1). Classification (NCBI taxonomy): domain Eukaryota; kingdom Metazoa; phylum Mollusca; class Gastropoda; order Stylommatophora; family Philomycidae; genus Meghimatium; species Meghimatium bilineatum. Next base: position 77,448,518 of record CM067298.1, on the reverse strand, counting down.
TCTGCTTCATTGAGAGTGACAGAGTACATATGGAAAACAGAGTATTGGAAGTCAATCCTCTGTGTCTTTTGAACCCTTTTAAGAGTATATAATTAGGATGGTGTTCGATCGAAATATCTCTAGGTCTACTTCTTCAATGTTCATTCTCAAACTCCCGCTGCATCTCTCTTGTTGCAGGACCATTGTCCTACTAGATTTCCAGCAGGATGTAACCCAGAGAATGGAAATGAGTCTGAAATCTGGTTTCATTGTTTCTGGTCTTCGTTTCTCATTATATTTTCCTCATAGATGTTGAACAAGTATGGAGACAAGGTACAGCCTTGTCTTACTCCTTTCCTTACATTGAACCACTCCGATCTTGCTCCCTCCACTTTTACCGCTGCTTCTTGGTCTTTATACAACCCTGCTAATAGTCATGTAATTTGTTTTGGGAAACCTATGTCATTAATTTTTTCCCATAACTGATGGTGATTGACACAATCAAATGCTTTGGTGTAGTCTATGAAGCATGCATGTAATTCGATGTTATACTCTCTACATTACTCTATGATCATCCTCATGTTCAATAAATGATCTCTCATGCCTCTACTAGTTCTGAACCCTGCTTGCGCTTCATGGATCTCATCTGCCATCTTATTATGTATTATTTTCATTATAATGTGCAGTAGTATTTTACTAGCTTGGATGATCAAGGCGATTGTTCTATAATATTGAAAATATTCAAATTAATCCCCACATCCATAGAAAATTTCTTGACACTATACTCCTGTAGTTTGCTGTTGCTTTCAAGAGGAACATCTGATTTAAACTGACATTGAAGAAAACATACATTCTCACTTGCCTTTTTGCCCGGAAGTTTCCAATAAACTTTACTAAGTATATAATATTTCTACTGGATACCCATGTTGTTATCTAGAAGACAATACAAGTGATCCAGGGTTGGCATTAGGAGTCATACTGTGTCAATACTGAGACATGTTAGTGCCTTGTTTCCCTGGCCAATTCCAGCATATAAGAAAGGATGTATTCTGCCTCTAGATGGTTTGCATCACCTTCCTGACAACTCTTTTATCTAGCAACATATTAAATTTGTAAATTTATGGCATAGATAATGCTGGTGATCACCATGGTGATGTGGATAAGTTAATTTGTTTTATGTTCATGATGTTGTCAGCTCAAAATTTGGTTACAACATCTTGTTTACAAATGCATGTTTTGGAAGCCCCATAACCTCTATAACACCGGAGGCATGTGTTGTAAGTGATACTCTCAGAAGATAGTGTGCTGCATTTTTTGAGAGGGATAGAGTGCATAATGGAAATTATACAATATAGATCTAGATCACATAAGCAAAAGCACATCTTATTACATAGCATTGCTGATCACACTGGATGATGTCAAACTTACAGAATTACAGAGAGTAGCATCACATTATTTAACCTGTAAAGCATGGATTTTGTTCCTATTCATCATATTCGATTCTGAAAGACATTAGTTTATTTGTTCCTTTCGTGCCACAGGTGACACATAGAGCAGAGGTTTTGGTTCTCCATGTGTTGGAGGTCAGCTGCCTGTGCTTTTAGTTCTTGTATGGACTTGCAACCTATTATTTCTCCTTATTTAAGTATGGTGCTTTTTATGGTAATTTTGGGACTTCCTCTTTTTCTTTTACCCTCAGGTGGCCACATAAGTGTTGGTTCAGTCTGTTTTCATCTAGTCTAAGAACATAGATAGATAAATAAATAGATATATATTTAATCACTATTTGATCCATGTAGCTTCTCTCTTTAATGACACTGACCATCTAGGTGCTTGGGAGATTAAAGTCACAGATAATCCAATCTCTTCCACCGACGGATCATATTTGGCATCAAAAGTCATTATATGTATTTATATGGAGACCTTGCAGCACCATTAACTTAACATATTACATGCCTGTACTTGATACACTTATATTTATACCCTCATATTTCTCATTGCCACATATGTTTTTAGAGTTCTTCTTTTCCATTATCAAATTCTCTGCTTCTTTCACTTCACTTTGATTCAAATTTACTAATGAAGGTGGATATGTTATGCTAAGTTTTGTGTGTGACAATTATAATATGTGTTGTATATTTAATGTGTCAATATTTCAGTACATTTTATGTTCAAGTGATTTTATTGTATCTAAAGCTATTTTTAATAATCTTTTAGAATAGTTTGTTTTATTTGTTTTCATTTAATAAATGTATGTCTTTTGGGGCAAGTTGGAAAACTTTCATGACTTTGTAGTTTACCCTTTTTAATGAACTCCTAAATCTTTTTCCATGTCAGTGTCCTTGGTTCAAGAAAAATCGTTATAAGGGTGGAAAAGGCAAAGTTGTGGCTGGAAGAGGCTTAGGCTGCAAGGAAAGACCAGGCCTTGGATCAGAAAATGTAAGTCATCCAGTATGAATGATTAGTTTATTGAGAATTGTGGAAGCAATAGAGGATGTTAGAGATCATTGTAGTCAACCGTAATTGTTTGTGAAAACAGCACTTGATGATGATGATAGAAGCAGATTTACATCACTCAAATATCTCTGCATTTTCTTTCATGAAATGGGTTTATGACTTCCATTTTCAGTAGCATTTTCTTCCAACATGGTGATTCCAGTAAGAGGGTTTGAACAGTCTGCACAATATGTATAAACAGGTTGTTATGGTCGCAGGAACATTTGTAATGGAGATAGGTATTGGTTTCCTATATAAGGATATAACATGATGATTATTCTCTTCATACACGAGACATGTCCATAGGTGCTCATATCTTCACTTCAGTAAACCTCTCTGGGTATAGTGGCTGGTGGTTTCTGTTCTATGTTGGTTTATTTTGTTGTTGTTGAAATCTTTGTTAGGTGTTCATTAGGTGAAATCTTTGTTAGGTGTTCATTAGGTGAAATCTTTGTTAGGTGTTCATTAGGTGAAATCTTTGTTAGGTGTTCATTAGGTGAAATCTTTGTTAGGTGTTCATTAGGTGAAATCTTTGTTAGGTGTTCATTAGGTGAAGTCTTTGTTAGGTGTTCATTAGGTGAAATCTTTGTTAGGTGTTCATTAGGTGAAATCTTTGTTAGGTGTTCATTAGGTGAAATCTTTGTTAGGTGTTCATTAGGTGAAATCTTTGTTAGGTGTTCATTAGGTGAAATCTTTGTTAGGTGTTCATTAGGTGAAATCTTTGTTAGGTGCTCACTGCACCACACCACAAGAAAAAAAACTGCCATCTGAAAAAGTTCTAATGGACAAACTCTACAGCATGTCATTACTATTGACCACAGTACAGCTCATTGAAGAAATCAAATATTAACATTGATTCTGACTGGAAAACAAGGAAGAAGAACTTCTTAAAACATGCATGAGAGGGCAAGTGTCAGTATTCTTTGTTCCCCTTCTAGACCCCAGCAGCACACTTGATAATGATGATGAAAAGCATGGGACCATGACTGAAGCCAGATAAATTTCAGAAAGAAGAGTGTCTTTTCTAAATGCAAATTTAATAGTAACTACATTTACATTCTCTCTCTCTCTCTCTATACATATATATATATATATATATATATATATATATATATATATATATATATATATATATATATATATATATATATATATATATATATATATATATATATATATATATATATATATATATATATATATATATATACATACATATATATACATACATATATATATATAATATTTCTTGAAGTATCATTGAACACTATTATTTGTCTGAATGTCAGAGTACCAGAGTCCAGGATGCCATGAGTCTAAGCAGCTTCAGATCAGCACCCAGTGCAGGTCCACAGTCAGACAGACTTTCTTCTATGAAATCAGCTTTTTATGTAAGTGGCTTTGTGTCCTTCATGAGTGTTTTTATATTGTATTTATGTTAGCTGAGTATTGTCTTGAATTAGCAACTTGGGTTATGCACATTTTTAACATTCTACATAATGTGGTTATACTTTGGCTGTAGTTTTAAAATATTATGTTTGAAAAATTCAAAAACATCTTGTTTTTCTTCTTCATTTTTAGGCTCAGTTCAGGTCCAGCTTTGTTTCAGCAGTAGAGCAAGATAAATCTGCCAGTGAAGAGAACTATGCAGCTGCAGGAGGAGCATCACAGTTAAACGCATCATTGCAGCCTCAAATGATTCAACCATCTGGCATAGGTGGTGCTTCTCGAATGGGCTTAGGAAGTGAAGGTCCATCAAAAAAGAAAAAGAAGAGTCGTTGGGATTAAGTCTTTTCAATTGAAGTGAACTGAAGATTTTAATATTTTCTGGAAGGTATAATAGAGAAGTCAGATTGGGGATATATTTGTATATGCTACTCTGTGAGCATGAATAAGTGGAGTGGATTCATGTTGAATATGTTTGCTGGTTACTCATGTATTTGCAGAACTATTACAAATGTATATATTTCAGCTTATTTGATGAATAATTGATGAAAAAGACATTTAAAAAATGAGCATGACTACAGTAAAACTGTATACATAGTAGGAACAGAACAGATCACAGAACATCCTAGATTAAATGAAAAAAAATATAGCTCAGTTCACAAAACAAATTTAAATGACATTTCCAACAAAAGACCTTTATTAAAAAATAACAGGAACGTTTCGTATTTTCAGAGAATGGTATTATTGTGGTGCTATAAGAAATGTAATCTACAATCCATGATGATGATGGATCTGACTCACAAGATCAATCTGAGCTACAAAGAGTTCCAAGGAATCTACTAAGAATCACAGGCCCACTTGTACCATCATGTCCTGCTCTGTGTATTTTTTTTTAGATGTGCAGCCCTTGAACTATCTGCCATAATTTTCTCCTTTGTCTTTGTACCATTTTCCTTGATCTTTCCTCTCTATGCAACATGATCCATGGTATCCTGTTCCCATTATTCTGTATCAGTGCTTGTATTATGTATATCCAGTTTGCTTGCGTCTTTGTACCGAGGTAGTATCCCCATGATATTTTGCTCAGACTAATTCTCCATAAAGATCCTTCTGTGTTCTGCCAACTTCCATCCCCAAAATACTGTAGTATTGCCTGTACTTACTAATATTTCAGTGTTGGTAACTTTGACCTGTCATCCAACTCCAAGAAATGTACATAGGCACAGCTTGTGAAAGCTGTTTAGTCTTCTCTCCTGGTGAATAAAGGTTGACCTTATTTCCCTGCTGTACACACTGGTGCGGAAGACACTAGATTGGTAAACCAGGGGTTAAGATTTTATAGTTAAATTGTTTCCCCATACCTTTTTTGTTATTCTGGTCATTGTTGGTTCTTTGTCAATCCTGGTGTTAATTTTTTGATCCTGGAAAAATGTATTGTTTGCTGACTATCTTAGACATATAAAGTGGTCAATTACCTCTATATCATCACCATCAATAACAATTTATGATGGCATGATGTCAACCTGCATTATAATTTGTGTCTTATGTTTGCTGGAGATAAAGAGCTGTGGAGAGCCATGATCGCCTATGCCAGCCGGCATGGCACCTGATGATGATTACATTTGCTGATTCCTGATGATGATTACGTAGGAAGTCCAAACTCACATCAGGCATCAGAAAAAACAGATAGTAAGTTTTTCAGTCCCTCTTCTGAGTGTTTTGTAATTTGCAGTATCAACTAACTTATCAAAACCTTCTTTATCCTGGTTTTGACAATCAACCTTTAAGCATTGTTAAGGACAGGATCTGTATGAGAAGGGTTGAATATACCACCCTCCTGGTTGCACAAAGCATATTTCATGAGGGGTGAGAAGTATATTCCAAAGATAGTGGGAGCAAGAATGAAGCCTTGTTTTATGCCACCCTTGATATCATAAATTCCTCTAAAGAAACACCATAAAAGTTAATAGTAGCCTGTGTAAAATCACTCACCATACTTAGGAGGGTTGATATGCAGCAGATCTTCTTGATTGCTTTGAATAAATCCTCATGACTTACTAAGTCAAATGCCTTTGTAAGATAAATGAAGGCAACATACAGGGGCTACTTTTATTCACAGCACATCTCTTGTAATCGACCCAATAAATATATTATATTTGTGGTTAACCGTTTCCAAAAAAGTTGTATTGTCACCTGATCATCAAGATGAGTCCTCACAGCACAATTCTAGCAAGTATTTTGCTAAGTGTTATAGGGAGTGAAATTCCTCGGTAGTTTTTACTGTCACTCCTGTCACCCTTGTTCTTGTATGGAGTATAATGCAGAAGTTTTTAAACTCCTGTGGGATCTGACTCTCAATTTAGCATAGTGTTGTTATTTGGTTGATTTGCTGTGCATCTCTCTCCCATTCCGATGACCTCATTTTCTTCTTCTTCTGCGTTCGCTCTCATATAACCACAATGAATATATTGTATGATTTTTGCCAGGGAGCGTGAAGTACGTTGTTCTGCAGGTTCCACAGTAAAACTGTTATTTGCACCTTGGTTGGCCACTATGTGGATGTCCGAGGTCCAGCACATCCGTTTTCTTCATGCCTTTAATTCGCGTAGTAGATTTCCCTAGTCCGTGGCAGCCTGCCTATCTGTCGCCGGGCACGCGGGTGTGTAGTGACTCTTTGTCGAGACGATTGTCGTTCACGTCTATCTCACAAGAGGTGTTCCACTGTCTATTAACTCACCTAGTATAATTGGAGTGCATGTGCCCATTGGGTACTGAACCGTTTCTCATCCGTGAGCCTGGTTCCGTATGAGGAAGAACTCAACAGAAGAGCTGGACCCTGGTTCTTTTGCCTTCTTAGTATAGGTGTTGTTCACAGACGTTTAAACCCCTCACCCAAGTTCGAGTCTCACACCACGCGTTTGAGAGCAAGGTGTTCTCGAGCTGAGCGACCGTGTCCCAATAGTGCCTGAGCCCAGCGGGTACTGAACTTTTTTTCTCTGCAAGTGTATTTTCGGTATAGGAAAGCTTGACAGTAGAGTTGGGTCAGGGTTAAAATCATTGTCCCTTTTATGCCTGAGCCCATCGGGTATGGAACCCTTTATCTTCGCGAGCATGTTTCCGGTATAGGAAGGCTCGACATTAGAGTTAGGCCAGGTCTTCTTGCTCTGCCGGACGTCCATGATTGGGTCTGGGTCTCTGCCCATAAGGAGTACAGGTAACTAGAAGCTCGTCTCGAGCTAACAGAGCTTGTAGTTCCCATTTCCTTGGAACGTTTTTACTTTCTTTTTCCAGTTAGCGCTGCCCTGCCCTTTCACTGTACTCAGTATGAAATCTATTTGTCTATCATCATGCATCTACCTTTTTGTGTCTTTTTTCATTGGCCGCCCCACCAATGTTCGGACTGGACTGACTAGCGTCACTGAGTGTCAGCAGTGCCGCTGCATGTGCTGGTGGTATCAGAGATATTGTCTGTCTCTTATGCAGTCACATCTCTTTCCAACTGCTACCTTAACATTCTCGGACACTATCCCTAAATGATTTAGCCAGAATCAGCACGAGCCGTTGTATTTCTGTTTCCAGGGTGCACCGCTAGGAGGTACATTTGGGATATTGATTATCTGCTAACCCTGGGTCCGCCGAGAGCAATACGTTCCCTTTGCATCTCGATGACCTCATGTAAAATCCCATTCTGACAGTTGCCTTGATAGAAGTTAGATTATTAATGGCATCATGTAATTCATCCATGGTTGGGAGTGTGTCCATGTGATTAAGGGTTGATAGAGCCTCAATGGCACTTAAGGCATCATCTGTTAGTTCAGTCTAATTATAATAGAGCTCTAGTGCTCTACACATCTGTTTACTTTTATCATATTTCCTTATTTAGCTCTGTTGTGTGAACTTGGATAGTGCTGTTTTTTTATGGATGCTGACTCATCTTATTATGTTGTGAATGTGTTTTTGTTAAAGATTTTTTGGATTATAAGTTTATTTTCATGTTTTATCATGTGTGTTTCCAGTGATTAGCATAACTTCATCACCTTGTTTCCTAGTTTCTTACCTATTACCTATTATTTATTACCTATTATTGATTTCCTTTTGTTGGCGATGAACTCTCCATATTAATTTTTTAGCCATGCTGCACTCTTCTTCACTCTTTCCCACTTTCCACTTGTACAGTTTCCTGGTGAGTCAGAGTATCTTCAAGTTGCTTTTGGAACTCTAAATCTTTGTCTGGATCCTTGATGTTGATTACAATAATTCTGGAGTGGGTTTGTTGTGAAGATTCTCTTTGGTCTCAGTTTGACTTTTGCTACAACTAATGAATAATTTATATCACAGTCTGCACTGTAGTAACTGCATTTTAATTGTGTATGGTTAAAATATTGTCTCCAAGGGATAATAAATTCCAGCTGATGCCAATGACCAGATCTTGCGTATTTGTATGACACTTTGTGAAGATCCTTTGTCGCAAAATGCAGAGATAATTTCTGGTGCATAATTCCAACAATCTTTATCCAAAATTCGTTCATGTGCCCAATATTGTGTTTGCAAGTCAGACTGGCAATGATTTTGAGTCTTATCTCACCTGAGCGTTAACCTTTAGCGCGCAGCCCTAGAGTACGTTCGACAACAGTTTACGCTATCTAAAATATCTGCGGTTGAATGTACAAGCCTAAAAAAGGCTTGCTAAGTCCCCTAAAATCAATTTAAAAAAATACTTTGGTGACCAGATTAGATAAATCTAGTATTTTATTCAATATACTACCATTTCCTGTAGTTTTAGTGGCAACCATGTGCAAAATGCCATTGAAATATCGAAATTTTCGCAATATGTTGACAACTTCAAATGAGAACAGCACCATGACATTGAGTTGGGTTTTATAGACTTTTGTATTATCGTATTCTCATAAAAATCATTATAAAATGTGATTCAGATGATTATTTATGGAGAAGTATGTTGTTTTCACACTCAAAAATCGGTTACACTATGCTTGTTTATTTGATATTAAAACATTAACCGGTTTCGAACGATAGTTCTAGACTAGATCTAGATTTATAGAAGGATTTTATGGCATACCAGTAAGTTTAATAATCCTTTTTCTCCATGAAATTATAACAATATGACCATAAATACAGCTGAATTAGGCCTATAATATACTGTTGCCACTGCAGGACATTTGCAAAATAAAGTCTGAAATTTCGTATTATTATAAACTTGTTTTTTTGGTTATAATTTGCTTGTTTTTTGTGAAAAAATGTCTTTGCGACTGTATTATATGTCTCATATCACGCACACACACAAACAAAACTTACACCAATATATGCAGCATTCAATTTTTTATTTATATGTACACATATGTTAATATCTCTAACAGCAAAAAAGTTACCACATTTTCAAAACAGTCACCACATATTATGTAACATTACCAAAAAAAAATCCAGCAGCAGGAGGAAAGTTTATTTTTTTGTTTACAGCTTGCTAAAGGTTAAGATCACCCAGTATGTAAATCAAATAAGAATTTGGAATCTTATTCACTTCATTATCCAGCTCCTTATAGAAGACATCCTTCACATTTTCAGATGATGTGATTGTTGGTAGACAGTGATAAGTGTGACAAATCCATTTGAAGTCAACAATCTCAATGTTAACATTCTTTAATATGAACCATCTGGGTTCTCAATAGCAACCAGTAATGAGTTCTTAACTGCAACCAACATTAGGCTCTCAATAGCAACCAGTAATGAGTTCTTAACTGCAACCAACATTAGGCTCTCAATAGCAACCAGTAATGAGTTCTTAACTGCAACCAACATTAGGCTCTCAATAGCAACCAGTAATGAGTTCTTAACTGCTAATCTCACTTCATACTGTTGAGTTTCATCTTTATCTTTATCCTTGAAGATGAAGGTATAGTTCTTTTTTCTTGTCACCAGTCCTCAAAGAGACATGTTTCCTGCAGGCCAGAAATATCTATGTCAAGATGGTTGAGTTAAGAATAATACAAGCTGTTTTTCTCACATCATCATCATTGTGGTCAGTGGAATGTCCTGGACACATAGTTCTGACATTCCAATTTGCACGCTGAAGGCTGAAGTTTCTTATTTTTAATTTTAATGCTTGGTACAATTTATTTACATCATGTTTTGCAGATTTTGTCCTAGTTCTAGCTCCAAGCACCCGTTGATGCAGACAGGGTGTGGCAAATCAACATCTTATTGGTTGGGGGTCACCTAGCTTGAGTTGGACCGTAGTTGATAAATGACATGAAAAGGTGTCTCTAAGAGTCAGAGATAGCCCGTGATACCCTTTGTCTATGACAATTGACAAGGACTTATAACCTTTAACTGCCATCTTCTGATTTCATTCCGAGACCCATTAAGGCCAGGGATGGAATATATCTCTCCATAGCACAATTCCCGGGGTGAAATAAGACACCAAGAGTGTCGATCAAGCGGCATGATGCCTCTTTTTTGCCTGCCTTGTTAACTCTAAAGGAAAGACAACACCAATACATTTAGAACAAGTCACGTTGCCCTGTCAGCAGTGCTGTGCTGTGTCCACCTATCAGTGCCCCCAACCTAGACCAGCTGCCAACCAAGGCACTGATCCATAACCATTTTTCATGACTTATGGTTTTTCTGCACGTGTTTGCTTTTTTTGGCAAACATGTTTTATTTATTGAGTTATTGATTTGAAATTTGGAGACAATAGAGATAAATGGATGCTGATATGATTTGGAGGTGTTATTTGCTTGTGTGTGTCAGTGTTATGTTGTGTTGTGTACAATCGAAATCGAGAATGTGAACAAATGCACGCAAAGAACTTTCAGCATCAAGGTCATGTAGACCTAGTTGTAGAAAACACGGCTCCTCAAATTCCTTGCCGTAAATACTTTAATTACATAACTATTAAATATTATAAACATTTCTCTCAAACACAATACATTGGTCTACAGTAACTGAAACACTAAAGCTTTAAAATATGTCCTTTTCTGAATTATATCCATGAAGAAATAGGGAAAAATGGTGGCACAGATGCTATGCCTACGCATTTCAGTTTCCGAATGAGAAAGGTCGAATAAATTACGGCTGCATATCTATATCGCTGCAGAAAATTAAGGAACAATAACTCTAGCATACACTTACTATAAGAGCATGATGGGAAATAAATATGGATCATTGTTTTCCATGACTACAAATGGCTATCTCGATGTAGACATTTGTCGATGTCAGATGTCTATCGCTAGATGACATTTATAGACTACGGGTAGCTACATATTAAAATGTTCATATCAGTTGTAAAAATATGAATTTATGAAATATTAAGTTGACAGCTATGCTGGTCTGCCCCGTCCCACCATTTCGTGTTAAGTTGCATTTCCTCATCCTGGGATAAGGCTTGTATCCTCCCACATGTGCTCCTCCACCCTAAAATGTTGGCACAATGTGGGTTCTCATGATATGGTTGACTCCGCCCAACTTACTGCATTCACAGATACAGACTGTACCAACTACTGTCATATGATAACTCGGTCATATCTGACAAGACCTGATACTATATAAATAAATTGTTATTGTTACTCGCCGTACTTAGGCCTATGTGTTTTCCCATGAAAGTTTGTCATTGTTTTTCTCCCTGATTAAGGCTTTTTAGTTGAAATGTTGTCTTTCCTTGTGTTTCAGCACTTTTGTTGGCGTGAGTTGAATGTCACAGGCACCACCAAAATCATTGAAATGCATAACAGTAGGAGTTAGAAACTTGTGGTTATTAAAATAAAGATGTTGCCAGAAAGGTCACAGGTGGATTGAGAAGTACCCAGTATACAAGCTCAAATGATAATTAAAAATATTTGTTTTTAATTCTTCTATGAATTTATGCTTTGATTTTTTTCCTTAATATCATATGGAAGCCACCACTTTGATATCCTTATTGCAATATTTACCAGAGGTGTATGTATATCTTGCCTTTGAATATGTATATATAATTTGTTTTTCAAATAAATTTATAAGGAGCAAAAACAAGAGAATGAACTGACCGACGTTGTGACTAAAAGGTCTTTACCAATATAGGGAAAGGCGCACACACACACACACACACATAGGCATGCATACATAAGAGAGAGAGGGAGAGAGACTTGAAGGAACAATAAGTTCAGAATTTGAAAAACATATACTGTGTAAATAAAAAAAGGGTTATAACAATGATGTGAGAGTTACATTATAAATCTTGACAGAAAAGGTGACACATAGGGAGACCTTGCAATTTGAATAGCATGGCAGCCACATCATATAAATTGAATTGTAGTTTTGCTTGTTATTATGTAAAATAAATTATGACAAATACCACCTCTACAAAAATTACATGAAATACTTTCATATACTTCCTGATGGAGAAACTGTACAAATTTGTTTAAGATAATCATCTAGTTAATTTATAATACAAATTTATAGTGTTTAGGTAAATTGTGTGACTTACTGTTGGTATCTGTTACTCTACATTTTCATGTTGTCATTTTCTTACTTAACTCTTTCCAGACATGGCTTTTTGCTCATTTAAACAATAAATTTGGAGTAAAAGTAAAGTAAAGTAACCCATAGCATTTATTAATGCCGTAGGGGTGTGAGATGTTAGCGATTTCACATTTCAGAGGCTCTGCAAATGAAGGCAGTAGCCATCTCCTCTCCCTCACAGTCTTTACTACCTGGATTAATCCGGTACCCATTTAAGGCTGGGTCGACCTGGGAGCCGTTGCGATCTGAAAACATTTCCGCCTCAACTGGGGAATGAACCCAGGACCACTCATATGCGAAGCCAGTGCGCTAACGCTGCTCCCAACGGCTAAATTTGGAGTCATTTTAGCTAAATGTTTGTTTAAAATTGAAATTAAATGATACAATAATGTATCATATATCATTTTGTTTAATGTAAAATGCTCTGTGTATCCTGATAACAATGTGATCTTTCAATGAAGGGTTAGTTCAGTTTTAAATTACATTTGCAATTTTTAATACAAAATTTTACTTAAATTGTATAAATGACACAATGGCAAAGAAAAAATCCTTTCATATGAAATGGAAATTATACAAAAGTGACTTTTTATTACACCTAGCGCATTTATGGTTTGTTAAGTAAAATGTACCTCTTATGGTGAGGTATGCTGCTTTCTTTCAACCGTGGATGTTAGTATAATCTGGATATACCAGAGCTTTACAACCATCAAACAATAGTGGAGGTATCGGTTCTGGTGATCCTGTCACCATGACATTCGGGAGTGCTATTGGGAACAAGTGCATTTATGAAAAAAATATCAGAAAATTACATTGATAGAGCAAGAAATGTACCGTAAATACTAGCTCTAAAGCCAATTCAGCCGCAAGCTGACCCCCTCCCACCCCCACCCCCCAATTTTGGAAGTAGAAAAAACAAAACGGTGCTTGCCCGATCATAAGCCGACTCTCTCCTCTCCCCACCTGATTTTGGAAATGTAAAAACCCCAGATAGTTCAAATGAGGACTTTGCAATGTTGAATTATAAATATCTGAAATGACTTGATTTTGTCATCAAGGTCTTTAGGCAGCTTTTGTGGTATTTTAGTGAGCTCAAGCATAGATCGTAACGATTCATAAATCTCAAACACCAACTAGCTGATGGAACAAAGGTAATAGGTACGACGAATGTATATTTTGCTTATTTTGTCATTTGCATAGCACACAAATGAATTCCAGATCTCGTCACAATTTAACCATGTTGACGACATTTAACCTTTTTCCAATTCGGAAAATAACACACACCTTGTTGACCATCATTTTTATCTTTGACATTTCTTCGAACAACATTTTATTTTTCCTCAACCCACGAACTTGTTTCTCATCAATACAAAAATGATGAGCTGCTGCGCAATTATTGCTTCCTTCAGCATAACTGACTACTTTCAGTTGAAATAATGAATCATAAGCAGATCTCTTTCTTTAACGTTGAACTATTTCACTATTCATTTTCAATATTACGATATAATGCTATTTCTTATGTTTGTTGGTTCTCTCATAAATATTGGCAATAAACATTTGGCTAACGAGTACGCATTGTATCTGTGTAGAAGCATGCCGGTGAGTTAGCACTCCCTGTGACGTCAAGATAACAACAGTCAGCTGTTATACACGGTAAAAATTATCAGTATACAAATTGTCAACTATAGGATAATAAGCTCACCTATTCATAAACCAACCCACCTCCCCTATTTCCATTAAAATTTTCCCCCCAAAAATCGGGTTTAGATAGAGTATATACGGTAAGTACAGCACATACATACATAAACAATTGATATGTGGTGGGATTGTTTTACAAACTAAACAAAATGTATATTTTATTATTGTACTTAGTAGGTATTTCATTTTGCAAATAGTACATAATACATTAGAATCCAGTTGTAACGAATTCGTCAGAACTGACAGAATATGTGTGTAATAACCAAACTTTGTTATATAATTATTACCATAAGTTATGTCCCTTTGTAAAATGTTTCACATGACGTAATCAGTTTCATAGACCAGAGAATAGTGTAACATTTCCTTGTGGAAAGGGCAAGGTATTGTTTAGGCATCTTTGATCTTCATTGTGGTTTTTAGTGAAATCCTTTATATCTTTTCAACCTTAGTGATAGAAAGAGAGTAGTATGTATCATTTTGTTATTTATATTTGACTTTCTGGATCTACTCAGTGACCATCTACAAATAGACCTGCTGATTCATTGGATCTCTCAATGTCCTGAATCTAGTAATTTTCAAAAATACAGTTATGTGGATGAATCATGTGGATGACTTTCTAAAATAACAATTTTATTTTCCTGTGAAATTTGATATGTCACTTTGTGTTGACAGCCAATGAAAATCACAGGAAAAGTCAAATTGTGTCACTTTTCATGATCATCAATGTCTATCTATATGACGTGTCCTTTACAGAACAACGTTTGCACTGCCATTCTGTAAGCCTCTCGGTTCGATGCAAGCTGCCCAGCCTCTTCAAGTGTCAGGTCTTCGATATCCTGTGTCCATCATAGTCTTGTTCCGCCTCGTTATCTTTTCTGGAACTTTTAACTCCATGTTTAATTTCTCCAAACCATTGTTTCTCTTTATATGTCCACAATATGCTAGCTTGCATTTTTTGATAGTTCTGAGGCCGCCAGTCTTCTAATGGTCAGGTCTATGCAGACGTCTGCATTGGTTCATCTTTCTGTCCATGATATTCTTAAGACCTTTCTATAACATTTCATTTCAAATGCCGATATTTTCTTTTCCAGTGTGGATGTCATTGCCCACGTCTCACAACCATATGTTGCTACTGGAAAAAAGATAGCTTATTAGCTGTAACTATGTTTTTCTGTTTGCCCCTTGCCATAGATTATTCATTAGTGATGTTTATTGTAAGGTCATTGCTAATCTCTTTCTGATCTCTGCTGAGAATCGCCTGTGGTGTTGATGGTTGACCAGAGATATTAAAAGTTGCTAACATTTTGAAGTTGTTCTTTGCAAATGAATATTGTAGGTTTGAGTTTTTGTCAATGAATATTGTAGGTTTGAGTTAATCTCTATTTCCAGTCATTATTTGTGTAATTTTTTGCATTGAGGAAAATAATTTGTCTCACTATAATGTTTAACTGATATAATAATGTGTTCTAAACCCGTGGGATCCCTTGATATTGGTGTTGTATCATCTGCATACCTGATTTTTTGAATCTCATCTCCTCCAATATTAAGGGACTGAAACTGTTCATAATCTGGGTCTTGTACACTTTGCATGATGTTTTCTGCTTATATGTTGAACAGGTGTGGTGAGAGTATTTTTGAATCTTAACTCAGTCAGATGTTTAACCCTCGAAGGGAATAGAAGCCTGTTGCTCCCGATAAAACATTTTAATGAGCGATGTAAGATGGTGAAACTCAACCTATGTCACCCGTCTAATATATACTCCTACCCTGTTCAACCCACTATATTTAGTGCGTTGATCTATCCCTTATTGGTGATTTAGCACTTTCTCTATTACATTGCTCCCACTTTAAAGAACACTGTAAACCATGATCTTATTATTGAATAAGACTTTGTTCAAACACAGGTGGCTAGTGAAAATCTGTGCATTTCAAAAGTTTAGAGATTGTACACTTTATGTGAAGCAAATTTTAAAACAGTGCCTTATACAGGGAACATGTGTTTAAATACCTTAGTTAGAATAAGCTTCTGAAAATTAAGACTATTAAATAATCCGGAATTTTGAAAAGTGTTGTTAAACATAAACAGGCAATGTCATTAAAAACAGATTAGTTGTAACATGATTCCACCATATTATTGAAGGATCAATGAAAATATTGATGAGTGTATTCATATTTTTTTTAGTTATGTTATTGTTTTTATTTTATTTCAACCCTGATTAATGAAATAAATTAGGAGTTCAGTATATATCTTTGTTTCCAGTTTTTTAAGCTCCGTGATTATGAAATAATCTCTTTAGTTGTGAGCCCATAGCTCTTGACAGCCCAGTCTTTTTGACAATAGTACAGGTTCTTCTCAGCTATATAACTGAGGCGACATCCTGACTCATAAGGTCTCAAAGCATGGATGTGTGAGGGGGGGTTTATGGTGCATGTTTAGTCCCTGTAGGGGAAGCATTCCAAGTGGGCCAGTATCTCGGGATTATCACATCCTGCAGGAGCATAATACACACCTCTGGGCCAGTTATGATAATTCTTCTGTCACAAAAGGACAAAGTTGCAACATTTGCTGACCTGCATTGCTTCGTCCGCCTTGGGAATTATTTGAGAGAAGACAAAAGGTAGAAATTCAGACAAGATGTAACATTAATTTCATTACGTTTGATCAAAAATGTTTTCATTATTTCATTAATAGCAATGGCACAATTTCTAGAATTTCCCA
This sequence comes from Meghimatium bilineatum, assembly GCA_034231615.1. Classification (NCBI taxonomy): domain Eukaryota; kingdom Metazoa; phylum Mollusca; class Gastropoda; order Stylommatophora; family Philomycidae; genus Meghimatium; species Meghimatium bilineatum. The sequence continues at coordinate 77,431,672 of CM067298.1, read as the reverse complement.
GATCATGATCCCAGGTGGCTGAGTAAACCACACAAGTAACTTTTACTTCAAACCAATAATGAGGGAACTTGAAAAAAGGTCTGCTGGCCGGCAGGCAAGTGACTTTACATTACGCTTTAAAGGAAAGAAAAGATTATTAAATGTGAAAGCTAATTATAACAAATTAAAAGCAAATAAATTATAGTCTCTTTTTAAGAAAAAAGAAAGAAACTACATGCTTCCACTTTATTGTTGTAATTTTGTCAATATTGAAGCCACTTTTTTTGTCATAATGAACAGTAAAATTGATACCCAGGCTCTGTATGTTTCCCACTTGAAGTTATGAGTCAGATTTGATGTAATATTTTATGCTTTTCACAAGTCCATTTTTGCGGCTCACTGTCTGGTTAAGAAGAGATTTCTGAAGGACTGACAGTTTACATTTCTAACACACATCCACATGTGGAAATTCATAGAGAATATTAGACATGGCTTTATTGTATGCTGCTGATTGTGACCTTTCGACAATAACAGGCCTTCAGACTGCGTCATTGCACGTCACTGCTAAATGCTACTAAATGTATCTAACGTTCCGTATACTTTGTGTCACTAACCACTGAAAAGTATGAATTAGCGTAGTGACAAGCAACAAAGTTTCATACTGAAAAGTATGTCAAAGACAGAGTTAGAAGGTCTATTACTGTTGAATGGTCACACAACTGATGAACACTTTAAAATGACCGTCAGTCAGTTGGAATTTGTAAATTTATTATTGTTAATGTGACTTTAAAGGTATCAGATTCTAACTTTCTTGTGTATTTTCTGTACATCTGTTTTGTATTGTTCATTATGAAACTCCTGCTGGTTACTGATGTAGTCCAGATAAATGTGTTGTATCATAGTTTACAGCTTGTCTGCAGTTCAGCACTTTTTGGCTAGGCACATCTGACTTTTTGCCATACTATTTTTATGTAATTTGAACTTCTACAGGGTGGAGTAGTCAACACAATGCGCAACTCTCCATAAACACCTTTTAGGACATACATAGTAGGTTACTGTTCTTTGCTTCCCTGTCAGACCTTCACAAGACATAAAAAGTATATCTGATCTGTTAATTTGGAGATGGATGAATATATAGGATCCTACAGGACAAAGTTGTTGATATGAGATCCCAGCCTCTAACATCTAGATACAGATAATCGCCGGAGAAGCTACAGTCTGCACTGATAGTAAGCTTCTAGCATATGGCATCTCCTGCACACATATCCGTAGCAGCACCTTCATGAGGTACACCCAATTCTCACAAAGTTTTCTATGAGCACGATAGAGTGACAGTATATCTTAGTCTCTCCTTTTCTCTGTTCTTTTTCTCTACTATGATTTCCTTGTCTAAAAATCCCGATGACCTTCCGACACCAAGGATCCTGAAATAGTGATGGGATACATCTCAGTTACTAAGGCCCACACAAGAAAAATCACTCCCAAGCTTCTTGTGAAAAGTTAGCAGAGGGTAAGCTAAATATTCTACAACTTAAAATAGCAAGTTTAGAGAATATGACCACTTAAGTTGCAAAAAACATTACATGAATACAATGTACATGTACCCTTCCTCCAGGAAACAATACTACCATGGAGAGAAATCAACATAATGAACTACACCCACTACAAATGTAAAGGGCTGAAGTGTTAATGATATTATGATATTAGAGATGATGTCCAAGCCACAGTAACCAACACTAAAACAGACATCAGTCACCAAACAGTATAATTATAGGACAAAAATAAAACCATGTACACCCTGCACAATACTTACTGTCCCCAACATCATCCACAAGTTTGCCAATATTTCTTCTCTTCATCATTCATTCTCAAACTACCACTAGATCTCTTGTAGCACAACAATGGTGATACATTTCAAGCAGGGTAAATCCAGAGAATGGAAATGCGCTGAATGGCCTGTTTTATTTGTACAAATGACCCGACACATCTCTCTTTGGCAGATGCCACATTAAAGAGAACCATCATAAATGTTGATTTTTTTAACACACACATTCCAACTCTTAAAATGTGTGTGTGTTATACAGACATAACAACATGACCAGATATCAAGGACATATACAGTAGTTCCAACTTAATTCTATTACGGACCTTGAAGACAACACCAGGACCCAACATAGAATACATGGTTTGATCATCAGTCCTGTTCTGACATAGCAGAAAATAGCATCATCAAATTCTTGGAAGATGTGGGGAGTAAATACCATCGAATCTTAATAACTATTTCCACGGCACAGATGACAAATCTCCTCCGAAGACGGATGTGTCGGGCCATTGGCGCAAATAAAACGGCGACACAATGCATTTCCATTCTCTGGACTACATCCTGCTGGAAATCTAGTAGGACCATGGTCCTGCTATAAGAGAATTCAGTAGGAGTTTGAGAATGAACGCTGAAGAAGAAGAAGATGACAAATCGTGGGTAAACTATCTTGGAATTTTAAGAAACTGACTAGATCAGGTACAGCCAAGTAACTGATGCTGGCTTTAGTTCTTCTTCTTCTTCTTTCGTTCACTTGAAACATGTCTATATCTGCAATTCTGTCTCCTTAATAAAACTCACTGTCTTTTGTAGTTCATACAGTGTCCCATAGAGCTTTGATTCCAGTGTTGTTTCCTCTGGCCAATATGTCTGCCTCAGCGTTTCATGCTCAGAACACTCTTGAAGTATATGTTTGGCACTCTGTACTGCCTGTCCACATGTACACATGGCCGTGTTGCCAATCTTGAACTTTGTATACATGTGACTGCGGAGTCGGTTGTTTCCATTGTGTTTTATGCGTGGCAACCTGATTATCTGTGCGCCTTTTGGCTGGTTGCCTCCGTCTTCAGCACTCTGCTTACTTGGGCCGGACTATGGTCCTGCTCGAGTGGGAGTGCCCGACCAGTCTTAGTTTCCAGCCTCTGATGGCTGAACTAAGCCCCATCACCACTTCAAGGTTCTGGCCTCGATGGGGGCTGGCTTTAGTAAAATAAACATAAAAATCAACATGAACATAGCACAAGCTTACAGTAAAATCTGCACGATAATCCTAGCAGCCGCCAAAAAGTGAGAATAATGATCATAATGAAGGTTAAAAAACACCTTTTATTTACCACCTTAAATAAAACAGAACACAACATGTGGACAGCAAACTCATGATATCCTCAACATAGCAAAAGCAGTGTAATGTCTTATCCCCGCATATTTAACGCATTAAATCCCACATAGCCCAAAATCACCCACTATATATTCATTCCCGAATAAGATGTCTTTCTCGCCCACTTGATACAAGGTTATTTAGATTGATTTTCTTTATGGTTTCCAAGCCAACAGACATGCTAAGTTTAGCACTGACGTGATTACCGGTAATGTCGGCTACCAGTGATTTTTTTCCCGACCGCTTCTAACAGCTGTTGTTTCTGAACTGCGAAGGGTGTATTATGACCTTCAATTTTTGTTTTAAAACTTGGTAAAAATTGACATACTAATGATTCAGATGATGTTGATCGGAAATTTTAAAAAATGGCTGTTTAGATACGTGAATGAAGAACTCTTTCCTCTTGAAAACTTTTTTCGTCTTGAAAAACTTCCAGATTTGTTCACTGACAGAGGAGAACAATGCTAGAGCATGGGAAAAACATCTCAAGTAATAACAATTATAAAATAAATATCTTAGGACTTTTAAAGACAAGATTGATAGAGACTAGCAGTAGGAGAATGGTGCTGTCCTCAGGGCTGAAGGAACAACACACACCACAGTTAATGTTTTGCCCTCATTCTTTCTAAGGAGCCATTTGTATAGAAATATGGAACACACTTTATATTTAGGACTGATAATTAGAGAGATCCAGGAAAAAGGTAACTTAGTTTTGCTAACACTAGATAACACACACAATGACACACACTGTGTGTGTCATTGTGTGTGTTATCTAGTCTTAGCAAAACTAAGTTACCTTTTTCCTGGATTTACCTGTTGAATGTTTGTTTTGCGCAGTAAGTACAATTTTTTGATAATTAGAGAATAAGGTTACATATCAGTCAATGTTACACAACAATAAATAATGAGATAGAAATAAAAATGAACAAATTTTATTGGAAATTACCTAGAGTTTGACACTAGGACAAGAAAAGAAAAAAAGATGTTTAATGGGAGACCTTAATATCAAGTTAAAAAGGTAAAGATATGTCCCATAAAGATATGCAACCTGCCATCGGGGATGAAGATAACTCTTCATGTACTAAGCCGCAGCAACTATTAGGTGGGGTGGCCAGTTCCCTTCCTTGCCGTCTTTACCTCCCTAACTGATGCGTCAGGTACTCATTTACAGTTGAGTCGACTGGAGGAGTGATCGTGTCAAGCGAGAAATCACAACTCAGATTTTTTTTGTCAGGACATGGTTTTGAACCTGGCATGCTGTAACCCAGTGATAGAAAGCAAGCTCACTACTATCAACTAGGATAGTGGTTTTGAAGAGATCATGGGTTAAAATAGACTGAGTAAATGTTTACTGATTTCTTTGCATTATATGAACTGGTGATAGGAGAAAGCATATTTCATCATAATAGAATACACATGAAGATCACCAGACCAGAAAACCAGATTGATCAATACATGTGTAAATAGGGAGTTTCTAACATCACCGCAGGATATCACAGCATGAAGAAAGTCAGATGTATCATCAGATCATCATCTTCTGCTAAGTGAATTCAAGATTACATCAAAAATATATTTCAAATCCTGCTCAGGATATGCTACCTGATGATGATGTCCCTGGTCCACTAAGAGTTAATAGTTGTAACTTACTTTTTCTGTTTGCCCCTTGCTATGGATTTTTCAGTCTTTACCATAAGAGGTAGGCCTACACTTTAAAAAAACAAAGATAGAAAAAAAAAGACTAGAACAAATTAAAATAAAGTCATAACTCAACACTTGAACTGCTCAGTATTCAAATAATTTGGTACACAATCATTTTTAAAAAGAAAAGTAAAATAATATTAGAGAAATAGTATAATTATGAAGTGTGAAGGAATTCTATAATTCTTAAATGCTTCCTAATTATGTATTTCACCTACCCATGATACATCTAAAACAATTCTGTTTCAGTGTAATTAATGTTCAAGTAGGCCTAATAGTCCTTCTAGTACAAAATGCCTAATAGTACACACTTGCGTTAAATATTAGTGGTACTCAAGGAATTTACATGCCTGTGCAATCTTCTGTGTTTTGTTTTTGTTTCGATCAAGTGGTCTATGTTCATAGCAACTTGACAACATACACGTTCTTTGTCTTGACTAAGTTTTGAATTTTTTTTTGATGTGAACTTGTCGAATTCAGAAAACATTGACTCAAGTTGCAAGGCAAATAGGTTCTCAGGTGAAAGGATGTGATTAAAATCTCACCTGCTATCATCTATGTATAAGTGAAAGGAAATGAGCCTAGTTTTCCAATAGCTCACACTTAGTGCCCACATTTATTTAACTGTGATGTAAACATGTTCACATTTCTTTTGATATTTTAATTTGTGCAAATAAGTCACTGAGGCGTAAGAAGTTTAATGATAGTGGCACACATGAAAGGAAATTAATATTATCGATGTGGCGTCCGTGTGTCTGATTTACTTGTTGAGTATGTATGATCTCCATGATAAATTATAAAATGTTTGCTGTGACTAAGAAGGTAAAAGATGTTGTGAAACTAAAAGATCACAGACAATAATAATAAAATCCATAATTTGTCATGGTCACAGAGGGTGTCATATTGAAGACATCAACAAAAAATACAAAACATTCATATCCTTGGTCATTCATATGAGAAAAAATTCATATTTGACCTAGATATTATCAAACTGAAATGTTTTTCTTTCTTCTGCCATCTCTTCTTCCATCCTCAACTGTTTTCTAAATGGTAATCCTTGAAAGTGAATAGTGTTTTATTATATGTCCAAACCACTTCAGTTTATGCCATTTCACCATCATCAACAGTGTTTCCTGTTGACCTGCAAGCTGTTATTTTGTCTCTGACAAAAATATTCATTTTATGATTTTTTAAACAAATTTGTTACACACATCTGAGACACTTGTATTTAAAACACATGAGTGCTTCTTTCTGTATATGCAGAGTGTCCAGATTTCACATCCACATACAAAATAGATAATTTAAGTGATTTGTATAGACTGGGTTTGGCTAAGACACTGATTTTTACTTTTAGCAGACACTAAGAGATTGAAAAATTATTGATTTTTTGGATTAAGGAAGTACTGTTGGAGTTCTGAGACTATAATTTGTGATAAAGCAAAAAAACTGCATGTGTATCTGTTAAAAAACACTACAGGAACGAGTGATGATACAATTAGTGATGTGCTCAAAGCTACAAAGACTCAAAGAAAAGTACTCTAATAAGTGTATCTTTTGGGGGTATGGAATAGATCAGGGCTATTCAATTGGCGGCCCGCAGAGGCCTAGTAAGTGGCTCACAGATCATTGCTGAAACAGTGAAATAAAGTTATAAAAAACTAAATGTATAAAATCATTCAATGTGTTTTTTATAATCTGGCCCGTGATGATCCCCATTTTCTACATTTTGGCCCCCGAGTAAATATAGTTGAATAGCCCTGGAATAGATCAATCCAATTTGTATTATTTTCCTATGGGGAAAATATGTGTTTGGTACTAGATCTGTGCTGAAGATTTGACCTTTTTATTGTGCCTGAATGAGGGTGTTAGGAGAAATTAAAGAGCAGATAGGCTTGCCAGCATGACAAAGTGGTAGTTCAATGGACCATGCGAATATATTTTTAATGCAGTCAAGGAGTTAGGCCAATTGGAGGATGTAGAGTGTGTTTCTTCTTCTATGTCTATAGTCAGGATGCAGGAGTGATACCCAGAGTTGCAAGAAATGAGCAAAATATACGAATAAAAAATAAAATCATCACCGACCAACACATAATCAGAAGTCAGTTACCACATGCTACAGGATATCGAATAGAATATCGGAGTAACAATAGATGTGTCCGGAGTGCCATGATGATGATCTGAGGACTAACTAATTAAACTAAATTAACCAAATAGTTACAGACATCTCCAAAAATGTAAAGAGACCTGCACCATTTTTGTATAAATAACCAAAATGTTAGAGGATGCCCGATAAAGTGGAGAGTGCTGCAGTAAATATCCTAGAGTTAGACCAGTAATCAAAACCCCAATCATCATGCTTAAAACAGTTAACTTTGAGTTTGCATAATTAATGAGTAACAATACCAGAACTGAACACATTCACCTTGTGGTGTAACATGAGGACCCAGCACTGCACACTAAACAAGATGGGGTGATGGATAAATTATCACATTTGATAAAAAAAGGTGCTTGAAAAATCATCATCTTACTCCACTACAACATCAAGCATGAAATTGGAAATAAGAGGCAGTGACTGCAGCACTCAGTGACTAAAATATCAACTCACACTGAGATACTCTCTGACTCCCAGAGCATGCTCTGCAAGATAGAAAAGTACATGTTAAGAAAGGATTGGGTCAAGTTAAACAACTCAGTTGTCCAAAGTATTACATGAATATACTGCCCGGTCATGCAGGAGTCAAAAGAGCAGACTCATTGGTGGGCAATGCAGTGGTTGATGACACAGTATTGAAGAGAGATAGGGCTGACCTAATATGGGCAGTAATTGATTTACTACAAAGTGAAAAAGGCGATGCTGGACATGATAAATGTGTATATACAAACAAATGAGATATAATGGTAATCAGGGTTGAGGGGAGAAAGTGTGTCCTTTTTTAGAAAGTTACAACAATAACATAATCAATATCTGACTGGGACTTAGTCTACATATTCTTGGATATGCAGAATACAAAAACCATGATAATCAACAAAATCACAGAACAGGTGCTAAACATAAAAATACATGGAAACTACAACAAGTAGAACCAATATCTTGGATACATAATCACAAATGATGGCAGATGTGAAACAAGTTAAAAAGAGAATAGGAATGGCTAAAAGTACTTTTAATGACATGAGCAAAATATTAACATCTAAACAAATTACAAACAAGCTAAAAATTAGAATTATAAAATGCTACATCTATTCTATATTAATATATGGCTCAAAAACATGGACAATAAACAAACAAAAAGAAGAAAGAATTGATGCCTTTGAGATGTAGATATATAAAAGATTAGGAAAGAGACGCAAATAAACAAAGAGGTTCTAACAACACTTAATATGAAGAAAGAATTATTAAAGGAAATAAAGATCAAGCAAATAAAATATTTTGGACATATTAAAAGGCATGGCACCTTGTTGAAGACCTTACTTGAGGGTAAAGTTGAAGGAAGGCGAGCAAGAAGCAGGCAGAGATACAAGTGAAGAGGAACATCACAAGATGGACAGATTAGTCTAGCAGAGTGCACCACCAAAAGAATAGACGGGATGTTGGTCTGTTGCAGTCAACCTCATTGCGAAGACGACACTTAATAATGATGACTCTTGGATGGATACTGGCATGGAAAGCAGAGCACTTATGGGAATGCTCTGTATGCCATGATACTAGTTTCTAATTGAGAATAAAGAATAGGGAAAATAACCCTCTTAATCTCAGATTCTAAGTGAAATAAGGTTCATATAAAGACCCCTAAATTTTATTTGAACAGATGGAAGAAGCTAAAAGACAGATCTGTGCAGTACTTGGTAATTAATTGAAAGTTCATGATCAGAACATTTATATTTAGTTGTGCATACATATAGAGCTCCCAATGGCAGCAGATAATGCACAATATGCTATCTCCTATTTGGTTGAGATAGCAATTATAGATAGTTCTTCATTCTCAAATTCCTGATGCTTAGCTGGATTAAATATAGATAGTCTATCTATCTATCCGCTGAAACCCTTTGTTGCCTTTCAACGTCAGGGGTAGAAGAGTTTTCTGGAAACAGTCCTCTTGTGTGCTGAGTATATTGTGGAATTTGTCGCCTCTTTTATTTCAGTGGTCCATCGTTTTCGTGGTCGGCCTCTAGGTCTGCCTTCACTGTATCTGTGTCGCATAGCTTGCTGTGGTATGCTATCTGATGGTAGTCTGCTGATGTGTGCAAACCATTTGATTTGTTGTCCCTTGATGTATTCTAAGATTGGGGTGGTGCCGGTCTTTTGTCGGATGTCCTCATTCCTCATCCTGTCTCTTAACGATATTCCTAGGATTCTGCGTAAGCATGCCATTACTTCTGTTACTAATTTACGTTTGTCTTGCGCTGTCATTGTCCATGTTTGCCATTGGTAGCACAGCGTTGGCATAATAATCGTTTTCAATAGTGTTATTTTGGTGTTTAAATCTACGTATTAATATAGATATGTGAAACGGACCTTAATAAAAAAATATAAGAAAAAGGCAATCTTCTTTTTTTGGTCACTTCATGAGACAGGCAGGTTTAGAGAACATAGTCACAACAGGCAAAATTGAAGGCAACAGAGACAGATGGCGACAACGTGAGAAAATATTAGACAGTTTGACAGCCTGGCACGGCAAGGAAACAACAACGACCTTGATACATAATACTGTGGACAGAGAGCTGTGGAGAGCCATGACCACCTATGCCAGCGGGCATGGCACCTGATGATGATGATTAATATAGATAGTAATCTGATAATATATAATACAGTGGAATCCCTCTATAGTGCATCCTTTTATAACAAAATTCCCTATATAACAACAATTTTCAAAATCCCCAATTATATGTTGTGACATATTCTTTCCAGAACGTTCTCTTCCCAATAAACTCTCTAAACCCCCTTCTGTCTTGGGTGATGCAGCTTGCATTTTTCAATGCTGTATTCATGTTATCTTTAATGTTGAATCCCCAATTATATTGAATCTATATTGTTTATATTGTATATAGCGAATTTCTTGATTCTTGATTAGAAACTGGCTTCACAGCACGCTGGACATTCCCGTAAGTGCTACGCCCTCCGCTACAGCAGCAATCCCAGTGTACGTAGACTCAGAGTCTCGGTCAGGTATTGATTGTGTGATCTTTAGGACTTTCCAAAAACTTTACTTTTCCTTCCCTCATCTCTAGATACTCCCATTTCTAATGTTCTCTGTATGTGTACGTTCTCAGTCTCATTGAAATCATCTGCATCTTGAAATGAATTCATTACTACCTTCATTACGTCTGCTTTATCTCTTCTCAGCAATGTGTTGTCTATTGCTGCATTGCCTGCCAATAAGCCAGCTCTCTAATTTCCTCTGACCCCAGCATGACCAGGGCAGTATATCCATGTAATACTCTGGACAACTGAGTTGTTCAATAAGTCCCATCATTATTTTCTTAGCATGAACTATTCTATCTTGCGCAGCATGCTTTGAGAGTCTGTGAGTATTACCGAGTGTGTTGATGTATCAGTTATCAACCAATTAAGTGCTTCTGTAACTCCCTCTATCTCCATTCTTATGCTCGATGTTACAGTATATGCTGAAGATATATAGATGTGCTTGTGATTTTCTTTTTCTTTTCCTGAGGATACAGTAGTCGTAACCTTCGATAACAGCTACCATGTTGTTCAGACAGGCCGACGTTGTGCTTTAACTAAAGAGTTTAATCAGGATGGTGATCATCGACAAAGGCAAGACAAAATTTGTCAACAATACAACCGTGACAACGTTTGTATATAGCGAATTTCTGTCATTACATACATATTTTGTCAGTCTGAACCACTTTGATATAATGGGATTTCCCTGTAATCTGATTGCTGAGTTCATAATCTGATTATGCATCAATATGAAATACTTGGGAAAAGTCAAGATATGCTCATAATCTCAATACAATATACCCGGTACTGCAGATTTTCTCAAACAATCTTAAATTTGTAGGATCCCAAGTTTATTTGAACTTAGCAGAGACTAGAGGAACAGTCACAGCATATCACATCTTGTTTCAATAATAACATAGAAATTTATTCACTTTCAGGGTCTTAAGTCTTTGTCTCCATAAGAGTTTTTTACTCCTATGATAGAGTAAATATTTGAACATTGTTTATAGTAATATTTATATTTTCACCATTCTTTAACTACTTTGTCAATGTGAACAAGTAACATCAAAATATTCAGAAAAGGATGAATATTACAAATAATTTTACCGTATTCACTTATAAATAATAATGTATTAGCTATTTAAAAATAATTACAGGCAAAACAATATACATGAACATTTTTTAAATAGACCTACACATCCAAACTTTCACCCAAATCATTATTAAAATTAAATCTGTTATCAAATTAATGCTGAATTTGTCACCTAATGTGTTCTGAAACATTTCCCAAGCCTGAGTAACTACTAAATGTTGATAAGGTCTAGATTTAATTATTTCAACAATTCAGAATGTGAAGAAAAACCATTACAAACCCTCAAAATTAATAAAAAATTTGCAACACAAACTTCACGTATCAAAACGAACCATGCTTTGAAAAGATATGCCATAAATAGGAACATTTCATTCAAATTTATGAAAGTTCTGATGTTAATTAATAAGTCGTAATGATAATGCCGAGTTAAAAAAAAGATATAGGTTGCATAAAATGTCTACAAAATGTCAATATCGGCAGCTTGATGAATTAACACACAGAATGGATACACAAGAGTCTGCAATACTGAAAGATCTAACCTGCTTATTTTGAGAGTGATTGTGCTCATATTGTGGAAGCATTAAATAAGGATAAGGGCATACTGTGGTCACTTCCCTGCCAATTTTTTGATGACTGTGCAACAATAAATGGTATTGCTTATACAGCAAAAGAAGGAATTTGGGTCAGATGAGTGTGTGTACTGAACCACAAGCACGATCATTATGTAAACCTTCCAGTATCTGTTGGGTGAGACTAAACATTTATGTGTCTGAGGAGTTCTGTGAGGTCAACACTACTTATCTGCTAACATCCAGAATGGTTATTCTGCATTTTAGTCCAAAATAGAAAAAAATTATGTATTTTGATTCTAAATTCTGAATAAAATACTAATTACTGCACTTGTTTCCCTTTTACAATAAAAAATGATGGTATCTGCCTCTTTGTGTACATTGTTAATAAATGACATGGTTCAGGCAAACCATTATTTATATTTATTCTCTATAAATCTACTAATGAAAAAATCAGTGACAAAGTACCAGCTGTAAAGCTAAATTACATCTGATTAGAACAAGTATGCCTATAGCCTATTTCCGGTAGCAATTTATTGTTGGAATCATAGACACCAATGAAACAGTGGCAAAGAGAATAGCTGCCTTCAAAATGATATGCCGGTACTACAGATGAATTTTGAGAATACAATGGACAGGGGAAAAGACTAATCAAGAAGTGAAAAGAACATTAAACGTTGAAGAGCTGGCTCTTAAATGACATTAAGCAAGTTCATTTTTTGACCTTCTAAAGAGATATATAATTGTGTGCTAATATTCATACAATAAGCTAAGTTTTGTCATATTCTATGCATTTAGGAAAAGAGTTGGTATAATATCATGTATCGAACATATTGAGAGACAGCAATTAAAATGGTTCGGTCACCTTATGAGAATGAAGCCAAACCAAATACCAATAAGAGCATATAATACAAAAATATCCGGGCATAAATCCAAAGGTAGACCAAGAAAACGGTGGATAGAAAACATTAAGATAACCTTGAACAAACATGGACTAAATGCAACCTCGGCAACACATCTGGCCTTGAAACGACAGCTTAAGATACCACCCCTACGCTTAACAGCAAGTGTGAATTTGATCAACAATCACTCACCTGAGACAATAGACAAAAAAGAGATATAATGGCATGGACAAAATTAATATAGAAGGTATGGTTGCTGACGGTAGGAGTTAGGCTACCCAAGATGATGATGTGTAAGAGACACATCATATTGTTTAAACATGTCCCTGGCTGAGGCAAGTCAACTCTCAGAATCATGACAAGTTCAGAATATCTATAAAGAAAACTATGTTCGAGTAAGAATATGTCACCTGATATATATACATAGGCCTAGCTCTCTGTGGAGCATAGGCCTAAATCTGCAACACACCTCCTCCATCTTGTCCTATCTTTAGCAATTGCTTCCAGCACTTTTCGTGTTCCACCAAGAATTTGTGTCTCTGCATCTAATTCTTTCCTTTAGGTATTTTGTGGTCCTCTTTTCCTCTGGGTCCCAGAATAATGTTATCAATGTTTACAATACTTTCCACTTGTCTTTTTAAAGTTTGTCATGGGCCTATGTATTTATAATATATAGTATATATAACACTGATTCATTAGTTCTTCCTCAACTGGAGTTTTAGTTTTTTGTATGATTTCCTCATTGCATCATACCATTTCAAATCTTCTCTTCTATGTAGAAATTCATTGATAAATATTTATAGTTTTCTATTTATTGCATTCAATGTACTCCATGCTTCTGAGCCATACAACAGCATCAAATAGACATGTGAGTTCAATATTCTAAGTTTTATATTTGATGCAATTTCTTTTGATTGCCATAGATTTCCAAACCTAATACAGTTTCCTCTTGATTCACTCCTATTGTCTTCTCCAAATTGTAGTGAGCACTCAATTATTGCGTATAAAAATTAAAAGAAATGACGATCACAAGGTGTAACCAAACACAGAACACATACATTTTCTGAAAGTTTAATAATTCAGTAGTTGTGTTAAAAAAAAATTCTAAACTATATCTGAAAAATAGCTCTTTCTAGAGCAAGAATTCACATGACTGCATGTACAAAGTTCAAAAATACTTTAAACATAAAACAAATTGACCTGTACTGCCAACTAGGCCTACAGCATACATTGAATGTAATTAAAGTATTATGATCACTGTCATACTATCTTGACTAAACAAAAAAATCATCATCAATTGTAAATGCATTTTTGTGAATAATAGATATAGGTATTTTTATATTTGAAACATGAATTGCATCTGAAAACTTGTTTTATCAAAAGCATGGGGAGTGGTTATTTATTACATAAATAAAACAACTGAATAATAGAATTCATATGAACTAATTGCATTAAAACAAAAATAGATAAACAAACTTAATGGGACTGTATAACTTATCTGGAAAACAATTTGATTGGATGTGACAGTAAAAAAGAGGCTGTATATTCACAAATGTGAAAAAAGAAAACTAACTCTGTAACTATTATAATGCAATCCCTTACTAAAATATTGTATTAAAGACTTGGACACAACACAGACGCATCTCCCTAATCATAGCTATATTTATGACACATGACTAGTATCTGCAACAAAAAACATTTTCTGTCATGACCTGACCTACCAACATTTGTGTCAACCATTATTGTCAATATATTTTCATTTTTGCATTTACAAAGGGACACACATTATCACTTAACTCACAGAGAAGAATACATTATTTTATTTCAACCCGAATTTCATTTATTAGCATAGGTCTGCAGTGTAGGTTTACTTATCTATGACACACATGTAGCATAGATGTCAACTTATTTTGTCATAAATCCATTTTTTTAACAATTTATTTTTTCCGTATTCCAATAAAAATGTCCATATTTAGCACCCAAAAAAACCCCCACAAAAGCCCCACTAAAAGATTTTTTTGCTCCTCAATATGAGCGTGTGAGATATAAACTTTTATATTAGTAATAATTTACTAGGAAATATAATACCAAGTGACGTTATTTTTTTAATTAAAAAAAAAATTTGGGGGTCTGAAATCTGTATTAATACGGAAAATCCATATTAGTTGACACCTACGATATAGTATAGAATAAACCGCTTTGTTCTCTAAACTTCTTACTTCTACAGTACACAGAATTGATCTTTATCAAGATACGGACAAACAAACACAGAATAGGTACCATCAAATCAAACAAAGGCTTCATGTCAGCCATGTGGTAATTGACACGTCAGGAATACAACAAAAAGATTAAGAAAGACGAGAGCAAGAGAATGGGAGTGGTTACATGTTGAGAAAGTAGAGTACACAAGGAAATGCAAAATAGAAAACAAAAGTATAAACAATGATAGTAAAATAAAAATCTTTATCTGGATACGGTGAGAGACTGTCAAGTGTATGTTGGATGAGAGGCTGGAAGTCAGAAATGCGATGGAATGGAAATGATGCAACAAGTGACACGTGACCCTCAGCTAGTCAGGTGTTCTAAAAATCAGAAGACATGGACAGAACAACTTAAAGTGAGGAGAGAGAAATATTGAGAGTACATGAGAGTAAATATAAAGATAGAGGTAATAAAAGAATTTATGATGGACGTTCATGCTGTGGGGTCCAATGCTCCATGATACGGATAAGGCAGTTCTCTGTCATGAAACAGTTCCTATGGTCTGATGTGCATGACAGAATAACCATTGCTGAAATGTGACAAGCACCAGTGTGACTAGGATCATTGAAGTGGGTCGCTACTGGTGTCATACCATCACAACAAATGTCATATAGGTGGTGGCAAAAGCAATTTTCAAGTTTATGACTACTTTCTCCTGTTCGTCTGAAGGTAGTTCTTACAGATGATCATGTAAATGACATTTCTGGGCTTACAAGTGAAGCTCTCACAGATAGTGAAAGTGATCTTAGGGACGTGAACATATCAGTTTGGTTCACAAATCACAGGTGTAACAAGGCTTCCAGCATGGTGATGTGCCTCTGCAGCTGACTGTGTCCACCTTGAGTCTACTATGGACCAAAAGGTCCTGTTCTGACATCTATATCTTCTTACGTCAGACCCTGAGGTCTTCAAGGATGGTATCTTGAAAGCCTTCAGATCTGACCATAACCTTCAGACCAATATAGTTCAAATTGTAATTTCTTGACACTTAACTCGATTTCTGTCCTGCTTATATTCCAAAATGTCATCAACATAATTCTACCTGTACTGTGTATAGATTAAACATAGAAGTAAAACAAGTAACAGAGTTAAAATATCTCGGTAGTATTTTTACAGAAAATGGAAGTCTCGATAGAGACAAGATGTCAAGAGGCAAATGCAGTAATATATCAACTGTCACCACTACTTTTTCATCCCAAGATCGAGATAGAAGTTAAAAAACAAATGATCTACAGTATATTTCTACCAACTCTGTGCTACAGGGCTAAACCAAGTCTCTTTCATCTTCACATTACAGAAAGATAGTGACGTGAGATGAAATGATTGAGGAAAGCCGCCGGGGTCACCATGCTTGATAGATTATGAAATGAAGATATCAAGGAAAGAATAGGTATAATACCTTGCAAAGAATATATAGAAAGGCAGCAGATCAAGTGGTTTGGCCACATTATGAGATTGCATCATGACATGTTGCCCATACAGGCATATAACCAAATGAGATCAGGATACAAAGCCAGAGGAAGACCACGGAAAAGATGGATAGAAAACATCAGGGACATCCTGAACAAACACGATCATAGCACAGCCAAGACCACGCATCTGGCTCTAGAACAAAAGCTTGAGCTCCAATTACCCCTATTCTTAACGGTAAGAGTGGATAACAAACCACCTGGGAAAAGACATTAGATTAAACAATAAGGAGGACAGAGGTGAGCCCTGTGGAAGTCCAGGCCTTATAACGGTATAGATGCCCAACTACCACATTTCAGAACAACTTGTCCCTAAACCAGGGCAGCCAGCAACAGTCAAATTAATAATAAAGGAACTTCAAGTTTCAAAAGTCATTAGAAAGTCCAAGGGCACTCTATTGTATGAGTATTCAAGATCTATTCTGCAGCACATGCTAAAGAAACATCATTTCAAAGGCAAGAAAAGGTCTTCCAACAATGTAAGTAATGGCTGCTGCTCATAGAGAACAGAGGTTAGCTATTTTTCTATACTGGGAATTGGTTATTTTTGTGATAGATTATGTACCTGCAATTATTACTTTCAGCCAGACGCAGACTGAAAGGTTGATAAGATTCAGAATGAGGAGATGCATATCATTCTTGGATGCACTAGGGGCACACCTGTATGAGCAATGCAATTCTGGACTTGACTGTTAAACTATGGAACATGGAATACAGTTGTGCATAGCAAGAGCCTACCTCCAAATCAGTGCTAATAAAGAGCATTCGCTGTATACTGAAATATAGAGTGTGAAAGGTAGTAGACTAAAGTCATGGATGGGGCATGCTGAGGAAGTCATACAAAGTGTGTGCTCACTGAAGGATGTGGCACATGGTGCCGAATGGATAAGTCTTCCTGTAGATTGTCAGACTTCCTTCTGTGTAGTAATAAAATTTGTTAGAAAAAGTAAGAATAGCTGCCCTATTATTGATGAACTTGATGTGCAGGTATTGATCAGTGATAATTCCAGGGAAAGTGATATGGTTATACACACAGATGGTTCTGTTGTTAGACATTTGAGCATTGCTTTGGTGTGTAGATAAAACTTAGAAGAGGGGAGCTTTCAATGTGACTACAAGTAGCATGACTATGAAGATTATGGCAGTAATTAAGACCTTGAGCTGGATGAGCACACAGAATGCAACTCATGTCTGTATTCTCAGTGACTCAATGAGCATGAATAGAAAAACACATGCTGGTTGTATTCTTGAACATTGCTTGAGGAGGTTGAAGTTGGAATGTGTCACATTAATTTTTGTGCCTGGTCACTCTGGTATTCAGAACAATGAGAGAGCAGGTAGTCTGGTGAGTTCTGCCACTGTGTCGAGTGACAGGGCAATGGATTGTGCTGAATAGAACTTATGATAAATTGCATGGTCAAATGAAATAAATGAGGATGATGATTATTTTTCCATTTCCAGAATACAGGAGTTTGGCTTGAAATGCGACCTCAGAAATGAACATCATTATGTAACAAAAAAAAAGTCTGTAAACCAACAAATAACTTCCCATCGAGGCCAACTCGTTGAAGTGGAGATGGGGGCATAGTTCAGCGAACAGAGGCTTGAAACTAAGATTTGTCAGGTCATCCCTGACATCGAGCAGGACCACAGTCCTGCCCAAGCAAGCATTGGTGCTGAAGTTGGAGATACCAGGCAGAGAGACACACCAGCAACCATGGTATCACACAACATGAATAGATAGCATGTCTTCACAATAAAATTTAAATAATTGTCATGGTGTTCACCCTGTAAAAATCCCCCAGGCTGGGGCAGTGCCAGATTCTGAACTTCTGCAGAATCCACCCCCGCAGCTACTGGAGGACACACTAATCTGCCTTGCGGAGCCAAAGCTGGGGATACAATAATTTATATAGAAAGTTGGCAAGATGACAAAAACTTAATACTGAATATTCCATAGGATCCACCAACTTTCTATTCAAGAAGATGGCATAGCACCTCCACCCCCATACCTGGCTTTTTTGCACCCTAAAACTGACTGGAAAAGTGGAAAGAACAATAGGTGGCAATGATCATAGCTCATTCATCATTCAAGTGAACAGAACAATAATTACAAGACCAACTAAGCCAACATAGGACTACAAGAAGTAAAACTAGCACATATATAAACACAGATGACACACAAACCTACTCATAAGAGACATACAAGTCAACAGGCAAAGATATCAACACAATTGTCAAGGAGTTTAATAAAGAAATACTTCAGACGCTAAGGAGACAATATCAAGAGATCCGAGGAAAAATTATCCACCATATTGGACCAACACACTCCAAAAACTACAGGAAGAACTGGCTGAAGCACATAATATGGCGGTATAGAGAATAACAAGGATGGTACAGTATCACCAATGAAATGTTTAAGAACCTAGGACATTCAGCAATGATATACAACTACAGTTGGGGTACAGATAATGTACCACGATCGTGGAGAAAAGCGCTCATATGTCCTATCATAAAGAAAAGCAAGAACAAACAGAAGCCTGACAGCTCCAGACCAATAAATCTAAAGAGTTATGTCTGCAAGACAATGGAAAGGATGGTCAAAAGAAAATTGAAATAATACCTCGAATCAGAGAAGCTATTGGTGAAGAAAATTCATTTACAAAAAAGAAGAAAGTTTTCACCCTATGGATAAGATCTCCAAAAATCTTTGGACATATTCTGGATAGTATAGACTGATAGTATAGCTAGAACAAAATTGAATCATGGATAACATGAGTAAGTGGATACAAACCTTTCAACATAAATGGAAAGCAAGAATCACTATGGAAGGTCATCATCATCAAGTGCAGTTTCCGCAACGAAGGTTAGCTGCAACAGATCTCCAACATCTTCTGTCTCTTGTTTTAGTGGTGCACTCTGCTAGACTGAAACCTGTCCATATGGAAGGTCACAGCAGCAAAAAAATTCTAAAGCATGGAGTTCCTCAAGGTTCAGTACTGTCTCCAACAGTTTCTTGTGTTCATAAACAATCTAATCTGTGAACTTGTTCTACACAATCGCTTGTTTTACACGTTATTTTTTGAAGGTTACAAGACCATGATTCAGAAGTACCAACATATGGTACTAATGAAATGCAAAATTTCATTACTGTGTATAGTAAGTCAACTCACAGAGTTGACTTTTATTATTTGGTGTCAGGGAAAGCAGTAAGCAGTACTATAGTACTTCCCTACAGACTGAGCTGTGAAGGTAAAAGCACAATAATGTATCTAACAACTGAACCATTTGTGCATTTAATAATGTCCCCTTCTCTGTAATTCTTACTGATTAATACTTGTACCTCAGACTCTACAGCAACAGGGCATTTTGCATTCTCTACTGAGAGTTATTATTACTTGGAAGGTCTTGAAATCTACAGGAACACATCCATTCCGCACCTGGTGCTATGTCTTATAATGTGCACACAATTTATAATGTCATCAGTACGTCACATGCAAAAATTAATTAATTTTTAAACCTACTAACTTTCACATTCTGAATTTCAGAATACAGAATAGGTGTTCTTTGTCATCTCTGATTTGGAGGTAGGCTTGTGTTCTGCAAAACTGTATTCTGTTCTCAATAATTGGACAATCAAGAGAGAATTGCATGGCTTTTACTGATGTGTCTCTAGTGCACCCAAGTATGATACACACCACCTCATTCTGGATTACATACAATCTTTGTCTAGCTGAGTGCAAGAATTATCACAACATACTCTATCACAGAAACAACTAGGTCATGGTATAGAAGAAATAGTGTTCACACTGAGCATTAGTCATAACTTTCAATGCTGCAAGACCATATTCTATCTGTACAATGTGACCAATATGAACTTTGGAACTCAAGAGTTGTCAAAAAGTGGATGTCAAAAAGCACCACCAAAAATTTAGTTGTGCTGATTCTTTGAAGAATGTCCCCACAGAAAGTAACATATAGAGTGGAAGTATTTACCATGTGGAATGTGGTTATTGAGGTTATTAATATTCTAGTTGATAGTGAGCTTGCTTACAACATAAGATTAAAGCGTGCTAGGTTTTAAACCACGCACGGACAAAACAAAATACCAGGTCGTGATTTTTTGTCTGACACGACCGTTCCTCCAGTCGACGCATGGACTGGGGAAGGTAAAGACAGCAAGGGAGGGATCTGGCCACACTACCTATTAGTTGATGTGGCTTAGTACATAAAGAGTTATCATCACCCCCAACAGCAAGTTGCTACCATGGAACCTACCTTTACCTGTATTAAGGGAAAAACCATGTTGTAGATGTTCGTTGGTTCACCAATATTCCTGCATTGCTGCCCACTCTCCTAAGCGGGGCAACTCACTTTGTAACTCCTTGATGTACAACTCTCAAATTCTACCCTGCCTATAGGCCAGAATGTCATCAGCATATGATATAGCTCTACCAGTCCCTGCGATCTATCTGGCTGTTATTCTCCAATAATACAACACATGGGAGGTGGTCGCTACCACAACACATACCATCTGCAAATTGAGGCTGTATCAGAGGACACCAATTTCAGAATAATAGCACTATCATCATCACCATCCTTGTTTGCCATTCTTATAATGTGATCATCATTGATACATACTAGGTCTATATCAACATAAGCATCTTCCAGATCTCTTGACTTTTGTGTAGAAGTGTTAGAAACTGTGTTACCACACGATGTGCTTTTTGCATTAAAATGAGCACAGAAAAATTATCCGCTTTCCTTGCTCCAATATCTCTCCAAGACATTTCCAGCCTGCAAGTTCACATTGGCATTACTGGCATACATGTTAACTAACAAAAGGATGTTGAATGTTCTGAACTTTCAGTGCATGCAGTTGGATGTCATTTCTATTCCACCTCCTTGACTATCCATCTGTTTTTCCATCTTGAGTGCGCCAATACCTTCTACACTAGAATAACCTGCTCAATGTGTCATCTATTGTAACAACTCTGAAAGCCAGTGACCCTGATTATACCGTTTATTCCCAACTGTGTCTCTTGCAATGCCACAAAGTTTGCGCTGTAAACAAGTTTGTCTAAGTTTGGTGATATTTGTTTGTATTAGTCATATTCCAGAAAATAACACACTAATTTTTAAAAGCTGAAAAGCTGGAATAGCCGTATATCTTTTTCTTTCTTTCACCGGCCCCTTTACCATGATGCTTCTTTCCACACCTGGAACACTTTATCTTCACTGCCATTTCTGCAGTTTTAACTGTAAACTCCTGTAGAACAATGGATACACTCAAGTGGATGTCACTCAGATGCACATGCTCCATAAATGTAGAAGATCTCACTGAATGGACCTCCTAATCAAATGAACTGGCACAACATCCAAGATGAAACAAATGATCATATTCATTGTTTCAAGTGAAGTTACTTGAAATACACAAAAATACTCTCTTTGCTAGCTGCCATTTTTACAGAATTGTAAATCAACACATATCTTTTTAAATATATATATGTTGTGATCTTTAAAACTATCTAAACAATCACTGTAAAATGGTTTCTGTCATTATGTTATGATCAGTAACCTAGTATGCCTACAGATTTCATCTGTATCTTCCTTACACTATGCATTACTATTGTATTATTGCATTATTATTGAAATGATCACATGTTAGAATATTTGCACAATTCTAGTCCATATCTGCAAATAGAAACATTTTAAACAGTGTAGATCTACACTTATCTTGAACGAGATTCTCCAGTTTTAGACAGGATGATCGGAAAAAAAATATGAGATTTTTCACCAACTTTCACTATTAAAAAAAACATGTTCAATATTTGATGATCCATGGCACAGGTGAAGTAATCAAATAAAATTAAATTCTAATTGTCTTTTTTTATTTTGAATTACGGTGTTATCAAATTGATAACAAAGTTGCAGGATGGACTTTTTAGCCCATGATAGGTTGGAAAAAAGATTTGTATGATTAATTTATCTTATTCCTTTTCCATATTGTCAAATAGACAATATCTATCTTTATTTTCTTTATATGCGTTATATTCATATATGTATATACATAAGGGGGGGGGGGGAAAGCAGTTTCTCATAAGACATGAATCTTGTTGCAAGGGTTTTTTTTGGCAAAAATATTGAGAAATGCTGTTCTATAGGAAATTTTTTTTAATGATACAGAATGCATAGTTCAATAATAGTGTGACATGTTTAAATACTGTTACACAAAAGCAATCGACAAAGTGAATATAGCAAATTCAATGTATTCATGGCTAAACATTGCACAACATAATTAGAGAATATTTCAATGTTCATCCAATGTGCTCAAAGAGTCATAGTATGATCCAATTGATTATCCAAACTATAAAACAGAACACACCTTTTCTCTGCAGTAATAAAGAACTAGTAATCTATACCAAATGGCTGGTTATTTTTGATGAATTGAAGCCTACAAAATACCCCAAAAATGTATAACTTACAACAAAATATGCATACATCTCCCATATTTACACCTTTAGTAATGGTAAAAAAAATAACGTTAGGGCATAAAAAGCACATATTGAATGCAGACAAAAACCAAATAAAATATACACCAAATAAGCAAAGTTGGAATGAAAATAAAGAATAACTATGATGTCAGCAATGGTCATGACTTGATTTGTAGTGTTAGTGAAATGTTTTCCCCACATGTAAATATGAATTTTGATTATACCGCTAAAAAGAATGTAAAAGCACAAATATGTATTCACATGCTAACCATAGAAAATATGTTATAATTTAGTCTCTTGTCTTTATGCAGTATACTGCTGCATCAATTTCCATTGTTACAGTAAATCCATGTTGCAACAAAATTCTCTATATAATCCACAAGAAATTGAAAAAAAAATACTGTTATATACAAATCTGATTTGATTTTGCAAACATTTATTCTTAAGTAAGAATGAAAACCAATATGAAAACCAACCAGGCAATAAATATAACCTAATATTTGAGGTGAATTATTTGCAGTCATAATGAGCATATGGATACAAAGACAAATGTTTAATGATAATTTGGCGCAAGTCTGATAAAAAAATGAGGAAAACAGCATTTAAAATAGGTAAAAAGTGATCTGAAACAACTACTTATAGAATACCACAATGGAAAATAGTTGAACGTTGAAATAAACTTTTTTTAAAAGTTGCATACAAAAATGAAGTTATTCCATCCAATTTAGACATGATAAATATGACTACATGTCTGCCGTACTCGTACTGTTATATATTTAGACATGATAAATATGACTACATGTCTGCCGGACTCGTACTGTTATATATTTAGACATGATAAATATCACTACATGTCTGCCGGACTCGTACTGTTATATATTTAGCATCATATTTACAGTGAGAAGAATAACATTTTCAAGTTCATATATAAAATAGCATTTACTGAACTACATTGAGCCCCCCACCCCCCATCTCCAATAACTTGATAGTGGCATACTGCCAAGTCAGTTTTTTTCTTAAGAATTCTTACAGAAGAATGAATAACTCAAATCCCAATGGAATGAGCAAGTAGCATTACAGTGAACACCTGTGTGTTCCTGGGTGGGGGGGGGGAAGAGAAAGAAAGAATAGTGGCATTTTAACCTGCAATGCATGTTGGCAGAGGTGACCAAAGAGGTTAAGGTTTTAATAAGAGTGGGGTTTGACTGTCCTATCAAAAATGTGACCCAGAAGTCATGATGAAGTTGGATGAGTCAGTAGAGAGATGCAGATTACAGCTAAGCTGTAAACTATGACACTGTTTTATAACTTGTTTTATTATTGGTCCTTACCCAAAATAAAAAATTTGGAGTATATTTTAACTAATGCCAAATACAGTATGAACTAGCTAACAGCAGCCCAGAGAAAATGATTGTTGCCATGCAAATTAAACAGCTCTGTATCAAACTTTCACACTAGTGTGCCTAAAAGTCTGTAGTACAGTGGTTAAATCACTTGCAGCTTGCAAATAAAGCCTCACACCAGGGTCTATCCTCAGAAAAAGTTGAGGAAAGTTGACAATAACACTAGTCACTGCAGAAGTCGTATGTGTTAGGATGCAACACATTTCCGCTCTCATGGCTACATCTTCCTGAAAATCTAGTAGGACCATTGTCCTATGGTAAGAGAGATCTGGTGGGAGTTTGAGAATGAACACCCAAAAAATTACTAGTAGTCCAGTGAATTGGGATGCTAAACTGGATGAGTAAAACAGTGTGCTATCATAATTTACAACTGCTTATATTTTCCTTTCATTATCATCAGGTAGCATATCCTGAACAGGATGTAGCAGTTATCACAAGTCTTTCGAAACTCTGTCAATCTTGAGCATCATTCTGCTTCTGTTACTGTCATCATCATGTGGTCTTTGGTGCCTTGTGTCTATCTTCTTCTTGGTCTGCCTCTTGTTCATCTCCCTGGCACGAGTGTGGTCTTCTTATTTTAATTTACTGCACTATTTAATATTCTAGTTAGTATCTTAACCCACTCAATCCAAGTGTGGCCAAAACTGTCCGCTATCGATTCATTCCCAGAATGTCTGATTTCTACATAGTAATTTCAATTATTTTTCTTCACTGATTACATGTGACCAGACATGCTAAATTTAGCCCTCACATGACTACAAGTAATGGTGGCTAACATGGTGCTGCGAATTTATTTTTTTTTAAAAACCCGGGTTGGACCTACTTACAATTGAAATGAGGCTGATAGGCATTTTAAACGGAATTTTAACATACGAGAATTAAATAGACGTTTATGGGGAATTAGCTTAGGACTTTGGAGTTGAAAGTAGCAACGATCGTTGATCTGTAGTGTAGGTCTAATTGATGAACCACACCCTAGTAATGATTGAGAATAGTCAACACAACTATCTATGTCAAATATAAATAAACAAATGGTCAGAGGGTGTCCGACAAAATGGATGGTGCCGCAGTAACCTAATGAACAAATAGTCAAGCAAAATAAATTAAACAGGTTACTAAAACACTTACCTTGCCTAATAATAAAAATATATTAAAAAGTATATATAAAAAAACATACAATAAAACTAAACAGGACAATTCTCCACGTATCGGCTCAAATTGAACCTTTTTCAAGAGACAAACAACAGAAAACAACACAATAAAAACAAAATAGATGACTAGATTTCATCACGTCCCGTCTCCATAACACAGGGATGGCAACGTATGAATTAATTTATTTTGCTTGACTATCTATGTCAATATTGATCAATTTCATGAGAAATCGGGTCCTGCAAATGAAATTGATCCCGAGACCCTTCTTTTGATTAGGACTAGGCCTATCTTTCACTATTTCTATGAGTCATTCTTTAGGGTACGTTGCTGAACAAACCAATAGTGTATGCCCGCATTAAAATTTTTCCAAAAACGATAGTTTCATCTTTATTTATGTGAACTAAGCTTATATGTTTGGAATAGTTAACAGTTACAGAATGATGTCTACTGGTGAATTGCTAAATGTGACTTGTGTCAAGTGTATTGTCCAGAAATATGTCCTCACTGCACAAAACTGAAATCCAATAGGTGAAGCTTTAAACAAGGTAATAAAGTTTTGCATATTTGGTGAACGCAAGTTGTGTCATCCCTACTTGTTTTTTAATTTATGTGTTTGTGATCCTTGATAAAGGCCTTTCGGTCGAAAAAGTACATTTGCGTGTGTGTGTGCCTATGTGTGTTTCGTACAATTAGCAAAACTTTATTACCTTGTTTGAAGCTTCACCTATTGTCCAGAAATATATTTGAAAGTATAAACAAATATTTTCATTTCAATAATAACTCCAAATTCATGCCATGAGGACTAGATATAATTTTAAGGTTAGACCTCTGATCTTATTCTAAAGATATTAACATTTATAAAGTCATGATCCCACCGAAGACGGACGTGTCGGGCCATTTACGCAAATAAAACGGAGACAACGCATATCCATTCTCTGGACTACATCCTTCTGGAAATCTAATAGGATCATGGTCCTGATACAAGAGATATCCATTGGGAGTTTGAGAATGAACACTGAAGAAGAAGAATAAAGCCATGACAGACTCAAATTCACACAGTAGACCTATATGAAAAACAAAACACGGAATAAAAATGTGTTCAGCAGATCCTCATTCCAGATATCTCTATAAATGTTAGGTGCATGCTGGATAATCAGACAAACAGGTGGACTAGGATATCATGCTCTTTAAGGGAGACTGATGTGCAGCTTTTCATTTGAACATTTATCAACAAACATTTTGACATAAGTAAATGAAACTGACATAAAAATGGTGCTCATTTTTTCCACTCTCGCTTTGTTGCATGACAAATAAACCCATTTTACATGGCATTCACAAATATATGTTCACAGATCAGTATCTCTTCCATTTATCTGTTAATTGGACCAAATCAAATGAATCATCAATTGGAGTTTTTCCTGATCGGCCAGGACTGAAATTGCTAAAATGATGACATAAAGGGATGAATGACATTTTTTGTGCCGGAAAGGATTGTTCTAGTGGGATAGCTTCTTCACTAGTGAGAAGAGACATAGACAATCATCTGTCTGTTGGTCTTGTCTGATATTTTTGTGTTGGGGGTTGTTTATAAGACAACTCTCCTTTATATGAACTCTGGGAAAATATTCACAGCATTTGCTGAAATGTCTTTACGATTAGATCTTGTTACATATGATTAATAATGGATGTGTGTTATAGGTTATGACTTTTGCATAACATTTGATATAGGTTGAAGCACAGTAGCCTAGTTGATAGTGAGCTTGCTTACTGTCACTGGGTTACATTGTGCCATGTTCAAAACCACATCTGGACAAAACAAAAAATCAAGTCATGATTTCTCATCTGACATGACCATCTCATCCCACTCCTCCAGTTGACCCAGTTGTAAATTGGTGCCGCATGAGTTGGGGGAAGGGAACTGGCCACCCCACCTAATAGTTGCTGCAGCTTAGTACATGCAGATTTATCACCATCCCTGATGGCTGGTTGCTGTCATGGGACCTACCTGATACAGGTCATTACCGAGTATCAGTCTCTAAGAATGGATCCTGTATTTCTTTGTGTGTGAACTATATGTAGATTCTGTTATACAGGGGAATGTAAATAGTTGGTGTTGTATTTATATAATTGTCCTATTAGAATGGAATATAAAAGTTTGGTGTTATATTGATATAAATGTCCTATTAGAATGGGATATAAATGGTTGGTGTATTGATATAAATGTCATATTAGAAGTGGATGTTGTATTGATATAAATGTCCTATTAGAAGTGGATGCACATGGTTGGTGATGTATTGATATAAATGTCCTATTAGAAGTGGATGTAAATGGTTGATATATTGATATAATTGTCTTTTATTGTAGACCATGCACAATATCTGACACAAAGACTTTGAAATAAACCATGATAAGTGGGAATATGCTGCACACAACAGAGCTACATGCTGCTCTGCAATATAAAAAGGTGCAATATTGTGTGAAAAAAAAGTAGAAATATAGCAGTTCAACAGTGGAGACTATACAGCACAGTTTTATAGCTAGTACTGGTGGTAGAGTCATAGTTGAGAGCAACGGAGAATACAGAACAACTACATCCAGTATGAGGATAGAGGTGGTTACTTCAGCCCTCACGTGGCTCTCTGGGACACCTATTTATTAAGACTGTTATCTTTTCAGACTCCCAATCAATTCTTCGGAATATTTAAAATGGCATCTATCACACCACATATAAACTCTAGGGTATCTCATGTATCTACTGTCAGGGACATGCGGGTGTGCACAATAATGTTAGAGCTGACAGACTTGAGTCTAAGTTATCAATTGACCATGAGTTGATAATAGATATGAGTGCCTGCTTGATGTGGATGTATCAATGACACATCTAAAATGAGATTGGTAGCAAAAGTGTGGTAGCAAAACTGGAAGTCTGCGTGGAGGAATGAGAAAAATGTTTAGCCATTGTATCACATAACTATTAGCATGTATACCCTTTGTCATAAGCTTGTTGGGTAGAAGGAAGAACCTATGGGTGTGCCAGGAGCGCAATGATATCGCCATATCATAGCATAACATAATGTGGCTTCTGATATTTTACCAATTGTCATCAAAATTGAAATATTGTGCATTGAAATCTTATAACCAATGGATGTTTGTCCTTTCTTGGCAAGTATGCAATTTGGGGTGAATAAAAGATACCAATTTTGTCATCTTTATGTTTACTCTTTGGTTCATTTTCTGTATAAATTTATGTAGCTCATTTCATTTACACTTTGTTGTTAACACTTGGAACTGATCTAGTCTCACAGCAGATTACTTTACTTGCAATTCCATGTTGAGCTTTGAATCAGTACAGCCATCAAACAAGCTGAAGTTGGTATGGCCAAGGCTCGCAGCCAGTTCTTTTCCTTTGTGAGAGAGGATAGAACTTGAAGTCAGAACATGATTGCTCCTAGATTTGCTGGAATTATGTGTTTAAAGTGAAATCAATATCTTCGCAGTTGGGCTTCCTAATTTTTATTCTTTTGCTGAAAATTAGTTTGCAAGTGTCCTTTGTTGTCTGTCCTTCTGGATTGTATCTATTGCTCCTATATGAGTATGATATTCCCTACATAAGTGATTGTAGAGAAACATTGAATTTCACATGCATTAGAATGAAAATCTATTATACTAATACAGTGTAGCAACATCAATTTGCACTCAAGGCCACATTTTGTACATATCCCAACACACTAAATTTTCTCTCATCTGCCTCTACAATTGTACACTCACCTAGCAAAACTTACACACCAGTCACAAGGTCAAAGATGCCAGAATTTTGGCATCAGGCAGTTTTTAAAAAAAATAGCTTTAGCTTATGAAAATTATAATTTTTCACAGGTTTGATATGTTTGTGATAATGGATAATGATTAGGTAATATATTATAAGTTTTCTTCATTAAATTGATTTAAAATTAAAGAAAAGAATTATTAATGAAATTTTATTGTGATATATCAGGTTCTCATTTAACCTTTAACATGCTGTTAAAATAAAAAAAAAAGAACTTTCCTTCAGCTGCTGGATTATTTTTTGGTAATGTTACGTAATAGGTGGTGGCTGTTTTGAAAATGCTATTACTTTTTTGTTGTTAGAGATATTTAAATAATAAGTGTACATATAAATAAAGAATTGAATTCTGCATATATTGGTGTACGTTTTGTTTGTGTTGTACGAGACGTGTGAGAAAGTAGTGACATTTTTTCACATAACAAACCAACAAATTATAACCCAAAAAAATTAAAAAGAAGAATAAATAATGTCTGACTTTTTTTTAGGAAATATTTTGGCAACACTATATAGTGGCAACACTATTTACAGACCTAATTCAGCAGTAATTATGGTCTAATTGTCATAATTTCACTGGGAAAAATTAATAAACATACAGGTTAGTTATCAAATCCGTCTATAAATCTAGATCTACTGCAAAACAGACCGATATGAGACAGTTGATTTATAAAGTCATAATATACAAAACTGCGTGGTCTAACATATTTTCAAGTGTGATTATCAATTTATCTTTCAGGAATACATTTTCAGAAGAAAAATCCATAATGATTTTAATAAAAAATATGATAAAACAAAAGTCTATAAAAACCTGATATGATGATATCACATCATGGCGCTTCTCTGGTTTGAAATTGTTAAGATATTGCGAATTTGATATATCACTGAGATTCGGTTACGTTGCCACCACATTTGCAGAAAAAATGGAAGTCAAATAATGTGGCAAATTTCAAATAATCTGGTAACCAAAAATTTTTTTAATGGGGCTTCTTTTATTGATTTATGGGGACCTAGCAACCCCACGGGAACCTTTGTGGGGCTTGTACACTCGACCACAGATATTTTAGATAGCGTGAACTGTCATCGAACGCACTCTACGGCCATGCAGTAAATGTTAACCAATATTGTTATAGGTGGAATTTAATTGTATGAATGTTCTGTAAAAGACACATCACATGTCTAAAATTATACACTGTATCTTTTTATATGTGTTATTTTTTTCTGGAAACAATTATTCATTTTTAAGGTAGGGACCAGATATGGAGGAAAGAGGATGAACACAATGCATTTCAATTTTGGGGGCTCTTAAATTATGTAAATTATAAAAACATGTGCTGTTTTACATGTCTAGAAATGAAGACATAAAATACTAATGCTGCACATTTATAATGTTTCAATACTTTACAGTACAAATGCCACAAATAGAATTTTCCAGTTTTCATGCTGGTAGATCACAAGACTAGTTTTGGCAAATATGACCAATAAAAATGAACCTTACTGATCATGCTGTAAAAGACCATGAAGGCAGATTTCTGTAATGAGGGCATTCTGCAAGGATACATTTAGCAGTGATTGTGTCATGTTTATGAAAGGAGCTTACAATCAATTATTCTAAGAGTACAACTTTAGTTTTGTACAAGTTTCAGATTCTTACAACAAAAATTGATATCCCCTTGCACTGGCAGTGTGAAATTTTGCACAAGTTATGCATTAGCCATTGATGTAGGTCTCTATCATAAAATTGCATCTCAAATCTACATCTGGTAAAATCTCTTTGGTACGGTACAAGTGGACATCACCACATGTTTAATTATTTCCCGTTTTAGTATCTTCTTTTGTGTTGCCTATGCCCTTGTCTATCTACATTTGTAGTCTTTAATTTGTCATCTCTCTTTGTTGATTAAATCAGGTTTCCAAAATATTCCCATGGGTACTTAACCTCATAAATGGCAAAAAGGAAACAATATAACTAGTATCTCCCTTTCATGTCCTAAATTAGTTTCATTTCACATTGCTTAACTCATATTGATGCCACTGTAAGATTTCTTGAAAATGTATCACCATTATGTACACATTACATAAATTTGCAGAAAATGATATCGTGAAACACATAAATGTTTCAACTCCTTTAGGATATCCAAGGGAGCAACACCTGAAAAATTGTTAGCTTCGTATCTATAATACAACAATCAATAAAAGATAATACCACTGTAAAACTGAATAACAATAGTACTTACGTAGAACACATGTTTTTGAAGTTTCATTGATGACAACAGACAGACTATCATTAAGGGGTCATGGGGTGTAAACATGAAAAAAATACAAATAATAATATACAAGACATTTTCAATGCTTCAAACCATTCGGTCTTTGTTAAGAATATTTAAAAAAAACAGTGAAAACAATATAACATTATAGAGGCACTGGAATGCAGACATATAATCAATACAAAGTTCAAGGTAACAATGATGTATGTATAAACATGTAGTCATGTAATTTTTTAAAATAATTGTTTGCTTCTGTTCTCATATCCAAAGAAATGAAAACCAGCTACCATGACATGTTTATATGTACGTCATTGGTACCTTGAAACTCGTATTGTTTATGTCTGCTTTCCAGTGTGGTGATAACATTGTTCTTACTGGATTTTTTTGGAGTTTTTCTATATATTCTTGACAAAGACCTAACGCTTCGAAACGTTGAAAATGTCTTGTGTATTGTTATTTGTATTTTTTCGTGTTTACATCCCATGATTCCTTAGTGATAGTCTGCTCATTGTCAAAAACCTGTGTTCTACATAAGTACCATTGTACCTAAAAGTACTTGCCCTTGGCAATGAACTTTAATGATTTTTGATTTCATAACAATACTATTACAAAATATATATATATGACTTTGGTTACTAAGTCATTTTAAAATGGTTGCATTCATGAAATATAGTGATTAGCAACTTTTGGAGACACTAGCTTAATAAAAATTCATTAATTTTTCACAAGTTTGATATATTTGTGATAACGGGTAAAGAAGCTCCGTGTCATTTTTAGAAACTTCTGTATTAGTTCACAAAAATAGTTTACAGCTCGACTGTGATACAATGCCAAAAATATCTTTTTGGTCATATTGACTAATGAGATGGAACAGCCAACTCCGCCCCCAAACTGCTTCATGACATGCATGGGAGGTTACAGTAATGCCACATTTTGCTTCCGCTTTGGGCTCTGTTGAAATAAATCTTTAAACAACAAAACTCACCTTCTAGGACTTCCATTCCGACCAACCCTGCTACTACAAGCAAATCCCATTATAGCAACTTGGTCTGACAGAATATGTATGTAATAACAAAATTTTGCTATACACAGAATGAACAGTGAAGATTAAATATCAATGGGGATTTTTTTCTTGCTTTCATTCTTGGATTTTCTCATTTCTTCTGCAGTATCAGTATGGAGAACAAAATGTTCTGTGTCACGGTTTACAGCTTTGTTGAGATATCTGTGTCCTTCAACCTGACAGATGTCTTCATCATAGTTTCTGGGTCACTGTGACCCTCTATGGGATGGGACAGTCAACTCTATAACAAAAAAAAACCTCAATAGTCATTCATTATGACATGCATGGAATGTTCTTTGCTCCCCTTTCAGGACCTAATAACAAAACACACGAGTAGAATTCGGAATTTTGAAAAGGGTTGTCAAATAGATAAATTTGTTATAAAATGATGCACGATAGAGGGATTACATTGTATTGATTGATTCCCAGCCTGATAATTTATTGTTCAAGTGGATATATGATTCAAATTATTTTTTCTCACCATTTACATGTAAATAGATACGCTGAGTTTTAGCAAGCGTGTGACTATGTTAGCTCTCATGACAGTTTTATGATAGTCTTTAACAGGTGCGGTATTTGAGCTGTGAAATGTTTATTGTGGCCACAGGACTTACAAACCCTGGATGTTTGGCAAAAAATGGACCTGCTGTTGGTGTTCAAATATGAAAAGTAAATGAAACTGAAATGATACTTGTGCTCATTCTGTTTTCTCTCACTTGTTTCATCACAAGTAAAACTATACTACATCTGTGATGTATCCTTTACAGAACTCTGTTCTCACTGTACTTTTATAAGCCTCTGGGTTCTGTGCAAGCTATCCAGCATTTTTCAGTGTAATGTATGATGTCCTGTGTCAATCGCAGTCTTGACATGTCTCCTGTACTCTCCAATTTTCCTCTATGATAAATATTTCTAAACTATTGCGTCTTTTTACATGTTCACTATATGTTAGTTTGCATTTTTTATGATTTGAGCCAGTCTTCTTCCATGTTCAGGTCTTTTCTGACATCTGCACTGGTGCATAGTTTACAACCAGAGTCTGGAATTCTAGTTAAGGGTGCAAAGAAAAGGACCACTATCTTCTTTCCAGACATGCCATATAAAGAGACTAAGGAAAGTTGGGGGATACTGCCACATTTGAAAAATATTATTGTCACTGCATGTCTTGTCTCAATTTCTTACTTTAGTCTTCTGTCAAATGGCCTCCATGGATGACAACAAAATACAGGCCAGCAGACATTTCCCCTTTATTCTTCTGTGGCAGTATGTGGTGGGGAATGCTAGATGTGCCATTACTCCAAATGGAACAACAGATCTGACAGAAGAGTGATGAACTACTTGACACAGAAGTATATGATGAACTCCTGGCAGAGAATGATAATCCTGTGAAACTGCAGCACTGGAATGCATCCTTTAGGTACTAAATATGTACTCATAAACACAACACCCCCCCCCCCCCCCCCCCGTCTTTTGAGACAACAAATCAAACCTTATGAGTTTGGGTGGTCTGTGTCCACGTGGGCAGGCAGCATAGACAGCGGAACATATTCTGCAAGACTGCATTACACTAAACCAGTTGAGGGAGGAGAATATATAGAGACAGATATCCACAGAAAGCTGTAATTGAGCACTGCAGAGCTTTCAAATACATCAGCATTTATCAAGAAAACTGAACTTGCTGTGTAGTTCACGTTAAACTGTAAACGCGAAGTTCGGCTGTCACCTAGGATACTCAACTGAGCAAGGCCATGTCTATGTCAGAAAAAAAACCCCACAAAACCTGCTCAGAGCTAAAGGCATTACTTCATCACCATCATACATTACTTTCAATGTTTCTAACAAACTCAAATTCTGAATACAAAATTTAAGGTTATGATGTAGCAGTCATCAACAAGCAAACTTCACTAAACACTATACTTCATGGGCACAGATATGTTGGAATGATATAATAACCAGGATGAGATATATTTAATAATATTATTGTTGCTGTATTGTTGAAATATAGCAGATTCGACAACCCTCAAAGTTGAACCAAAGATATATGCTATACTGGGAATTCTACAATCTCAGAATTTGGTCAGCATAATTTAATAATGTAGTAGAACCAAAATCTGTTAGTGAACATAATGTTGCAGAAAATAAATTGAATATACAAAGCACGCAACTACTGATATTGTCCAGGGCACCAAGTTTGTTTGAATTATTGTTAAGGAGTGGTTACAAATTTTAATTTAAACCTAATACTTACAATCATCATACATTAAATAAAAACTTAAAATTGTGCAACTAGCATGTGATTTGTGGCATATTTTGTGTCGTAATTTGCACTGAATGACATAACATGATGAAAGACAGAATAACTAAAATGATGGATATACATAAAATGTGTACATAAATGCAATAATAAATTGAAAATTCTTTCAAGCTGTGACCTGCAACAATGGATCATCAAGTGCAGCACAACAAAATATTAAATCAACTAATCATTACTAGATATGCACTGATCACAGCTGAGCAAGTGTGGCTGGTACTAGAATCACATTACGGTGGTTGGTACTAGAATCACATTAAGGACTCCTTAAGACCTCCAACAATCCACTGTTGATCATCTGAGCCTGTACATTTACCTGTATGATCAAGAAATAAAAAATCAGATGAAAAAAGTACAATGCAATTTATACATGATTACTTAACAAGGAACCTGCTACAGCGTAATGATTAGTGCACCTGTCTATCAATAACACTAGGGAACGCAGTAAAACATCAGCAAAAGGTAAAAGCACAAGGTTATGAAGTTTTACAAATCACTAAAAGTACAAAGGAAATCACACCAAATTGACATTTAAATCGCAAAGCTTTAATATTGGTAAAAGATGGAAATACATATGAACAATATAATGCATATTAAAATTATTGATAGAAATGCCTATGAACTATCTATCTATTTATAGTCCACTGTCTTCTCTCTGTTTTTGCTGTAAGATGTCACAGGATTGAATATCAATTTTCAGACTACGGAATGTTTGGCCACTTGATATGTAGTAATATTGTGACGTCTCAAAATGTTAACTCCTTCAATCCACCTTCTTTTGGGCTTCTGTATCTGGCTGTTTTAATTTTCATGTTGTATGCTCTTGTCGCTGGCTACTAAGGGTTCATTCTCATTAAGTAGTCAAACCATTTCAGTCTCTGTTTATCAATATATTTTTGACCACAGATGTTCCAAGAATTCTTGTAATCCTCACATGATCTCTTTGTTCTGTTTGCTGCTTTTCTTAGACATCTCATTTCACACATAGTAAGCTTTCTCTTGCGTTCTTGTTAGTGACTCATCACATCGTTCTCCACGTCTGACATTGATAACACAATGTTGGTATGAAGACTTGAATTTATGATTTATCTTTTGGTTTTCATGTGGATAGATTTGTGTTTCAAAATTGGTCTAAGTTCATAATTTACGTAGTTAGCTTTTTGAATTCTTGTCTCAAGCTCTCTGTCCATTTTTCCATCATCTGTAAACATGCTCCCAAGATATTTAAATTCCTGCACTTGTTTCAGTAATTGATCATTTATCTTTATGTTGATTGTATTGGGTTCTCTGCCTATTGACATTTCTTCTGTTTTTACTGTGTTGATCTTCATATTGTAATTAAGGCAGCTTTTGTTGAGTAGATTTATGTGATCTTGCAGCTCTTCACTTGAATTGTGGAGTAGGCACCGATTGTCAGCAAAGAGTATTTGACAGTTTAAGTGGAAGGTGTCTGGTGGTATTTTTACTATTCTGGTAATATTATCCATATAAATAATAAACTATAATGGTTCTAAGACACACCCTGTCTAACCCTTGATGTTACTTAAAATCACTTTGTAAGTTCTGTACTTGTTCTTACTGCACTTTCACCATCTTTGTATATGGCTCTTAGTCTAATAATGGTCCTTTTATTCAATAATTTTTTATTGAGAACACTCCATAGTTCTCTATTTATTCGGTCGCAAGCTTTCTCTTGATCTATAAAAGCAATATTTATTTGGTTTTTGTATTTTATTGTCTTTTCACTAAGTTGTTGTCAAGGAAATATTGCAACTATGCCTACGAACATGCCTTTGAACAATTATTATTAGTACCTCACAATTAATTTTTTAAAAATATATGCTGGAAAGAAATGAATGATAAATAGTTTATATAAAAAAATGATGGAATGGAAATGAAACAAAAATGAATGGGATATACATAAATATTAAGTTAAGTTTTATATACCTCCAGTTTGTTTTTATACTAAAAAAAACACACATTCAATGAATGTGTAATTCACTGCAAAAATGTGTAATTCACTGCAAAAACTGCAGGGGAATTTAACTGAATAGACATGAAATTCTATTGGTTATCTTCTTTCTTCTGCGTTTGATCTCTCATAACTAGCATGAGAGTTTGTGTGGTTTCCACTGGGAAACATATAGTTTGTTGAGCTACTGGTTTCACAGCATAGCTGTGATATTTTGTGTTTTCTGGCTCTGCAAGTTCGTTTTCGGCATGCTTTTGATTCGTGTGAGCTTCCCTAGTATGGGATAGTCTTCCTATCAGCCGCCAGGTGATGGATGGATGTGTATAAACTCTTTGCTATGACAATTTATCCTTTACAGGCCATTGCACATCCCTGGTGGCAGTCTCAGAGAAGGTGGTTATCAAGAATTTCGGCTTAGGTTGGCTATATCTATATGGCATGGGGTGTTCCCCTGCCAATGAACATGTCTTGCATAGTTAGACGCATTGTCCTTTTCCCCTCGGGTACTGAACCTTTTCTCATTTGTGAGAATAGTTCAGTAAAGGAAACACTATATAGTAGAATTGGGTTCGGGACAGTTCAATAGTGTAGGATGGACTTCGTGACCAAAAAATAGGCCATAAAGACGTGTAAGGTTAATCACCTTATGATGTGTGTATCTACTTTTCAAACATTCAACATTTCAGTGTATCAGATTATCTTCACATGCAATAGAATATTTCTGCTGTGTTCTACATTATTTTTTGGAGTTGGTAGCATAGTTGTCTATATTCTTCTTCTTCAGCATTCATTCTCAAACTTCCGCTGGATCTCTCTTGCAGCAGGACAATGGTCCTACAAGTTTTCCAGCAGAATGAAAATGCACTGTGCTGCTGTTGTATTTGTGCAAATGGTCCGACACATCTGTCTACAGCGGACATTGTCTACATAACCTCAAATAGATAGTATAGTTATATTTCCTTACAGTTTTGAATACTATATTGATAGAGACCTTTTAGTGGTAGAAAAGTTTGGGGACTGTTATGAGCAATGAAAACAAACTTGAAAAGAATATTTATTGAAATTGGATGTACTGGATCAAGAAGTAACAAATATCATGGTTTTGTTGTTAAAGCAACACAGTGTATGTATGTACAAATTACAAAGAGAAATATTTTTCAGCGTTCATTCTCTCAAACTCCTGCTAGATCTCACTTGTAGCAGGACCATGATCCATTTTAGATTTCCAGCAGGATGTAGTCCAGATAATGGAAATACGTTGTCGCAGTTTTATTTGTGCCATTGACCCAACACATCTATCTTCAGCGGTAAAGAGAAATCAATATGGCTTCAATACATTGAACTAAAAAAAATTAGTACAAACCTAAACTAGGGACATCTTTATCTCTTGGTCCAGGCCTTCCTAAACACTGGTCTGTGTTGATATGTCGGAGAGCTTTGCTCTAAAACAAACAATAATGCAGACATTTCAGAATAAAAAAACTGAAGCTTATATATATATATATATATATATATATATATATATAGATAAACACAAAATATATGTATGTATGTATGTAGTTAAAATATTGAAGGGCTATGTACACATACTGTTTATTAATATATTTTATTGTAAAGTTGGATATTTGTCAAACTATTCCTACAGGTAACACTTCCTGAAGCTGCTTTAGTTACTATAAGTTTCACCTTTCAAGTATGCAATAATTTCAATATTGGTTATCGAACTGATTTCACAGCACTATTGGTAGGTAGCACGCCAGCTTATGAGTGCAGGTTTTTATCAGAGCACAGCAGACAAATCCATAGGTGCTCCAATCCCCCTTTCATTAAATCAGAGTGTAGTAGTTCACAGTTCCTGTTGATTTATCAGTTGCTCCATATATCCATAAATACTGTATTAATTTTTTAATCTCGTGCAATCGT
This sequence comes from Meghimatium bilineatum, assembly GCA_034231615.1. Lineage (NCBI taxonomy): Eukaryota > Metazoa > Mollusca > Gastropoda > Stylommatophora > Philomycidae > Meghimatium > Meghimatium bilineatum. The sequence continues at coordinate 77,392,916 of CM067298.1, read as the reverse complement.
CAGAGCAATCATGACTCGCACTTCAGAAATTTTTCTGGATAGACAGGTCCCCTTACTGTATTCATTATGTTAGAACAATCCATTGGGGTACATTTTGTTATTGCGATCACGCTTGCCAAGTTACTCACTAAGCTCAACATCTGCATGAATATGAAGACAATCCTTCTGGCAACAAATTGTTTCAACAAATGCACTCACTGACGGTAAACAACTCACATTTTTTGGGAAGCATGTTCATTGTGTCACTTAATCTGCTTGTGTGAGAATAATTCTGTGACATCATCCATAGCAATGCCTCCATTATATGGGATCTCTCTAGCATAAGGAAGGAATAAACTGTTTTCCTTATTCTCAAGAGGTATAATGTAAAATCTGGCCTGTGATGTTTTTTATAACGTACATTTTTTCAAGGTCTCCTGAGGATCATCGATTTAACTTGGGGACTGTGAGTCTGTATAATTGAAGTGTGTCAATATGTACAAACACTTTTCTGTACTGTAGATTTGCGAAATACAGTCTGGAGATCTACATATAGCAATTATTTTGGCAGATGATCTTTCACGTGAACCAAATGAGACATGCCCATTTTTTATTATTAACCAGCATATGGGACATTTCCATAAGTGCCATGCTGTCTGTTCCAGCTGTTTTCAGGTTGTCCCACATTTCATCTAGTGATTTTGTCCTCATGAGTGATACTCTATTCCTGTGTGTGCAATAAAGTCCCTAGTATGTAGAGTTATCTTCCTTGGGGAGCCAGTTAACAGTGTTTGTAATATGTGATATAATTTATATTTGTCTTCAGAAGATGCTGCTAGTGTTCCTGCACTGATGATGTTCATAAAATTACCAGCTGTATTGAGTTGGAGAAATATGTGTGTTCATCCATTATAAATGACGATGACCATTTTGTACATCCACTTTTGAAAATTCCTTTTGAATTATGTCCATGCCTAATAGTTCGTAGATGGCTAATGAGCCCTATTCAATGTCCTTGGACAGTTTGGGCATGGAATGACGATTGTAGATAGATTTTGGTAGATCTGCAACTTTCTAGCTACTATCCGCTGTTGCATTTCTCCTCTGTTTACATGATGTGCTCTTTTTGACTAGAGCGCCATGTAGATCTATTTTGTGCACGTTCTTCCCATGTATCTTGGTCTATTTCAAAGGTCTTCAGTGAGGTCTTTAACAAATCCTTGTAGTGCTTCTTTTGGCCACATTGATATCATGTACCATTCTCCAGTTCCCCATAGAGAAGTATATTTGGCAGGTGATGGGTCTGGCATACACACCAAATGACCTGCCCAACGAATCTGTGTCTGCATCAGAATAGTGTCAATGCTGGGGTACCAGCTCTGTCAAGGACAGTTGTATCTAGAATCTTGTCATCTAATGTACATAACTTTTCCTGTCGGGTGAATTTTCGTGGACGTGAAAATGACTTGCACTGGAGATTTTTATTAAAGTGAGGAGGAGTTGTGCAAAGTGTTGCCCTCACTCTCATGCCTACTTCATTTGGAACCAGTGGCAAGATGAATTGAGACGACTGGAAATGAGTTCGATGCAGTGGATGACTATGGTTTGCGACGTGTCTCAACATGCCCAATGCGGTCAACACTACCAGGTGGGCCGATAAACTATCTAACCCCATATGCGTAAATTCACAGAATATCAGACTTTACGTGTAGTGGTTAGACAAGACTGGCATGCTTTTTTAGACAGTCTCAGCATGGCATCACCTACTTTATGACTGCCTAACAGGCTGCCAGTTGAATGTGGAGCTATAACACGCCTACGGTAGTGCACTGGTACTTGTGTTCACATGATGCGCCAAGACTGCTGTAGCTACACAGTGAGCGATCCAATGTGTTGTTTTCTTAGCTATTTTCTTCATGTTCATGAGATAATGTGTTCAAAATATACAAACATTATCTAATTTATGTGATTTTTTTTGGATTATCATGAGCTACAGAGTTGTTTGCTTCAGCAATACTCCTGGCTGGCAGCTTGCCATTCTGTTGAAAGGAACAGAATATATAGGGAAACTGAACATGATGAGGTCAATCCTCTAGCCCTTGAAACCATTTTTAAATATGCTTTCACAGATTAAATTACAGCAAACTCAAATCTATTAGTGTATTATGTTACTTATTTTAGTATACTAGTAGCCTTAGCTATGACTCATCTCACAGAAGGTATAAACACTGATTGTAAATATAGATACATTAAGAAGCATTATCCTAGAAAATCACAATACCATCTAACATTAAGCATTAGTCTATACATATATAATTTCTGAATTTAGGCAGATAATTTTCTTCTGCTAATTATGTTGGGGGCTTTGGCTTATAGCATTTACAAAAAATTTAGCGGGAGAAGCACAAAAATGATAACACTGAATACTGTCAAATACCAGTAAGTTATAAAAAAAAAATTACTGGCACAAAAACTCATTCAAATTACTTGCAGCTGCAATCCCTATCTTCATTCTGAAACAGTTCACGAATTTCATCCCGTCATGTGAATATCAGGGTGGATATTATCATTCTCACTGTTTATGAGTACATTATTGTTGTCGTCGTCATCGGCATTGTCCTCAACGATAGTGTCGCCACCACTTTCATCCATTGCAATACTGATGTTTTAAAAAAAAAAAATGATCATTTCGGATAGAATATCTGACCATGATTCGTTGACAATCTCAGCTTCTTTTACGTTGCCACTCTTCATAACACCTAAATTGGATGATGGCATCCATTTATTTTATTTTACTCGAAGCATATCCTTAAATTGGTTTCTTGATGGAAGACATCTAGTGGCTGCAGGAGGGAGGTAAGGACACCATGTACTACAGATAGACAGCCCGATATCATGGCATCATTATCTTTTTCACTTTCTCTGTCAGATGTGCCAGAAACAAGTCCCATGCTAGCATGGATGGTTATTTTATAGCAGTCCTTTCCTCTACCCCCCCCTTTTATCTAGCCATACCAGGGTGAGTCAACCTTTTGTGGGACGCACACACAAACATGCCACTTGGGAATTTCACCCCTTAGAGTCTTGCATTTAGAAATAATTTGAGAAAGCGGGGGAGGTCACAAAATGTGTCTCATCTGCCATGCACCCTAAACCAACAGTGAAATGTGTTTTCTCATGTCCAGTCGTCTTCACAGAAACTGTCTTCACACTTTGCTTTCCACCTTGTGAATTGAAGGCCAATCTAAGAACACAGAGGTCTCGTCCATATACAGCGAGATGCAATTTTGAGTGCACCTACCAGATTCACTTACTTATAACTAGTGTTGGTAAAACTATAAACCCATTATAATGGTTCTTCACAGGTCAGTTTGGGAATGTGCTATGAATGTCATGGCTGATACTATCTGATATTTGCCAAGCAGAAAGTTGACTTGAACCATTCATTGAATTTACTGCAATGGCTGTTGCTATCGGTTCAGCCAACCTTCATTGCGGAGTTGCAAGTTTTATGAGACTGGTATTGCTTCCTGGAAAAAAATCTCTATTATTCTTGATGTATTTTATGTGAATACTGGTAGGGTGGGGCAAATAGAAGGAATGATCTTATGTCTTATCATTACTTAAGTTTGTGTTATTTTACTTTAGCAATACTTGTCACTTCATTCTTATAATAATGGTATTATTTTTTATACTTTGGTCTATATACGGGTTTAAGATTTTTGTCACATTATGGATATTAATGTTACATCCTCGGTGTATATTCGTAAATACATGTGTATATCTATAAAAACACAGGATAAATAAATAATACAATACAAACAGTATCACAACATCCATGCCAACTAACATGCAAATTATACATGAATCATAATGCACAATGAATCATGCAAATTCATCATTCGATTTATAGAAAAGTTATCTTGGCCATTATAAGTAACTGACTAAACCAGCCAGTGCTACATGATCTATGCAAGCACACGAGGAGCATGAAGACATCATCACTGATGTAATAAATATCCATCGATGAACAAATGGTCACAGGTACATTATCTTCTTATGCTTAGTGGCCTGTGGAGGTAGTCAACAACATGGTCAGTGTGATAACAAATCCATCTAAATTTGGCCAACAAGCAGTGATTCAGTTTTTTTATAGGCAAATGATATCAACCAACCAACAATCATCAAAGAATATAGGGAGTGCACAGTGAAAATGTGTTTCACAGACAACAGTGAAGGATTGGGCAAGAATGTTTCAGAAAGGGTGACATTTGTTCATCGTTGTGTACATATTACATCAGTGATGACGTCCTCACACTTGTGGCATAGGTGACACGACATGGACAGGTTTAATTAGAACACACATCCTCGTGTAATGCGTTCACAAGAATTTAACAATTTTACAAAACTTAACTGTTCAATGTGTGCATACTACTTGTAATGACATAAGGATGCGAATGCTGAAAATCCACACATGCAATAGACACTAAATTAATTTCGTTTGAAAACAAGTGCCTTCAAAATAAATTTTACCAAGAATGTCAAAACAAATGAGCATAAAAATGGATAGATTTGAAAGCAAGCGATTCACTGAGGGAACAAACAAACCAAGAATTTGATTAACATTTTATAAAAACAAAGATGGAATTACATCAGCGTTGTACTTAGAATGGAAGAAAACAGATTTATAAACAAACTTTCATGTGGAAGACAGAGGGGAAAAAGAAAAGTAAGTTACCTAAAAGCAATTATGAGCTAACCAATCAACAGAGAAAGAACAATATTGAGCATAAGCAATACACTAGAACTACAGCAGATTACAACAAGGTGCTCAATATCAAAGCAGTACTGCCATATGTGCCATCCTTGGCCCAAAAGGTACTAAAACATTTTAAGAAAACATACATATCTCACTAATACTATACATACATACATTACGGAGTATCATTAAGAGATAGAATTAGAAACGATATCAGACAGATAACCAAAACAATACCAGTATTGGAACACATCAAAAGACAACAGATCAAGTGGTTTTTACATGCTTCCAGACTACCAACAGACAGCATGCCATAGATGGCCATGACACATAGACATTATGGATATAAAGCCAAATGCAGACCATGTAAAAGATGGACCATAGAAATCAAAGAAGCCACAGGAACAAGCGTACAAACAGCACACAGGAAGACTTCTTCAGAGAACTCTTCTACCCTTGATGTCACAAGGCAAACAAGGGACACAGCATATAGATAGATAGATAGCATACATGCACATATTTTTGGTAGTATATCCTATTCAGGATGTAACCATCAACTACGTATTTTTTAGTTGTTGATTGTCTAGGCAATATAAATATGATAAGTAGTTTGCCACTGTTTTCAAAGGGGGCACTCACACACACGTGTTTGTAGTATATACTTCTTCTTCTTCTTTCGTTCACTTGAAACATGTCTATATCTGTAATTCTGTCTCCTTAATAAAACTCACTGTCTTTTGTAGTTCATACAGTGTCCCATAGAGCTTTGATTCCAGTGTTGTTTCCTCTGGCCAATATGTCTGCCTCAGCGTTTCATGCTCAGAACACTCTTGAAGTATATGTTTGGCACTCTGTGCTGCCTGTCCACATGTACACATGGCCGTGTTGCCAATCTTGAACTTTGTATACATGTGACTGCGGAGTCGGTTGTGTCCTGTTCTGAGACGTAGAATTATAACTTGTTCTGATCTGTTCATATTGTGATAGTCATCTCGTGTTGGTGTTTGTGGCTTTCTTATTGACTTTATCATGTTTTTTCTGATGGTAGGTGATTGGTATATCTGGTTGGTCTTCGGCAGCACCTTCCTTAGCCAGTTGGTCTGCTTTTTCATTTCCTGGTATTCCACAGTGAGAGGGTATCCACTGCATGGTTACCCTATACTGGTAAGACAATTCGCTAAGTAGTTTTTTTAAGTCTGTTAGTTTTCCAGACTGGAGAGCTTGAAGCACTGACCTTGCATCTGTCAGGAATACCACAGGCTGTAGGTCAGAGTTGGAGTTCAGCAGTTTTTTTAGCTGCCACACTAATTGCCTGGATTTCTGCATCATAATTATTAGTATATACTAAAATAATACCTTTGTATTAAAGGAGTATGTAATAAAAATGAAAGTTTTCATATTTCATCAGAATGAAGTTATTATGCCATGATCATATGAATGCACAACACAGGTAAATAAGCCTAGTTTACAAATTAGTTTCTGCTTTCTATCCTTCAGTAATGACCAATCTTGAATCAAGATTCTTGATAAACCAAAGACTTCACAAGATTTTATTCTTATTATTATCATTATCTAGGTGTTCATTCCGGTTGCAACATACGGCTGTGAAACATGGACCCTAAGTAAAACAGCGGCAAAGAAGATCAACGCCTTCGAGCTGAAATGCTACAGGAAGATACTTAGAATATCATGGAAGGATAAAATCAGAAACTCAGACATTATAAACACATTGAATATTCCAGAGTGTTGGCTACTAAACACAATAACAAAAAGAAAACTACGCCTGTTTGGTCATATAAAGAGAGTTATATTATAAAACTGTTTAGAGAGACAAATAATGCAGGGGAGAGTACCTGGGAAGAGGAGAAAGGGCAGACCAAGAAGACGATGGACTAACGACAAAGATAACATGAATACATCGCTAGAAAATGCAAGCCACATTGCCCAAGACAAAAAATTCCACTCAATTAGTTCATTTTCTGGAAAATATATATCCACAAATTGCTTACAAATTTCATCCACAAAACAGATCGTGCTGAAATAAACTGCTTAAATTGTGATAAGAGGAATCTAACTCAGCTAATCCACTTTGGCATAAAAATATATACTACGCTCATTTATGTGCAGTTTCAGTGGTATACTAAGACAGGTATCCTCATGTTTTTAATTTCATCTTAACTTTTAGAATTTGATCAAACACAAATTGTACCTTATTGTTGCAAATAATCGTTCTCATTTAAGGAATGAATTATATATCAAGCAACAATCAGTGACTTTGCCACATGACACCATTCCTATATAATATAAGGTATTGTCATTGGACTGAAGATGAATGGTGTACAGGTACTGATAACTAAAAAAAACACCTTCGCTTTAAGGGCAGCTTCCTGGGACAGATGTTTACTTACCTGAGTGAATAATTGTCTTTGTCCTAGCCAAATGGTCCTCCAGCATTATAATGAAAGAATGACATCTGTTGTCTTGTAAAAATATTTTCTTTGTAGATGTTTGCTCGAGTCATTTGAAATCGTTAAGTTATTGACTTACTGATCCCGCAACATAATCAATTTATGTCTCATTGTTCTAAAACAAGGCAGTAGTCAAACAATGTTCTTGATCTTCCATTAAGGCAATCATTAACCACTAAAATAATTTAACTGCCAACCTTATCTACACAAAAAAATTAGGTCAACGATTCAAACCATCTTTATAACTAAAATGATTTTTTACTGCCAGACTCATTGTCTTTATAGCTACAAAATCATTCAATTTCTACCAATCTGGTGACACTTAAATATGTATGAGCATTTGCCCATGGCATTAAATTTCATGAACAAGTACTTTCTGAACAGCTGCACAATCATGCACAGATTAAGAGGCAACATTGGTTGGAGGTGATGGCAGCGACAAGGCAATGATATGGCTGGAGACTCAGACTGCTACAAGTGTCTAATTTCTAATTGACTCTATGTGTATTTGTCATTGACTCAATCAGGTATCTATGCCATAAGTGATTGGAGTCGATGACAAAATCTGTGCTGAAAAAAGAGGTAACTTCATTTTTGTGCCTTGGCACGTGGTGTTAGGGGAAATATAAGAGCAGACAGACTCGCTTGTGACCACAGTGAATGAAAACCAAATAAATGGACAACAGGATGAAATTGTTAGCATGAAATAATTTTATATGATTAGTTATTACAGAAGAAAGAGCGAGTAAAAAGACAACAAACAAATGACCAATTACCCACCAAGAGATCTATTCATGAGTAAATTATTTTAACCGTGATACTAAAAAAAACCCAATTATATTTAATAAATTTACATATGCATAGCTACTGTTTCTAGGTGAAAATATTGTGCAGATGTTATAAAAATAATAGCAAAATCCACAGAAATGTACTCTTAGTGCACATTTTTGAAAAATTAATGTTTGAAAAATGAATGAGGAAATATATCTCTTACACAAATTTGCAACTAATATTTCACAAAATAATCATAATAAATATCAGCTTGCTTACAAAATATTCATATATTATAATCATTACTTAATTCTAAAGCATATGCTATTTCAGAAAAGTATTGCTTATTAAAACAATTTTTAAAATTTCATATTACTAGTATCCCCACACATTTATATGAAAAATAAGGATACTGATTATATCTTGTTTTTGAGGAGAATCGTTACAATACCAAGGGACATACAAAAAACAACTACTCTATTAGTCCTCAGAAATGTTGGAAAAAATTAGAGGCAGAGATTCACGGTTTATACAAGATATGATGAGAAGAGCAAACTTGAGAATTTTGAACACTCAAGGGAAGAAGAGACAAAAGAGAGATTATCATGATGTTCTAGTTGAACATAGTCACTGGTTGAACTTATTAACACAAGAGGGAGTTCCAGAGAAACATGACTGCCTACACTATGTAGTATGGCACTTAAATGAATATTCCAGGGTTTTTTTGTCAATGGTTTTACCATATACACTAGAAAAATGCAACACCACGAGTATGAAATTGTTATCTGTATCATCTGTGATGAATGCCTATTATTATTAGTGTAGTTGCATTAGTCATCTGCAGTTTGCTTAATTTGGTGTTTTTATGACAGTGTGTTCATCTATGATGTTACCTTATTTGTCTTGACAGACAGCCTGAAGCAAACCTGTATCAGATGGGAGTTAAGTGTGCACAAGTTGAGCATGTCTTTTCATGGTTAAATATGCCAAGATTGATTTTATCTGTTGCAGAAGAAGCATGGAATAATTTCATCACTGGAATGTGTTCCTTGCCGTTGAGACTTCATTCTTCTGTTCTGTTCTATATTGAGTTCTCAAAATGTTCTAGCACCAATACATAGGCTTGTTCACAGTGTGACACATAGACCTACTTCCACTAACTTCTCTCAGTTATAAGTGATACCAAGGTTCATATATTTAAAAAAATTATTAGTTTTGTTTCTTTTGGCCAAATGGCGTATTCCAGTATTTCAAGTTTTGAACAATCTTATCTTACTGCAGTTATTGGTGCCAGTTCCTTAGACTGTTAGTAAATTATCCCGTTTCCAGGTATTTCACAGTGAGACAGTAAGTGATGATTTTGCGCAAGCTATGGATCTGGCAGGTGTTTGGAGAGCTATTGATCTTACATCTGTAAGAAATATCAAAGCTTGTCAAAGATATGTATTTGGTATTTTACAACTGTCGCCCTGATTTTTACATCTTAGTAATAATAGTCTGGCCATATCCCTACTATTGCTTGTGCACTGTGCTTCTGCTATTATTACTTCACCCTATGCTGACTCATCCATGTATGCTCAGACCTTGGGATTTTGTGAGTTATTCATCCTTCAGGATACAGAGTGACAACCCTACATTAAATGCTATTATACTCATCCATGTCTAATATTCTTGGACAATAAATCAACATACGGTTCATTTCTGGAAGTAGTAATGATATATATATATATATATATATATATATATATATATATATATATATATATATATATATATATAATTTCTTGATTTCTCTATCACTCAAGATTATTTGATCCACATACCACATTACTTCTTGTCCTTCTAACTTCAAGACAATTCTTGTCTATATCTATATCAGCTGAATTTTGTTCTAAAAGGTAGTCTTCTTTATGTCTTTAAGGATCTTCTGAGCTCCTCATAATTCTGGTCGAGCTGAACTGTCACAGCCAGGAGTATATTTAAACAATCTGAGATGTTTCTTACCCGTCATCGTCTTGGACTGCCCTTATCTCTGCTAGCAGCAACCATATCCATTATTATTCATTCTTTTATGTAATTCTTGCTTATAGTTTCAAAACAATTGAATGGTATCACACACACTCATATGCAATCGCACACCCCCCCTCCCCTCCCCTCAAAAGTGTGAAAATCTTGTTGCACCTCTCTGTCATATTGCCATTCTGTGTTTCCTGTACCACACTTAACAAACTTGATAATGTGGTTTTCTACAGCTATGCACATATCATCATCTGTCATCAACTGCTGCTTTTTGGTAAGGCAAAACACCTGTGTAATGACAATAGCAAAAAAAAAAAGTAATGCATATGATCACAAACCCAAACAATGCTAAGAAATACAACTATTTGTTATTTACTGATCTGGAAAGAAAATAAAATTAAGCAAATCTTGAGAAAAGACCAATTGTAAAATACTGAACAGGACAAACACAGCAGAGAATTACCGCTCCTCATGCATGATCACTTGTCATGCCAAGAAGCAACTCATGAAGAAATGTATGTTTAGTGTAAAATAAAACAGAATTTTTTCCCAAAATGTGGCTGGGAATGACCAGTAACACCTGCAAATACACTGAATTAGTGTCTAAAATGTGTACATACAGGACCTATAAAGTACATAAACTGTACATACAGGACCTGTGTATAAACATGCACTATTACATGCAATGTGCACAAACATGCCCTGTGCACATAAAGGCTTTGCATAACAACTTCACTATATAGCTGTACTCATAAACATCAAATTAGAGTGCAGGAACAAAAAACAAACTGAAGTGCACTATTTCAGCATGGGACTAACAGTCTGTAATTGATGCTAGCTAAGTAAAAACTCAACTGATAAATCTTAAAAGGAATTAATTGTTTGAAAATTACAACTATGTTATGAACAATAAAAAAAAAAACACACACATTATTTCTCTTGATCAAAATTTGTCCTTAATTCTTTCTGAAAATTTCTGTATGTTTAACCTGAGTTCATTTTGTTTATTAATGTACTGTTGTTGCTGTAAAGAATGTTCAAGATAATTCTTGTCTACAGTGTTTTGTCTATACTGCTCTGAGAACACCTGAAAGTTTATTGAGGACAAACATGTTTTAGGAATGACTATCACAAAATATAACCACCTTGAGTATGTTTAGAAATGACACAGATCTAACTAAAAGCACACATCTGCACATTGCCAATGTAGCACTACAGTTTTTTTTACATTGAAACTGAAATTGGTCACAAGAAAAGCAGGATCACAATGCTGGCTGAAATAATATGGTGAAGGTGACTACCTCTGTGTCATATCGCCACCTTTGATTGCCCCCCATGCCATGGCACTGAAATAGTTTGACAGGTCCACCTAAACTGGACACATCTAAACAGAGATCATCTGTCTGCAAAGTTTCTTTGAAAGTTAATGAAAACACCTGTAAGGAAAACAGCAGTAAAAACAGGAAACTGCTATATGAAAGTTTAAGTCAATACTAAAACCTTAATGAGCATAACTCTCAAGATAATTAGAAAAAAGTAAAATAAGAATGTTGTTGGCTCCATGCTAGAGTGGATAGATCTCACAAACCCATCTTGGTAGAAGCAGCTTGTGCTTCAAAAACTGATTATCCATAATGTAATAGTTATAAGATTGGATGTATTAAAAATAGTTTAATATGAATGTTCCTTATACAGGATATTCTTCAATTATTAAAATAGGAATGTACATAGATGTATTAAAGAAGTCAAATGTAGACAAATGTGATGCTATCAGACTCTCAAAGTATGCTGCGCAAGATAGAAAAGTGTATGATCAGAACTGAATGGGTCACTCTGCTCAACAACTCTCAGAGCATTACATGGATCTGCTGTCCAGGTCATGCTGGGGTCAGGGGAAACGAAAGAGCCAATGTGTTGGCTTGTTGGCTGGTAAAGCCTTGGTGAATGGCAAGGAGATAAGAAGAGACAGGATTGAATTTATTAGAGCAGTCATGGATACCCTATGAGAAGATGAGGAAGAGGTTGAACGAGACAATTTACTTATTCAGAGAATGGTAGAAATGGGAGTGATTAGAAGCAATGGGAGAAAGTGCTCCCTCTCCGGAAAGCTCAGAAGAATGCGCAATCAGCAACTGGCTGGGACACTGAGCGTATACACTTTTAGTTGGCTGATGGAACAGCAAGCAGAGCATATATAAAAATGTCCTCTCCCCATGCTGTGATGCTTGTTCCTGATCAATCAAGTCAAATGTAGAATTGACCAGGCAAAATTTCACAAGATGAAGAACATCCTATGTAATATATCTTTATCAATTGAGGTAAGAAAGAGTGTTATTAGTTATATAGAACCAATTCTGAAATATGGAAGTGAATCTTGGACAATCAGCAGAATAGTGAAAAATTATATTGAAGCAGAAGAGATGTGGTTTTATAGAAGAATGTCATGAACACCATAGACAAATAAAAAGAGTAATTAAGATATCTCGAAAGAAGTTAATTCAAAAAAGAGAGCTGCTCACCAGCATCAGAAAGAGATTGTCCACATCGTGAGAAGAGGATAGATGTAACACATTGTGATGGCAATAGGCAATTTGAAGAGCAAGAGAGGTAGAAGACCAAGAGAGAGATGCTCGACAACCTAGCACTGTGTTATGAGAGCATCAGTATCGGGAAAGATCTGGTTTTAAGAGCCAGATCTAAAGATCTAACTGGGTTTCCATAGAAAATGCAGCTCTCAGGATAAATGAAAGTTAACATTTATTACAAGATCCTTTTGCATGGTATTCTTGTACAGCACTGAAAAGTTGTAATCATTTAATTGGGTAGCCATCTTAGTCAATGACTTCTATGATCATAAATAAATTAATAAACTTATCTCTCTAAAAGTCAAATTACTGCTCACAAGATGTGTGCATATACAGATGACAGTTCACCTACGGTAGTGACACTTCCATTCGTCAGGATTATTTTAAGTACTATAACCATCAAACAGGAACACTGATATTCTTTGGGTGTAACAATAGACATAATGATATTGAAAGAGCAATAATGGAAGGCATAGTCGATGGTAACAGAGATAGATAATGACCGAGCAGAAAAAGGACAATAGACATATGAGTAAGAATTTTTAAAGATGACACTGGAAGAGGCAGGTCAGCTGACCCAAGTTCACAAGGAATTCAGAACAGCCCTAAGAAAGACTACATTCCATTCAGGAAAGAATGTCACCTGCTATAATACCATCAAATGTTCATGTGAACACAGTCAAACTTTATGTAGAATACCACGTTCTTGAATATTCAAAAGTATACACAATTAAATACATTCATGTCATCTACGGAAACCTGATTTTAATATTTTCTATGTTTTGCATATACAGTTCTTCCATGTGCCAACAATGTGATCTAATTCATATCTCACGTGTTCTTTTTCTTCTCAAGAATGTTCTAACTCTTGTCTCAAATTTGCTATGTTCTTTTTTCAAACTAGGAGGCATATGAGATTTAAACCTGGTCCATTCGGCTGACACCTATTTATCTCCCAATTTTCTCGTGCAGAAGGTCTCACTATTCGCATATTGGAAAGACCATTGTGCAACATTAAACTCTCAGTAAATGATATGCCAATATAGTGAGGCTTTTCTGTTGTGGCAGGTCCACAGCATTTCATCTGTACAATTATATTTCCCTTTGTAATGCAACATTCAGTTTAATCAAGATGTGCATATGCTGGAGTCAAATGAGCTCCATGAACATGGTTCCACTGCCCTGGTCATGAACAGGTGTTACATGGGTGTGGAGACAAGCAACTCTGTGCAGGATGTGAACAATTCCCTGGGAGACTAGAATCAATCAAATGTTAGTCCTGCATAAATGGAGAGCACCCCTTAGATGGCGGGGAATGCATAGCTACCTGCCTCACTCATACCAGTGACCATGGTACAAAGCTGGGTTGCTATGGACACCTGACAGGGGAGCTGAAGTCCATGACTCCAACCCTGCATGCTATGAAAAAGTAGAAACGCCAAGACCATTGAATTTACCTCTAATGAGTATGAGACTTCTCAAAGCAATGTTCACCGCTGAGAGTTATCCTTCTGGGTATGAAATAGAGTTTTGAAGAAATCACCTCAATGCACATAGGATATAAGAGTTAATCTCTCATAATTCCTGGGGATTGATACATCAACAATTTCACAATTTGAGTGAACACTTTCCTTGCTAATATGTATTCTTTAAAAAAAAAAGGTGAAATTTTATCCCAGTCATCAAAAGTGTGATTTCTCAACTCCGGTTTCAAATCCATATACGTTTCAAAATTTCTGACATTTTAAAACATTAAAACAGTACCTGGTTACCCCCTTGACCATGACATCTTTCCAGTCCAACTTTCTCTCCACTTTTACGACCCATCGTATCTAAACATAAACTTGTTGCTTTGTTTCGCATCTGTGAACATAAAAATATGACGTTGTGAAAATATGTTATCAGAAAATAATGTATAAAATATTGTTATCAAATCATTACCTAATGTCATCTCCACTAAATAGGTTGAACTTCCAACACCTTCTGTTTCTTCCCTTAGTGGTGCACTCTGAAAGACTTTATTCTGGTCATTTCATGATGTTTCTTTCCCTACCTCTTATTCACCTCTGCTCAAATCTACCTTCAAGTAAAATCTTCAACAAGGTGTCATGTTACTCAAGCTCACACACCACTGAAAGGCATTAATTCCGTCTTCTAGCTGTTTGTTCATTATCCATGTTTTAGTATGTGATTTGTTAGTAGTTTTCTCATCATTGAAAGTATTTTTAGCCACTCATCTTCTCTTTTTTGACTTCTGTTTCACATCTAATGTCATTTGTGATTATGTGCCCAAGATATTGGTAAAGATCTACTTGTAATATCTCTCCATGTATTGATATGTTTAGCATTTTTTCCTCTTTGATTTTGTTGATTATCATGGATTCTTTTTGTTGTTATCTAATGATAACATTATACTTAGATATTGATAACTAAGTTCATATTCTCTACTTAATTTGTCTACTTGATCTACTACTCTTTGTAGCTCCTATTCACTTTCTGCTAAGAGGACTGTGCATATCGTAAATTGTTTATTAATTTCCCATTGATACAGCATATGATTTTTAAAAAAATAAAGGCACTAGAACACTTGGAATTCTGATGTTCTGAGTCTAGTGTGATGATCAACCAGAAGATGGCTGTTCTCACATTTTCCGCTAAACTAATGCATCAATAGAAGAGAAACCCCAACATTGAATTTTAATGAGATCAAATTTATTTCTCGATTACATGCATTAGATTGCATCTTTGCTTCAATGAACATGTTAACAGTGTCAAAGACATAGCCCTCAAAGGTCTATCTGTGTTAGAGTAATGGCAGCCTGTAAAATTCTGCAACACCTTCTCGCATTAATATATCAGGGACTTGTTTCTAGTACAGAATACACTTGTACCATATTCACATACAGTGATACACAGATTGCTAGACTGGACAAGTTTGAGAATTAAGCCATGAATGGGCAAGAGAAGGATCTTCAATCAGTCTTTTCGCATGTGATATAAAATCAAAATCTGCTCTAAATCTAAATTTATGTGTAATTAAAGAGTGTATAGACTTGCCTCTCCCAAAGAATGATAATCTATAGGTAACTGTGATTCTGGATATATGTGCTCAAGATACCATCTGAAACTCTTGCAATTTAATTTCTGTCTAAGCTTTTTCCTGTTACTAATATCTCCATATTCTGTTGCTCTGACATCTGAAATAAGAAAGTTAATATTTCAACTGTTTTTACTATGCAAGGATCAGAACATTATAAATCTAAGATATATTTAACCAGCAAGCTACAAGAACTATCAACATGCATACTCTTCGCCCTGTGCTAGGAGAGAATGAGTACCTATGGTTTTACCCAGAGTGCGTCAATGTTGACTCAGAAACCTAAAAACAATTTTAAAAAAAATAAAACAGTAAATCATATCTATTTGAATGTATAGGATTACATCAAGCTGGACAAGTACTCATCTCAGCATATCCATCTATACAAAATATATTATACTTAAGTTTATTTTAACTAAGGAAAACTTGCAAAATATTATATACTGGCATTATCCCCCCTGAGTAGTAGACTTCACAAAGCATTGATGGGTCAAAGGACATGAGCCTATATTCAGCAACCAACCAACCTCAAAGCATTGATGGGTCAAAGGACATGAGCCTATATTCAGCAACCAACCAACCTCAAAGCATTGATGGGTCAAAGGACATGAGCCTATATTCAGCAACCAACCAACCTCAAAGCATTGATGGGTCAAAGGACATGAGCCTATATTCAGCAACCAACCAACCTCAAAGCATTAATGGGTCAAAGGACATGAGCCTATATTCAGCAACCAACCAACCTCAAAGCATTAATGGGTCAAAGGACATGAGCCTATATTCAGCAACCAACCAACCTCAAAGCATTGCACACCACTGAAAGTTGGATTATACTGGATATGAATTAAAGCAATGGAGAAACTACCTCATTGCACATAGGAAGTAAGAGCTAATCGTTTATAATTCCTGAGGAACGAAAGAACACGGCGTGGGGCTGCATTGAATAAAACCTCTTAGTTCTGCAGTGCAATTTCATACACATGACAACAATCTAATGTGTGATTTCTAATCTGAAATGTGTGAACTTTCACATTTCTATCTTTATTATTAACTAAGAAAAATAACATTGCTTTATGATCACTCTTTTTAATAGTTAAAATATAATAGAAATTTAACAATATTAAGTTCAGCACACACAAGGACTAGAAAATGGGTTGTTGTAAGGTAACGTACTGGGATTGATTTGGTAGAAAAAATCTTTGTATTCATCCATCCATACTTCCACAATACGCTGCGTGTTATGATTTATAATACGACCAACACCCCCTGGCCATGAATATGGTGATGTTTTGCGGAAAACATGGCCAACACGTGAACAAGTGACAATATATATTTTGCCGCCGCACATCCAGATCTGAGGAATACAAAATAGAAATAAGTAGACATGCTATTTTTAAAACAAATGAGTTCATAATTGTAGATTACGATATACAAATAAAATGAAATGTTTAGCATCTGCATTAGATCAACAAATTTCTCCAGTCTCTAACTGCAACTAAGAAAGTTTAAAAAAACGTTAAGGAGACAGA
The DNA here is from genome assembly GCA_034231615.1 of Meghimatium bilineatum. Taxonomy (NCBI): domain Eukaryota; kingdom Metazoa; phylum Mollusca; class Gastropoda; order Stylommatophora; family Philomycidae; genus Meghimatium; species Meghimatium bilineatum. The sequence goes on along the minus strand of CM067298.1, from coordinate 77,375,709 downwards.
GATACGTACCCTAAATGACATCTCCAGGTTTTCACCTCCCCAAATGTCCATACCTTCATCATATGATCCCATCTCATAAAAGTAATCTCTGTCTATAGCAAATAAGCCGCCAGCCATTGTTGGTGTTCTGAAAATGACAATAAACTACTGTAAAATATATATATATAGTAAATTCTTCTTCTTTCGTTCACTTGAAACATGTCTATATCTGTAATTCTGTCTCCTGAATAAAACTCACTGTCTTTTGTAGTTCATACAGTGTCCCATAGAGCTTTGATTCCAGTGTTGTTTCCTCTGGCCAATTTGTCTGCCTCAGCGTTTCATGCTCAGAACACTCTTGAAGTATATGTTTGGCACTCTGTGCTGCCTGTCCACATGGCTGTGTTGCCAATCTTGAGCTTTGTATACATGTGACTACGGAGTTGATTGTGTCCTGTTCTGAGACGTAGAATTATAACTTGTTCTGATCTGTTCATAATGTGATAGTCATCTTGTGTTGGTGGCTTTCTTATTGACTTGATGTTTTTTCTGATGGTAGGTGATTGGTATATCTGGTTGGTCTTCGGCAGCACCTTCCTTAGCCAGTTGGTCTGCTTTTTCATTTCCTGGTATTCCACAGTGAGAGAGAGAGTATCCACTGCATGGTTACCCTGTACTGGTAATATAGTAAATAAAAGATATTGACTTTTGGGCCAACATCATAACGCTTTTGGTAGGCCCATCTGTGCAAGTCCTCCACAGCATCTCCCAGGCTAAAAACACTCCTCACTCTATTTATAATAATAACAATAATAATACCCATAACCAATCAAGGTCACAAGGGTGCCACACAGAAGGTAGATAGCACAAAAATCCCTTCAAATACTCTGTCCTCAGCCATTCGGAGGAGTGGAGATAAATTTTGCCCAGAGAATTTTTTGATGTTATCAATCCCAGATTTTCTCTTCCCTCTAGATGAGGGAACAAGTTTCTAGAACTGAGATGCTTTCTAAACATTTACTGTCTGATGGGGAGAGACATTAATGACCTCGATAATGGCTTAGAGTAATGCCTTTAAACTCAAAAACCAAATGTCTTGTTTTGCAGACCTCAACACATTGGATTTTTATAATCAGAATACAAATAAGCTAGGGAAAATATAATGAATTAAGAAATTCATGAAAATGAAAAGAAATCAAACCAAATACATGACTAGAATATTAATGTCAATTTGGTGCGCTGCTGTATGGTTAAGAAACATGGAAGACAAAAGAAAACTACAAATCTTCATCAATGGATGTCTAAGTAGAATATAAAGTTTGAAGTGGTATAGTTAAACCATTTATGAGGAACTCATGGAAAGAATTAAACAGACAGAAGAGGTGTCTCAAGAAGAGATGGATATTCTAACCTAAGAAAAACTTTGAATCACAACATGGTATGTAAATATCCTGTATCAGGCCGTATTTCGGTTACAAGGGTGCACCATGAGGAAGTACTTTTAGGATCTCTGTTTTTTTTTGCCACCATGGGAATCACATATGGGCAATAAGAAACCTTTTCAACCCTCCATATACAGATGAAAAGCGCAATGAAGATAACTTGAAGGAAGGTAATTCTCACCTGCATCAGAAAGGGACAGCTCATATTTTTTTAGCACATCATTAAAAGAGGAAAGATGGAACACATCCTGACAACAGGGAAACCAAAGAGCAAGAGGGATATGGGAAGAACAAGAGAGAAGATGCTTGGTATTGTGGAACAGGAGAACACTGGTATCAGAAATGATTGATTTTTTATTAGGAACAGGCATCACAGCACTGGTGACATTCCCATATATGCTCTGCTTGCCGTTCCGTCAGCCATCTAAAAGTGTATAAGCTCAGTGTCCCAGTTAGTTGCTGATTACACGTTCTTCTGATCTTTCCGGAGAGGGGGCACTTTCTTCCATCGCCTCTAGTCACTCCCATTTCTACCATTCTCTGAATATGCACATTGTCTCATTTGACTTCCTCCTCGTCCTCTCATAGGGTCTCCATGATTAACAGCACATAAAACAGAAGGCCGTGGAAAGACATAATAGCCAAGACCACATGGCATAGGCTATTAGAAGAAGGTGAATCAACAATTTTCATACAAATGGGTTCCAACAATATCTAATCATCAGAACATTATCAGAACTCTGGACACATCCATAGGTACTCTTATCTACTGTTCGTAATTCACTGGATGAAAATTAGTAGGACAGAGAGTGCAAAAATTTAGAATTAAGCATGGCATGGTTAGAGGCCAATTGATAAGTTAAATGTTAATAATAGCATGAATTATATTGCATAAAAAGAATAAACAGGAAAACAAAAAGAACAAAACCTTGTGGGCTGACTACGATCTCCACTCCTTCTATCCAATTCTCTTTGAGGCACTTGATACCAACGAAAATTGAGTTTCCAGTTAAATCCTCCCCATGTCATATCCGAGCCAGTAATATACTCAAATGTGTCATCACTTATCACATCAATGATGGGGCAAACCACAGCTGTTCTAAATCCAAAGCAATAAAATAGGATGTAAATATTACATATAAACATGTGATGTATAAAAAGAAATAAGAATGCCCTTATGATACGAGGCGTGTTCAAATGAAAACGGGACTTGTTACACCACGCGTGATAGAGCGCACTGATATTGATGACATTTTGCACTAGTAATGAGTATCCAATAATTTACATACGGTCACGTGTTCATCTTCCCAGCATGCATATGTGCTGCAGAAGACTGTTAACAATATGGCGGGTGTGATTCCGAACCCGTCCAAAGTGAATCAGCGTGCTGTGATCCAGTTTCTTTCATTTGAAGGATGTCAAGCAGTAGACATTCATCGGAGAATGAAGGCAGCATATGGGGACAAATGTTTGTCGAGGACCAGAGTGATGGAGTGGGTGCGTATGTTTAAAGATGGACGTGAGTTAACGGCAGATCTTGCATGGCCAGGTCAGGCGCATATTGTTGCAACAGAAGAAGCCATAGCCGTGCTTGATAAAGCAGTACTGACTGACCATCAAGGCTAAGCGACCAGGCAGACTTTCTCAAGGTGTGATTCTTCTCCACGACAACGCTCGTCCGCACGTCGCAAAAATTGTGCAGGAAACATTGGCAAAGAAGAATTGGGAAGTTCTTCATCACCCAGCCTATAGTCCCGATTTATCCCTGTGTGATTTCCATTTGTTCGGACCGTTGAAGAAAGCACTAAAGGGACAGCGATTCAACAGCGACGCAGACGTGAAGACAGCGGTGACCACATGGTTCAGAGAACAGCCACGCAACTTTTTCTCGGACGGCATTCGACGTCTACCTAAACAGTGGGATGCTTGCCTAAATGCATACGGAGATTTTTTCTGATGAACCCAGGTGCATTCTTATTCACAAGTGGTTGCTTTGTTCAATTCCGTTGAAAATATTAAATTGCGTATGATACTTTTTAAATAAATCCACAAGTCCCGTTTTCATTTGAACACGCCTCGTATATTGACATCACATAATTAGTTATGTAAGATGTTTCATCACAAAGTTAAAAAACTATCTCTAAAAATTATCTCTACAAATCTTGCTCATAACTTATGTCATTTGTTCTTAAATATTCATCTCCTTTATTAGTACTTTGCTCCAAGATTTGTTTCTGCTTTTGGAAACAGTCCTGGCAAAACATTTTTGTGATCATGAACTTTCTACTGCAAAAAGCTCTTAATGTCTATGTTTTAAATTGTAAAAGAAAAAGTCTGCCAGAGCCAGGTGTGGTCAGTATAGAGGCAGGACAAGCACATTCGTCTTCATCTTTGATAAGAATTCATAAATCTATTTATCTAGTCACTGTCACCTTTTGTTGCCTTTCAGTGTCAGGGGTTCATTCATAAAAATAAAAAATTGGTAACATATCCTATTCAGGATGTAGCCATCAACCCAGCATTCTTTGGCTATATTGATTTTCTTGGCAATATAAATATGTTCAGTAGTTTGCAGTTGCTTTCTGAGCGACCCAGAAGACAAATTTCCTGAGTGGGATGTGAACCTGGTACCATGACCATTATAGATATGCTATGTACCACACCATCACAGAGCAATCAGATAATAACATTGCAAAATACTTTTTGAAAAGATAATTGCAAAAAAAATAATTTCATGTGTGCTTGAACAGTTGCATATTATTTTTCTTCCATATACACTTGGAGGATACCAAACAAAGAGATGTGTACTGCAGCTGTCTTTGCTCAGAATTTTTACGAAGGTTTCCATGAAGATATGAATATTTGTGTGGTGGCGATTGAATTGGAGGAAACTTATAACAGGATCCCTATGCATCTCCTTCTGGATCAGTTGTTGGAACTCTACATAAACCTTTTTCTGTTTTTAAACCTCATTTTATGAGTATGCCCCAGAAGATTCAGTTGGTCTACCTCCACCATCAATGATTTGGAGTTGTTCATGAAGTCTGCGAAGAGAGTTACATTCACTTTTGTACCTGGACATGTGAGTGTTAGGGGAAATGATAGAGCATATAGACTTGCCAGCATGGTCACAGTGACTAGTGGTAGTTTAATTGACCATCCTAATATTTTGAATACTATCAAGGAGTTAGACCAGTTGGAAGATGTAACGTGTATTTCTTCTTCCATGTTCATAGCTAGAATGTATATTCTGGAAGTAAAACATGGTATTGCAAGAAATGAGCAGGCATATATGAATTAAAAGAAAAGTTACCAACCAATACAGAAGTGAAACAGTCATTTATCACATGTTGAAGGACATATGATATTGGAGTGTCTATAGATATCCATATTGCCATGATGATGATCTGATAACCAACCAATTAGCACAATTTCAAAGGTTTTGTAACTTAATGAGTCCTGTAGGCCTACTTCATTCAACTAGTTCTTTAGGTTATTAATATAAGTCTCATGTTTACAGATCTATACAGAAAATTATCAAACTGTATTGTTATTCATTTTGCAAGTTAGCTATTGCTTAGTGTAAATACAGGCTATATTATACCTGTCATTGTGGATCTCTGAAAGTAAAGGTTCCAACCAGCCTTCAGTACACTCACAGTGAGCATCCAGAAAAGTGATCACCTGACCCTTAGAAATGTGAGCACCTGCACAAATGTACAACAATATATTCTGTAAATGATGATTCTACAAACATAATTTCTTGATTACTACATGTATAACTGTGCTTGCTTTTTTTTTGGTATGCAACCATAATAATTTGACATATGCAACCATAATAATTTGAAATATGCAACCATAATAATTTGACATATGCAACCATAATAATTTGACATATGCAACCATAATAATTTGACATATATCTGGATGCACTCTCCCTCAAATAATGAACACAAATTTAATGTGATTTAATCACATTTTTTCCCACATTACATTATTTAAAAAACACAAGAAATTCACTTTACCGATAGTTTACAGAAAATCTACAATATTTACACCTTCTGGCCCAGCACTTCAAATTTCGGCATGTCTAAGGATTGGGTGGGCTTCCCAAACTTATGACAGCCCTCCAATGCACTGATAGGCATGCAGACCCTTGGAATTTGCAGGCCAAATATGTTTCTGGATGATAGTTTCTTGAATGGAAACATATGACAGGAAGTTGAACTGACTATGCCATGAGGTTTATCCATACGAGGTGTTCCAATGTCAGTGAGTTGGTCTCGTAAAATTAGACAATTCATTACCTCATGTGGCTGATAAATGTGAAAATGATATCATCTGAAAGCCTGGTTCTAGTAGAGGAAACATTGAACAGTAGAATTGATCTATGGTTTTAGTTTGCACTTTTAATTGAGGTTTCATTCACCAACACCATTAATTTACTGTCATTTAAGCTATTCGCTGCCATCTAGCATTGTGCTGACTTCACCAAGATGTTGCACAAGATAATCACAACCTTTTTACAACTTGAATTATCCCCTAATGTTGGGCTAAGGAAACAGACAACCTGGTCAGCCACTGTTGTACACTGTGTTGTGATAGTGTTTTGGTTGTGGGAACAGAGGTTTGTCTTTTGTGCAATTAATTGTCATTTCACCTCAGCCTATTCTGCCCAGACACAATCCAAAGGTGTTAGCCAGTTGTTTCACACAAGCTTTGAAACTACTTATTGCCATGGTGTGCCATGAGGAAGTGCCTTTAAGGACTTGGTTATCTTCTAGTCATGGGAATAGCAAAAAAACCAGTGCCTATTTCCACTTCATTTCCCTTGTCTTTGAATGTGGTAGACATGAAAAAAGACTGATTGTTGGTGAAAAGATGGACTCCTCCTTAAATTACAACAAAACAAAGTGACCGGGCGCATGTATTGCTGGATAAAACACTACTACAGGGATGTTTCTTTCGCTACTTTATTCAATATATTCATGAACAACATTGACCAAATCCTCTCGCGTAAAGTAAACGCTACAATGTATGCAAACGATCTGGCAATATGGTGCAGTGAAGAGAGCATAGGCACAACAAAAATAAGATTACAGGAAACTATGGACAATTAGGCCAAGTGGATAGGCTATGTCTATCAATGTCCAAAAAACTACAAATACCATCTTTAGCATGTCCACCAAACCAAAGAAAATCTCACTAACCATAAAAGGTCACGCAGTGCCAAAAGATGAGACACCCACATACTGTGGAGTCACTTTTGACCTAAGACTTACATGGAAACAGAACATAAAAAAAGTGCCAAATGAAATGTATAATGAGGACAGTAGTCCTTAAAAAATTGGCTGGAACAGATTGGGGTGCACATGGGAAAATTCTAAGTAGAGCATACACAGGATACGTAAGACTAGGTTTGGAATATGGAATGTCAGCATGGGGGACTGCAGCCAAAAGTAACACTCAAAAGATCTCAAAGATACAAAACCACAATCTCAGAATTATAACTGGAGATAGGAATACTACTCCAATCACATAAATAGAAACATGCACAGGTTTGCCATCAGTGGAAGAAAGAAGAAATGAAAAAAATCCTCACACAGTATGCAAAGTTCAAATGTTTGGAGAGTCATCAAATGAACCAAAGACTAAGCAGACTTACAAAAGAGCGCCTCAAAAGAGGTAGCTTCCTACACTCTGCTAAACAGCTTTAGAAATCACACACAGATACATATCTACAAAACCTAAAACCACTAAACACCTTTAACACATATCCAATCTGGGATAGGTAAAACTTCCCAACAATTATGAACAATATACCAAGCATTATTTCAAAAACCCGCCGCAGGCAGATGTGCCGGGCCATTGGCGCAAATAAAATGGTGACAAAGTGCATTTCCATTATCTGACTACATCCTGCTGACAATTTATTAGGATCATGATCCTGCTACAAGGGAGATCCAACGGGAGTTTGAGAATGAATGATGAAGAAGAAGAATTTCAAAAACAGAAACTACTATACAAGTACTAAAAGAGACAACTAAGAATCACATACAGGAGCACACCCAAAGGATATATGAACACGTATATACAGATGGACCAACGAAAGAAGCAGTATTAGATGGAAGAGCGGGAATATATATAGTAACATCAGATGAAAATATACATCTAGAAAATAGAAAAATCCACACCCACAGGCAAATACTCCACAAATTTCAAAGCAGAAATGGAAGCCACAATAGAGGCAGGCAAAATTTTCAATACGTGTCACAACATACATGTAATCTTTCTAATTGATGCAAAGTCAGTATTGCATGCAGTGAAAGATCCAAAGAAAACGAGCATGAATGGAATTAAGTACTGCTTACTATACCTCAGCAGAACTACCAAAGAAACAATACTGCATGCAGTGGATCCCTGCATGCGCTCCAAACCAAAACCTTTAATATATTATCTTTGTAATTTGTCTTGGGAATATTTTGTCTGGTTACCATACACACATTTTTTAAAGATATAGAAGGAATGCCAGGTTTCACAATGAATGAGAAAATAATAAACATCTACAGGCATATGATGCAGTAGTTTTTGCAGAAAGTGAACAGAAACTACCAAGACTAATAGATCAATAGACAAATCAAGCAGAGAATATGGACTAGCAGATTAATATCCAGAAAACATAAAAACATACCTTTTAATCTAGCTCGTATTAACCCAATCCTTTCCCCTGTACGGATCACATGCACTGATACAGGTAACTTTGCCACAAAATCTTCAAGCTTACTGCCTAAGTGATCTGCAATAGAAAACTAAATTTGATTTTGGTTGATATAATACTTTTTAACATGACATCAATATTGAAAAATTATTGAATGAACATGAGCTATATACTAGTTATATCTTAGCTTGTACTATTTTCAGGTGTCACAATGACAACATACAAAGGACATGCATTTCTTCACCTTATATGGCTCAGGCAGACAATGATTTGGTATCAGGATGAGGTATACTCCTTTAAAAATTTTCTTGAGTGCACATATCAGACATTAGTTGTATACCTACAAATTGCAAGTAACTCTTGGGGTGGTTCCTGGGGAACTTATTTTTAGTTCAATTCCATGTGTAGTACTCTCTAAATGAAATGCTCGGGATAAGGAGTTTGAAAGAAAAAGATATGAAAATCAATAAATACTGCCAACTTTGTATCACTGCTTTAGACGTGTGATAATGAACAACTTGAACTCTATGCATCTACACCTGGGGTGGGCAAAATATGACCAGCCAAGTCATTTTTACTGACAAGCCCCGGTGATTTAAAATAACTAAATGCATTGATCAGATAAAAAAATTATATGTGGAACTACAAAGAACTAAAAAAAAGCTTGCTGACCCCACCTCACAAACATTTTTTTACGTTGGCCAATTGAACCCAAAAAAAGTTGCGCACTACTGGCCTGCATTAGGGAAATGTTCAGTGATTGCTGTAAGTGAACACAACATTAACTAATATTGTATATAGACAATACATTTAACAATACAATGAAAACAAATAAACGCATAATCTATTTTCAATATTAGTTTCATGTTTTATTATGTTTGTCTTAGATTTGTTCTTGAAAAAAGCATTTTGTCTGAAACGTTTTGCCTGTTTTGTGAACTGGAAAATTTGTTACTTTGTGTTCTGTTTCTATGAAGTGTTTATCTGAAACTCTTCCAAGTGGGTTTATTACAAGAATATGAAATGTACATCAGCAAATGTGTTATAATTATTATATAAAGCAATTATTAGGGAACATTTATGCACCAGGAGTCATCAGAAGAAGTCACAATAGCCATTCAAACAAGCATCTCACTGTCTGGGTAGATAGAGAATTCCATCTGAGAAGAAGGACTTCATTTTCTCATTTAACCATTTGGACACTGCTGCCATGACATCTTCATCAGTGGAATCATTGTCCCTTTAGAGATTCAGACAAATGAAAGTCACATGGCGATAGGTCAGGGTTGTAGGCTTGATGTGGTAGAACTCATAGTGTCCATGGTAACGCTTCATCCATGGCATTGTCATGCAACAGGATGACAACACGCGACAGCATGCCGGTTTACTTATTCTTGATGCTGTGTGCAGCTTGTCTAGTATGTTTTTGCAGCCTACAGAACTGATGTCCATACTAGGCTCTTAAACTTTACGGACTCCATAGGCGTCTATAGTAGCTGACGACATTACGTTTCCGAGGTCCTGTCAGCATCTACAGTTGCCTCCGTTGCTACGTCCCAAGTCATCAGTATGGAATCATATGAAGTTAAGCTCATGTGATGTAGAATTCCCACCAAATGAAGCTAGGAATATGTCACAACCTAAAGGTCAAATTCCTTTACCATTACAACTATAAGAAGAGAATGCAAGCTGATTTTGACAATGAATTCCTGGAGCGATGACTGAATTTCCGATGCCATATTTTACTATCAAATGTAGTACCACGTGGCCTGGCTTGTGATCGCCACTGTAAGTAATATCTACGTTTTTTAGTTATTGTTATATTATAAGAATCATTTGGAATGTTCGTTTATTCTTTAAATAACACAAACACAATATGTATCAGGGGTGCCAAAAGTCGGCATGGAAAATAATTATGTTGCATGTCAGCCTAGACCTAGAGATGAATGGACAGACATTGTATGTGATTTCTTCCTGTTTTATTAGTTTGTTCAGTCCATATTATATTAGTTTGGATATGAAACAACATACATACAACAAGAGTAGGTGTTTAGAAGTATTTTATCAGTGATGCCAGACATTGTTCAAGTATAGGGACGTCAAGAAATTATATTTGCAAATTTGTAAATTGTAGTTTTGAGATTTCCCCCCAATTTTCAGCTTCACCACTTGCTCACAACTGTCATATCACACATACAACAACAAAAAAACACACAAGATTATAAGCATTATTCACCCCTTTATTTACATGTGCAAAAATTATTTGGATATCTTCAAAAACAAAAAAGTTATCGCATTTACCAAAAATAATTCACCAAAAATAATGCACATTCTCAAAAAAGAATCTGGTCCCGGGGGAGAAATCGCGTAATTTTATTCTGGGGTCCTAAAGATTAAAGTCCAAAAACATGACTCATCCTTGGTGAAAAAAAGAAAAAAAACAGTAAGCATAACCTTTCCAGCAGAAATATGTGATTTGAATGTTTTTGCTCTTTGGTGATCCTGCATGTTTCTGTTTGCAGCATGGCACAAATGTGACACCACGATTTGGTTCCACCCATTATCAACCAAATCAAGTTATAAGTATACCCATTTGTGTATACTCTTCACCCACATTGTTTGATCATGTCTTTGAACACTTGTTCACTTTGTATTCTGTCAAATATACTCCTGATATCCTGTTTGCATAAATCACATTGCATAAACCTTGGTCATTTCCTTCAGTTTGTTTAGGATTCATGTTTAAGAGTTATATGGTACTATATGGACAAAATATCAGTGGTGTTGTACTTGTGGTAATTCCCTGCAGTTAATCACTGATGTCAATTAATGTTGGAAATTGTAAAATACTACATGTTTTAAATTCATTGACTAATTAATTTATTACCAGAATACTGTGAAAAAACTATATATAACTAGCTAGACACTATAAAAAAGCAAACAGAAGCTAGAAGATAAAACTTTTAGGCATCAGAATCATTAATAGCTGAAGTGAAATGTAAAGTCTTCCACCAAAGACGGATATGCCGGGCCATTGGTGCAAATAAAACTGTGACACAACGTATTCACATTCTCTGGACTACATCTTGCTGGAAATCTAGTAGGACTATTGTTTAGCTACAAGAGAGATCCAGCGATAGTTCGATAATGAACGCTGAAGAAGAAGCAATGTAAAGTCTGAATCACCATTCAATCATAGACCTTGTCGCTGTCATAGGCAAGGTTTCTACATAATTTATCTCTTGTGTTTCTTAATATGTTCAGATGGTAACCTTCTACAATGCTATGATGACAATCCGTCCAGCAGCTTCTCCTTTTGACTTCCTCTGCCCCTTCTTCCTTGTTCTTTCCAGTTGCTAGCAAATGCTCAAGTTTTGCTCTTTTCATAACATGCTAGAAATCTTGAATGACCATTGTTTAAATTTTGAAACAGAATACAATTTCAATCAAATGATATCTAACCTTTTTCACTGGCATCATCCACTAATATGATCTCTTCCAGCAGTTCATGTGGAGATCTATCAATAATACTATAGACTGTACGTAATAAAGTACTCCACGCTTCATTATGAAATACAATAACTATACTGGTCTTTGGTAAGGTTGATATGGGTGGATATTTTTTCTTTCTGCATCTGAAATGAAATGATACACAACTTGTAATCTTTGTAATACAGAAATTGCAAGGCAACACAAATTTATAACAGAAGACTACATGTATTTAAAAATTTGGGTCGTGATTTCTCGCTGAAGGGAACTGGCTACCTAATAGTTACTGCGGCTTAGTATGTGAAGAGGTATCTTCATCCCTGACGGCAGGTTGCTGCCATGGGATATACCTTTATCTTTACATGTATTTATTTGAAAACTTCAATTTCATTATTAAATGATTGCAAGAAGTAAGCATACATAACTCCAATCACTTCCATCTCTTGATTTTTTATCAAGGTAATCAACAAGACAATTATTTATGCCATATAATTCATAATATTATATTAATTATAATATATAATCTATGAAAAATAATTCATGCAATCATAATTCACACCATCCAATTTTAACATCCAACAACCTCATTATTGTTCATCAAATCTACTAAAAACCATTCAATAACTAATAGCTAACTCATTGATTCCAACTTTTAAAATGTTAATATTTAAGCAATTAGAACACATTTAACACAAATGATTCCAAACATGTTTTCTCCTGTTGTTTACACGTGCCATGGTCTTGGGGCCTGACATTACATTGATATCAGATAATCAAGCAATTTATTAGTATAATTTTGATGTTCACATTTGTAAGCAATCTAAGAGTTCTAAGTTTTACATCCTCTGTTGCTAGGACCTGAGGAGGGAATAAAGAATAGTAATACTGTTAACTGCCATACTAGACAACTAAGGAGGTATGAAGGTGGAGTTGGCTATCTCATCCCACAGAAGTCAAAGTAAACGAGAAATCATGCTTAACTCTTAGTGGACAATGGGCAAAACTGCAGATTTACCAGCCTGTTTTTCAGCATGAATTTTTATCTATGACTAATGTCATAAATTTTCTTATGAATAACTTAATCATACTTCCTATAATATGTATTACATACACGTAAATGTTCAGTAATGAACTCTCTCTATGTTTACAATGGTTAAACATGTATCTGATAATTATTTTTTTATATAAAATCAGGTCGATGTAGACATGTTTGTTTGTTTGTTTTGCATTCGCTACATTGTAACTATCACGGATATCCGTGCGATTTCCGCTGGGAGCGTGATTACGTTGAGCCACCGTTATGCGCCTTGTAGGCCTAGCACATCCGATATCGGCATGCCTTGACAATGCGGGTGGGCTACCCTTAGCCTGTGACAGCCTCTATATCTGTCTCCAGGCACGCGTAGTGGCAACTTTTCGCCCAGACGATTTTTGCTCTTGTCTGACTCGCACGAGGTGTTCCACTGTCTATGAACTTGCCTCGTGTAATTGGACGTGCTGTGCCTGTGCCCATTGGGTACTGAACCGTTTCTCATCCGTGAGCCTGGTACCTTAAGGGGAAGAACTCAACAGAGGAGTTGGACCCTGGCTCTTTCGCCCTCTTAGCCGAGGTGTCATTCACCGACATCGTGTACCCCTTGTCCCAATAGCGCCTGAGCCCATCAGGTACTGAACCCTTTCTCTCTGCAAGTGTACTTCCGGTATAGGAAACCTTGACAGTAGAGTTGGACCAGGACTACCATCGTTGTCCCTTTCTTGCCTAAGCCCATCGGGTACAGAACCCTTTCTCTTCGCGAACATATTTCAGGTTTAAGAAGGCTTGACATTAGAGTTGGATTAGGTCTTCTTACTTTACCACACGCCAATGGATGGGTCTGGGTCTCTGTCTGTAAGGAGCACAGGTAACTAGAAGCTCGTCTCGAGCTGATGGAGCTTGTAGTTCCCCTTTCCTAGGGACTTTTCACTTTCTATTTGCAGTTCGCGCTGCCCTCTAGTGCTGTTCTGCCATTTCATTGTTTCATTGTACTCGGTATGAAATCTATTTGTCTCTCGCCATGCATCTACCTTTACGTGCATTTTACATTGGCCGCCCCTTCAATGTTCGGACTGGACTGACTAGCTTCACTGTATGTCGATAGTGTCGCTATATGTGGTGATGCTGGTGGTGTCGGAGATATTGTCTGTCTCTTGTGCAGTCAAATCTCTTTCCATCTGCTACCTCCACATTCTCGGACACGATCCCCAAATGATTTGGCCAGAATCAGCTCGAGCTGCTGTATTTCTGTTTCCAGGGTGCACCGCGCGGAGGTACATTTGGGATCTTGGTTATCTGCTAACCCTGGGTCCGCTAAGAGCAATGCGTTCCCTTTGCACCCCGAAGTAGACAAAAATATATGATTAAAATTAGATAATAAATTTCACGTAAACTCATTTTTTCAATAATTTTTAATTATAAATACATTTTAAAAATAAATTTACAGTCGTCATGTCATCATTTTTTCGGGCTTTTTATAATCATACAATTTTACATGCTACTGTTACTAAATGTTTCAAAAATTGTTCAAATATAGTCCTAGAACACGATCCATAAATGAAAGCCTCCAGTAAATAATGTACCACCAACTTATATTCGTTAAACATAATATTATTGCAATAATTATACATAAAATGAGATATGCAGGGGATATGAAAGAGGAAAAAAATGTCTATGTCTACTAACCACTAATATGCAAATGAATAATATTCCCTTACACAACCAGCTCATCATAATTAAATAAATCATTATTCATATAATCCACAAAAATGTTTTCACATTTAAAACACAAAAGCATTATAATTTATAGTATTTATATACTATTTGAAGAATAGATGAGAAAGCCACTAGTAGATGAAAGAGGAACACCAGTTCCTATAGCCAGCAGTGTTTTTTACTGTTAATGGTAATAGTAATGGGATTATGTTATTTAGGAAAATTATCATAATTCTGCAACCATACTGTAATAAATGCAATCATAATTCACACCATTAGGCCAATGTTTAAAAAAATATATGTTATGTACAGATGGTATGAATTTTGATGAACGAAGCTTATTTGAGGATAACTGAAATATTGTAATTTTTTACTTCTTTGTAATTGAGGATTTTGTACTTTCGCATTTGCTCACATGAAAGGTTTACATCACTTCAATTGTTCACCTATAATACATAGTTCAACTATAGGACTTCAAATAAATATTGAATGAAGCCAAATATCTATAGATTAAAATTATATATAATATATGGTATATATATGCCATATGTGTATGTGTTGAGTAACTGTTAAATAAAGTCACAGTAACTAATTTTGTATGTTGTGTCTCACTTGAAACTAATTTGACTTATCGCTTAGGTACACCCAATAGTTTCATTCATTTTTGGTAAATTCCATCCCAATTAAAGCAAGTTACCACAATAAATATTGTAAAATTGTTTTTTATGAGGTGTTTGTTTTTTTGAGTGTTCAACACAAACAGTGGTCCTCGAGAGAACCAGCACAATGAAGTACTTGGGACAGAAGTCTGAGTTTCAAAGATCATGTTGACCACATCATTGTAAACGCTTATAAAGGTCTTACGGCGATGAAAGTTATGGCTACTGCTCAATGTGAACAGAGGCTGCTATTTCTGCTATATCAGGGATTGGTGGTGGCGGTGGTAGAGTACGCACTGACAATTCTGACACTGAGTCAGACACAAACAGAAAGATTGGATAGAATCCAGAATGAGGCAATGCAAATCATTTTAGGGTGTACGAGAGATACGTCGGCTCGGGCTATGCGATACCTGCTTGATTGCCCAGCCACAGAGCAAAGAATACACATGTGCAGGGCACGGGACTACCTATAAATCACAGCTGATAAAGAGCACATATAAACCCAGAAATTATCAAAGTGAAAGGCAGTCGACTTAAGAGGGGAAAGTCGTGGATGGGGCGCACAGAGGACGTTATACAGAGCATGTGCTAATTGGAGGATGTACTACCTGGTGCCAAATGGAGTCTGGCGCCCTCGGATTGTAAGACAGCCTTCGAAGGATTAATAACACTCAATAGAGAGTGTAGGGAATTGTGTCCGACAGTGGTCGAGTTGGAGGTGCTCGCTCTGATCAGTGAGAATTCCAGGGACGGTGATATGATTATATATACAGATGGGTCGGTTGAGAGACACTTCAGGAGTGCCTAGGCCTTCACTGCTCAAAGGTGGAGGGAGACCATCAGAGAGGAAAGTGGTGCATTCGCTCAAACAACAAGCAGCATGACAATGGAGATTCTGGCAGAAACAAAAGCTTTGAAATGGGTGTGCTCACAGACTGTCTGCGAGCATGCCTGTATACTCAGTGACTCCATGAGCATGATTGTAAAAGTTCAGGTGGGGTACGTTTGGGAACAGTGGATGGATGCAGTGAATAATTCATGTGTGCATAGAATGACGTTTATTTTTGTGTCTGGACACGTAGGAGTCCAGGGTAATGAGAGAGCAGATAGATTGGCCGCCCATGCTGCTACTACGGCTGTTGTTGGAGCGATGGATTGGGCAGACATTTTGAACGCCCTACGGGAAAACGCACGAACAAATGACTGTACAAGTGACGAAAATTTTGTTCCATGACTAGAATAAAGGAGCTTGGTTTGAAATGTGGTGTCGCTAGAAAGGAGTGGTTTCATGGGCGAGAAAGAATGATGGTCAATCAACGACGTGTTTAAATGCGTGTCCTTGTGCTCCTGCACAATTTGTGTGTTGCTGTCTGTGACTTCACCTACTGGCACATATTAATAGGAACTTGAGAGCATATACATCAGAAGTCTTGACTAAAATTGCATTTAGTAAACATGTTAACTCAAGTTGTGAGGTGAATTGGTATCAGCTAGTTAAAATCCTGTCTGCTACCTTCTGATTCTCGTTCTCAATGTAATTGTGAAATAGGCATCAAAATCACATCCCCAAATGTCTTCATTTCTTATGATAGAACCATCAGTGTAAATGATTATATTGTGACTTTTGGTACTGCTGGATGAGTTCTTGTATCATGCCTTCTGTTCTGTTGGTAGCACAACTGCAACAATTTCTACCCAGCTCAATCAACAATGTTCATTCTTTGTCATGAATATGGCAGGTCATACAGAGCTCAAATAATTGTTATGTCTACCAAGTTACTCCATTAGCACACTCTGCATGGTTAAAATACAACTATATGTCTGCAATGGGTGTAGAGGATAATGATGAAGCTACCATAGACTATCTAACTGAAGATATGTCAATTAACTTTTCTTGTTGACATACATAATACACTGAAATAATTTGCCTATCCCAAGAATTTTGTGCAGTTTAACCACGGTTATTCTCTAGACTGAAGATTGTAGCAGCTTGGAAAGAGAAACATTAGATATACAAAAAAGACTTTGAACACCAAACTGGAACCATGAGTTATTACACTGATAAATTTACTGACATTGGGATAGGAGAACATATGGATTGGATCTGTTCTGTGTGTGCTGATGATAACCTAACTCCTAACTAATCATAGTTATGTTCTGCATACTGCTACACTGATCAATAATGATGAACATGTTTGTATACTGTATATTTCTTAATATAAGCCGAGGATGTCACTTTAATGTACAAAACATGATGAAAATTGAAAACCCGTGTATAGACCAAAGTATACAAAAATAATACCTGTAATAATACTGTGGAATCCCGTTATTATAAGAAGGGACATGTGAAATATTGCTAAAAGGAAAACAATACAAACTTTAGCAATGGTAAGATGCAAGATCACTTCTTCCATTTTCTCCACCCTACTAGTATTCACATAAAACTAAACATCAAGACTAACACTGTATGAACTTTGCCAGCCTTGTGAAACCGCGACCACCAGGTACCAGTGTTCTGAGATATCTGATTCATTCAGTCAGGTCTGCAATGATAGCATCAGCCATAGTGGCAAATTCAATGCCTAGCCAATGAATGGATCAGTCTTTTGGTTTAGAATATATCAGATAGCATCAGCCATGACATTCAAAGCACATTCCCAAACTGACATGTGAATTCATTATAATAGATTTATAGTCTTACCAGCTCTACCTATAAATGAATCTGGTACAGTGACATCCTAAATAGTATCTTGCTGTATAGACTTAATATGGCTGAGACCCCTATCTGCTTTTATTTGCCTTCAAATTGCAGAGTGGAAAGTAAAAGTGTTGAGACAATTTTCCATGATAAAATGCATTTATCTATTGTTTTGTTATACGTTTTGGTATTCCACTGAACTGAACATAAATTACAAAAGTACAACAGAACAGCAAGACCAACATATTTAATATACTACAAATAGTCACAAAAAAGGTACTCACTCATCCATACGGTAATCAGGTAGTGTTCTATTTAGTGCCATCATATCACTTGCGACAAGGTTGAATTGGTTAATCTTGAATGTTTCTTTGGCTTCTGACTCCCTCTCAGGTGGAACTTTCACTACCTGCCCTCCATCACCAGGTCGATGAGGCTCACTTCCTTTCAATAAACCTAGACCAGTAATTTAATTTATATTTAATACTAAGCTGCACAAGAGAAATAATTTATATATATATGAAACCACAATTCAGTCTCAGTGGTTAGTAGATAACCATGACTCAAAATCACCTCTAAATGGTAATGGGTAGATTCAACGCTCATGTGAAATTCACACTAAACATATGAGGGATCAATCTTGAGCTGTGTAAATAAAGATTGGATGAGAATTAATTGCACCTTGGCAACCAATATCTCTGACAGTTGCCTCTACATTTCACAGAATTGCTACAACACAGAAAGCCTGTTGTAGTCACTGATGCAAAATAATGGTCACAAGACCTACAATGAGCAAAATATGAAAGTGTCAATGGAGTTACAACACCACTCTTCACCTCCTGGTCCAGTATTCTAGACATAGGCACTGAAGAGGAATCCCATATCTTCAATTAGTCTCCTTGACTCATTCAAAATATTAGAAAAGTACATGGAGATACCACTAGTCACAGTGGCCATGCTGGCATGTGTATCTGCTCTTTCATGTTCCCTAATATATGTCTGTCATGACACACAATTTACGGTAACTATTCAGTAGTACTAATGTAAAACACAAGGTCGACCAGTTTTACAATGAAAACACAGACCATAGGGTATGTGTATGAAAAAATACAAATAACAGTATACAAGATTGTTTCACCATAACCTAACTAAAATAATAACTAGCCTATGATAGTCATCAATCACAAAATAGATAACTCTAGGCTACAAATATCAAGATCCATCCGTTCAGAAACACAAGCAATCATAAGTCAGATCCACAATAGGTTGACTTCAGACCAGGGAGCATTAAATATTTGCATGAGATGCACAAAGGATGTACATCACTACTGAAAATATAATTAGGTAGTTGAAATTAACAAGTACATGTGGCGGGAAGAAGAGAAGGGAGAAATCATAAACTTTCAGGAATTATAACAATTTAACATCCCAGACGGACTGATTTTTCAGTAAATTAAAATTTTTTTACGTTTTACTGATATCATGAAGCACACACATTGTGGGAAAATCCGTTACAAAATAGCGTAAACATGTTAGTGGTATCTTGTATGTGTATTATTTTATAATGAAATGATGCGCTGTTAAATTTGTGCTTGATGATTCGGAGGATGATGAATTAGATTGAGATTGTGATTATTCTGAAATTGATATGAAAATCGAGTCTGATGATTACTTGAGCAACAACAGTAGTAGATATAAAATAGTTGTAGTAATGTTTATGGTTCATTAGTAAGTCAAGCTACAATCTGTGGGAGTGGAAGGGGTAAGCTTAAGCATAGTTTATTAAGTAAATTTGATTCAGACTGGTCTCCTGCTAATATGTTTGTACAGTAGACACATAGTACCTGGTTCAATTTGTGTGAGCAGATGAATAGACGTGCTGCACAAGTTAGAAACAAGAAATCTTCCCCTCACTACACTAAAAATTATAATTATGCAGCTGTTTTAGAGATGAAAGCATTCTTCGGATGCCTTCAAATGGAACAGTTTAATCCATGATTGGCCCTTGCCAACAAATTGTATTTCTGAAACTCCTGATTTTCACAGTGATGGAACATGATCACCTTTGTTTTTTCACCATGGACATTTCTTGATCTTGTTGATGAGGAGGACCCTTTTCTTGATAATACAGATAAGCTGTACTCAGTAAGACCCATATTGAATGTGTTGCTTCCAATATTTTCACCATCACAACACTTTTCTTTAGATGAAGGAATATTCCCCTCAAAAAGCAGACTTGCATTCAAACAATACATCAAGTCAAAGCCCCATAAAGTGGAGAATAAAGGTGGATATTCCAATTCATCAACTATATATTGGGTCAAAGGGCATGAGCCCATGGACTGCTGGATCAGCAACCATCAACTATGTATTGACTACAATGCTTTCATGGGTGGGTGTGATGTCAATGATAAAATTTATCACCTCAATAAAATGAATTAACCTTTAGGACACTAAGGGAGAGAAAAGTCATCAATGGTTTTCTAGTTGTTTACAACTAGCGGTGACGTCTGGTGTCCATTGCTATGCATTAATTTAATGATGGATTAAAGATTTTATTATTTTAATCCTACATGTGAACGTTATTATTATTACTACTGGCTGCTGCCGATGTATTGCTATGTTCAAAAAGAGAGCAAAGAATAGCAACATTGGTTACCTTCCATACATGTCGCAAGAGATGAGTAAGGAAGTTATGAATGGATTTGGATATCCTATCCATATATGGTCAAAGTGACCTAAAGCCATGCTAAAGCCGGATATGTCAGGCTGAGGTACAGATATCAAAAGAATGTTGTAAACCATGACAAAACAAATTATGTTCTCCGGACTACATTCTGATATCTGCAGGAGTTTGAGAATGAATGCAGAAGAATTACTGGCTACAAAGATTGTTGCATTATTGCATATATAATAATTAACAACTAAAATCCACACATAATGACTATAACATCTGTTAACATCTGTTTGTCCACCGTCGACAATTACAGAACAGCTGTAACGAAACACCAAAACCATATTGACATGCCATAGAAGCTGGAAAATGGCATTAATAACTCCACACTGTACAGGTAATAACATTTGTTATGTGTGCCTGTAAATTTAATAAACATGCAAGTGTCATTTTTCAAAGATTGCAAACCGTTCAAAACAGTGAAAACCAAATTGTTTGTAGGTATTGCACAACTTATCTGCACCTTCACATATTTGGTAACCAGGGCCTAGACTCAGGGTGCAAAGAATAAGGCCATGTTGAAGGAGGCGACTGTAAAGTTGAGGGATGGATTAAAAGTCCGTGAAAAAATCATTGACGCATTTCTGGTCACAATTTCTTACTTTTATCTTCTGTCAAATAGTCCCCAAGGATGACAGAGATATGCAGGACAGCGAACATTGCACAGTTGTCCTTTTGTGGCAGACTCCTATGTGGTGAAGAATGCTAGGTATTCCATCACTGCAGATCTGATGTAAGAATGATGAAGTAGCTGGTCCAGACATATATGCTGCACTCCTGGCAGGACATAATGATCCATTTGCACTGGAACACCTTCTTTCAGGGACTAAACATGCATCCATAAAGTCCCATAATATGCCTTTGAGACAGCAAACATAATGCGTTGCAGTGCCACCTCGATTACTCAACAGAGGACGGACATATTCTTTTGTCAGAAAGGCTATGGGCTGTTAAAGGGCTACCTGCTCACAACTAAAGGGATTTCTGGTTCTACATGCTGGGTGGACTGGCACAAAAGAGAACTATTGGAGATCATAATGTATGTCATTTTTATATAACAACATAATTCTATGTTTGATTTCTTTTAAAATAACTCAAGATCTGTTGAGATATTTTTGTGTAATTTGTGCTCATGAGTCAAGGGGAGTTGGTTTTTAAGGACCAGTTGGTCAGGGTTCAAAGGGTTAAATATACACGTAGACACATACATGTGCATACACACCACACTCTCAAGTACACGCATAAAATAAGAAAATGCTTGTTACTATCACTACAATATTACATAAATAAGTTTGAAGATTGATCACAAAATAATTGAACATTTTATATATTTAAAGCCCAGGGTTCTCATGAGTAACCATGCAATACTGTTAATTCTAGCAGGTGTTAAGTATATGATGGAAGAAAAATGTATTGCTGGTAGCTATATATAAGTGACAGCTCATAACATTTACAAGACAGTTTGGGAGTCGCAGTGAAGTAGTATTTAAGCCACTTGTTCGTCAACCATGTGGCCAGGTTTCAAGATCATACATCTGTTGCAGTATGCAAAAAAAGAATAAATCTGGTGGTCCGTCCAGCCATCATGAAATGGAGGGGTCATGATCTGAGAATGTCATGGTACTTCGCCATCATGATGCTGTGCAAGTGCTGAAGTACTAGTCAGTTGCTGGATAGTGAAGCATATATAAAATGTATGCAGGAGAATGTATGAAAGCATATGCCGTGATTTGGAGAAAAGATAAACTTTCTAGAAAGAGTAATGGTAAAGGTTGGTCCCATGGCAGCAGCCTCCTTTTGGATGAAGATAACTCTTCATGTACTTCTTCTCGCAACTATTAGGTTGGGTGACCAGCTATCTTCTTTACTGTGTTTGCCTTCTCTAACTCATGCGTTAAGTACGCATTTACATTTGACTTTTAATCTGGATGTGAATCCTGGCACACTGTAACCCGGTGATAGTAAGAAAGCTCACTAACAACTACACTACCTAGAAAGAGACAAATGATAAAAGAACAGAACAGAGATATGGGCAAATGTGTTATTCTATTGTGACAGCTGATGTGAGATAACATTTAAAAGAGAATATAATAAATGTCACTTAATCCTCTTCCAGCCGGATTACTATAATCCTACAGAACAAATACTTTATTCTACATAAAACTAAAACAATTTGTCCTTAGGTGTATCAGCTTCTATTACTGTTTATTATGTTTAGGTGAAAGAATGTGAGGAAGAAATATTTTTGTTTACCTCCTTGTGGGGAAACAAGCAGGTGTCTAAGGTGTGTGTAGACCAAGGCTACAAGCTGCATGTTTGAGCAAGATAGCAAAACAGACAATGTAATGATTACAATGAAATTAGAAACTGCATCACGTTAGTGAGCAAATAATATGCACAACAGCTTGTAAAATTCTCATGGCCTGCCATATACTGCATATCTTTGTTACCACCTACACAATGTAAAACAAGTTACTGTATTAAGGATTTTATTAATATGCGGGCCTATCTGAAGGTATTACTTATTTATTCAATAAACCAAATGAAAATTAACATATTTGATGGCAGTGTACCTGGATGGCATATGCAGGAATAAAATATGCAATTCCTGTAGGTTGGAGGAACCAGTACAATATAAAGAAAAAAATGTAAGGAGGTATAAAAAATGTTATCAAAAGAGTCGGTTCCACTCACCTTTAGGAAAGATTTTTTGAAGAAAGCCATGTTTAGACTTATCTATTACTTGTTTAACATCACCATCTTGTTGGTTACATCTTGGTCCATTGGTGCAATCAGTAAAATACATTATAACAAACACATCAAACATGATCCATACCATGGATGTTGCAATAATAACCTACAACATAAGAACAAGAAAAGAAAGTTATATTAGGTCAAAACAGTTCAATATGTACTAGTAAATATGATGGCATCTATCTTCCATCTATAGTGCATCCTTTTATAAAAAATGTCCCTCTTTTAGAACACTTCAAAATCCACAATTATTTTTATTCTTTATAGCTTATACAGTCTTCTTCTTTCTGTCCTCATGTATCTTTTGGTGTTGAGGGGAGAGTGAGTGTACGGTCTTTTGCCCTTCTATTTGCCTCTTCTGCGGTTATATTTCCGAGTGTCTCTAATACACTATCTATCCACCTTTTATGAGGGTGTCCAATAGGTCGACTGTTTTCGTATCGTTTGTTAAGTGTTTTTTGGATAATACTTTGCTCTTTCTGTCTGGTATTGTGGCCGTACCATTTAACTTGTTGTTTCTGGATGTATTCTATTGTTGACTTGATCCCTAATTGTTATACAGTATATAGCAAATTTCCATTACATACATATTTCATCACTCCAGACCAAGTTATTATAATGAGATGTGACTATATTGCAGAACCTGGATAGAGTACAGAACCAAGCAGTTTGACTTTCCTTACATGAGCAATGAGATCAACACCAATTATAGAAATGCAGAATATAAGAGGGATACAACCATAGAAAGAATGCAGGGATACTAAAGTTCCTTTATCACCATAGCTACCCAATGAAAGATAGATTCCATAATTTGTAAAACTTATTATTTTAACCTTTGCGACTCTATAGTCGCAATGTTGTGCCTATGAGCACAGGCTACATTATGCCTGTGGGTGCAATCCTGCTACGTACGACATCGCCTGATTCCTGAGTACGGAACTTCACGAAGTAATGATCCCGTGTCGTATAAAATCCGCCAAACGAAGCTAGGAATACGTCACAGTTTAAAGGTCAAATTCCGTTACTCATTACGATTGCAAGAAGGGAGAAAGCCGGCTGGTTTTGTCAATGAATTTCTAGAGCCACGTTGGCCATTTTGTAGCCATATTTTACTATCAAATTGAGTACCGCGTGGCATAGCTAAGTGATCGTGACTACATGTTTTAATTGTTGTTTTTTGTGTTTAATATGTTATTATTTGATAAGAATGTTTGTGTAGTCATTCAAAAACACAAAAATAATATGTATCAGGGGTGCCACGTGTGTGCATAGACAATAATTACGCTGCGTGTCGGCCTAGACCTAGTGTTGACCGGACGGACGTTACATGCCATTTCTTCACGTTTTAGTAGTTTTTTTTTAGTTTATATTATATTAGTTTTGATATAAAACAATATGTATACAATAAGTATAGGTATTTATGAGGATTTTATCAATGTTTCCACACATTGCTCAAGTATTAGGGTTATCAAGAAGTTGTATGTGCGATTTGAAAATGGCGCGTTGCAATTTCCCCCCCCCCCCCCCCCCCCCGAATTTTCAACTTCACAACTTGCATATCATACATACAACAACAAAAAAACATGACTATATTCACTATTCACTCCTTTATTTAGATATGCAAAAATTATTTTAATATTAAAACAAAAAAGTTATCACGTTTTCAAAACACCCACCATCAATAACGCAAATTTTCCAAAAAAGAATTCAGGGCAAAGGGGATGTTTCTTAATTTTTAATTCAAAGCCCTAAAGGTTAATAAAATGTTAATTTAAAACAAATTTAAATAATTTGTTTAAAAGAAATAGTTTTATATACCATGCCAAACGCCTAGGCACACATCAGATCTTCAAGAAGTGACAGTACTATTTCTATATCAACCAGAACACGGCCTGTGGAAAAAACATGCTGTACATACCAGTGACTATCTAAACAATAATAACAGGTATGTATGAGGAATGAACAGCAGAATAATTTACAGACAAGAGTAACAGCTCTCAGCTTTCTCAATAGCACTTAAGTGATCTATGGATGGATTAGACTGAGTGAAATGAGAAATTGAGTATACATGGAATACTCAGATGACACTACTGATACCATATGTATACCAACAAGTAATTACTGCAACAGCTATGACTTTGACACCAAGGCTATTTGTACACCAGCAGAACAACTCTTAACATCCAACAAGACCTCACACCCTATTGTAATACTTACAGATGCAAAATCAGTACTATAAGAACAACATTTCAATAACCAAGCAGAGGTAAAAGAGTTATTGTCCATAGTGCAGCATCAGTGTAGAACCATAATGCTACAGAAAACACGCCTATATTGATTGATTTGGAGGTCTCACCATATTTGCAACTTGTGTTTTGCTGATGATATTGATTTTATAGCTGGGTCATAACAAGAATTACATGAGTTAGCAGCAAAGTTGGAAAAAGTTATCAGCAAGTACGGAATGGAAATAAACACAGACAAGAACAAGGTTTTGGTTAACAGCAGAGGCACAGAAGAACATCATGATGAATGGATATACGCTTGAGGAGGTGAATACATTCAAATACCTCAGATCTAGCACATGTAGCGATGGAAAATGCAAAGCAGAATTAAAAAGAAGGCTGGAGATGGCTTTAACATCTATGTCATTTGGATGTTGCTTTGGAAAAGCAACATTGGTGTTAGAGTGAAAATCAAACTGTATAACTCCCTAGTAATTTCTGTTGTGCTGTAAAAAAAATTGGGTGAGCTTTTCTAGCCTGACAAACTTCCTATTTGTCACCCGCTGCAAGTGTGTGTTGACTATGTCGAGGCGGTTGTCGTTCACGTCTAATCTCGCATGAAGTACTCTGCAGCCAGTTAACTTCTTTTGTGTAATTAGATGTATTTTGTCTGTGCCCATCCAGTACTGAACCTTTTCTCATCCACAAGCCTTGTTCTGGTTTTGGAAGAACTCAATAGAAGAGGTGCACCCTGGCTCATTCGCCTTCTTAGCCAAGGTGTCATTCACATACATCATGAAACCCTCATCCAAGTCTCAACACACGTTTATGAATACCTGGAATTAGAAGCTTGTTTTCGAGCTGAACAATTTTGTCCCATTTGACATATTGTGTTTGTACCCATTGAGTACTGAATCCTTTCTCTCTGCGAGCATGACTCCGGTATATGAAAAACTCAACAGTAGAGTTGGGCTCAGCCTGCCGTCTTAACCAAGCGTCCACGATTGAGCACTGGTTACTAGAAGCTTGTCTCAAGCTAACAAAGCTTTTAGTTACATTTTCTTGAAACATTTTCCCGCTTTATTTGCATGTGGTGCTGTGTTGTACTCTCATTGTACTAAATATATTATATTTTAAGCTCTCACTATACATCTTGACATCTACCCATTTCAAGACAATTGCATTTGCCACCCCTCCAACGCTCAGGCCAGACTGTCCTGTTTCACTGTGCCTCAACAACGATGCTGTATGTGTTGACATAGAGGTGTCTGAGATATTGCTTTTCTTCAGTTAATTTTCATTCCATCTGCAGCCTCCGCACTCAGACATGAGCCTAAAAGTGTTAGCCAGGAATACAGCAAGAGCAGCTGTATTTGTTTCCAGGGTGCACCACGAGAAGGTACTTGAGGACATTGGTTATCTGCTAACCCTGGGTCAGCATGTAAGCAATGTGAGACCCTTTGCATATATATATACAGTAGCAAAAAAGTGAATCACTGCTTTTGACGAGATGCTACAGAAGAATTTTAAGTATGCCATGTACAAATAAAAAAGTGTTAAGATCAATAAACGTTGAAGAGGGCTGGTTCCTTAACAATAAAGCTGCGGTCATAACAGCAAGGAAAGATTAATAGCTGAGAGTTAACAGCAACAGGGGAAGAGGCCCCCAAGACAATGCTGGTGCAGTGATATATCAGATTGCTTAAATATGTCTATTGCTGCGGCAGGTCAACTCATCCAGAATCATGAAGTGTTCAGGGCATACATAAGGAAGACCATGTTCTGGAAATGAATGTCACATGATGATATGACATAGAATATGGCCACTGTCTTTTTTCCCAGACATGTTGTAGGGGACAAGGGCGAATAAAGAAAGTTGGGGAATGGGCTGACAACTAGCCACCAGTGAAAAAGTAATTGTCATATACACACTTATATACAAAATATATTGTATACATGCATAAACGTGCAAATCAAATGTGAACTAATGTGACCCTGCAAGGGATAAACAAGAAAGAGTATGTCAGTAAAAATAAGGATGTGCAGGGTGGTGGGTGAAAGATAGGACCAAGTGAAACTGTGAACACTATTCAGTGAAATGTCTATGCTTGAACATGTTTCCTTATTTTTAATTTGGTGGGAGTGGTGGTGACGAGTGGTTAGGATGAAATGAACATATAGGCAAGTACATATATTTAACATGGAAACATGATTAGAAACAAAATTCCAATGCAAGGAAAAACACTAGAGACAATGATATGAACTTGGGTTGAGGAGACATAGAACAAAACATGGAACATAAAGGAATGATTCCACTCTGATGAAGATGTCATGACAGCAGTGACCAAATGGTTCAATGAGCAAACGAAGTTCTCAGTTGGAATTCACCATTAACCCAAACAGTGGCGTGCATGTTTGAATGCCTATGATGATGACTGCGGGTACATAAATCTCTAATAATTACTTTACTTAATTATAACACAACTGCTGATGTACATTTCCTAATCTTGAGGCACATATTCATGCCATGTATACTGGTAGACATGATTTGTAGAAAAATAGGATCCTTCATTGTTCTCATCCAAATCTCTCCACTCTTGATCATATCTTGCATTTAATAACTAAATTCTTTCTTAAGCAGTTGTTCAAAAATATTTGTAATCTAAAATGGATTGCCTTTGTTATCACCATGGCTCTGAACCGTAAAAAGAAGTATTTTCCCCATATTTACATCAATATCTGTCTGCCTACAACTATCATTTGTCTATCTATATATGTTCCTTCAGCACTGAATATGGTGCATATGACAGAGACCAGGGCTCTCCAGTTTGAGAAATGTGATGCTACTAATTCTTGCATGTTGTTAAGACCAAGTTATACCCCCTTTGGTGGTTCTTAAGTGTCTCTCTCTATTTTTTTTTTGCCATAGGATATTGAACATCAATAGCATCTCAATTAAAGCCAAGTTGTCTTCGTCAGGATACTTCACTTCCCCTTATTTGTATATTTGCTTTTTCTTGGTAGTTTGAAAGTGAGAAGATGGTTGTCACAGTTTTGGAGAGATTGATTTGGACTCCCCAGTCAGACGACCATTCACTATATCAATGGTCTGCATTCTGTTCTTTGTAGTGGATATGTTGCCTGCCACACTCCAGGTAGCACAGTCATCTGCATGGAGAGCCTTTGAAATATGATGTGAATGCTAAATCTTAACCCTTATCTCTGTGCTAGAATCATAGTGCTATCTATGCCATCATCAGAAAATGTAGCATAAAAGAAGATGCAAGACCATGTGAACATAACCAACCACTTCAGTATCCTGAAAAATTACATTTTTGATAAGAGATACTGAAATATAATGAACAAATACTTTAATCACAGCAAATTGTTAAGTACAAAGAATTTGTTGTTATATAATGTATCTCTTCTATAAATAAATTAAAGTTCACCAACCTTGCAGTACTGAAAACGCACCCTTGCTACTTTCATTTTTGCAGTTATTTAATAATAATCCAGTGATTAAGAAATATTCCAAAAATTGTAAAATGTCAAGTCTGGAAAGAAAATATAATTTCTGAGATTAATATTTGCACATAATAATGAGTGATTTTTTAAAATTATGCAGTCTACTAATACCCAAAAAATGGACATATGTAGGAAGATCAGAAAGTAAAGTTGTAAAGGACCACATTATTTCTATCAGGATTTTTTTTACTCATGATACACATACATATGTTCTGTAAACTTCTCTTATCCCTCAATGTAATCTCCATCTACTTGTACAGATTTATGTCCGCACAAAACAAGTGGATGTGTGCCTTGCCTGTAGCAGATTTATCTTATCTTGTAGATCTAGTGATTTCTTAATTATTTCAATGACACCAATATTATCTACGAACCTTGTTTAAGTAGATCCAAAAAAGACAAAAGGGGAACCAGATCAGGACTATTGGGTAGATGGGAGAGTGCAGTTCAACCTAATTTCATGGCCACACTTATTTGAGGGTGTGCAGTGCTATGAAGGAGAAGCTGTTGGATTCTTGTGAGGTGAAACTCTGCAGAGCGATCAATTGAGTTTTGTAATATGGCTAGCATATATTGTCCATGTTCGTTTCACAGGCATAAAGAAGTGATGATATTACTGCTTAGTAAATTATGAGTTTGAAGCTAGTCTTTATTCTGTGCGATACATTTTTGTGCAGTCTTTCAAATGTAGCATTAGTTTTCACTATTTTGTTATTTACACCAGTCAGTGATTATAGCTTGTGAGAGAATGCTGCCTAGGTAAGTTAAACTATTGACAGTTTTAAGTTCTTTGTTTTTACATGAAGGTTGAAATGTGGTTTTAAAGTTAACCCTTAGAATTTATTAATGCCGTAGGGGTGTGAGATGTTAATGATCTCACATTTCAGTGGCTCTGCTATATGACGGCGGAAGCCATCTCCTCTCTGTCTTTATTTTCCGGACTATCTGATATCCAATTATGGCTGGGTTGACCCAGGAGCCGCTGTGGTCTGAAAAACATTTCTGCCTCAACTAGGGAATGAAACCAGGACCACTCATATGCAAAGTCAGTGCGCTTTGGCACTACACTGCTCTTGCAGCTACCAAATGTTGAAACATGACATGTTTTCTTTGTGTTGATGGTGAAGTCAAAGTTGTTGCAGACTTCAGCATTGTGTACCCTGACCGTATGTCTCACAACCTGAAAACCTTAGTTTTGGCTTGCAAACACTGAGAATTGGAGATGTTATAGGTTTTATATATATATATATAGAAGGATACCACATAATTGTAAAGAATAGATACAATGCCATTGCAAAGATTCAGAGTATTGAAGTTCAATGGGACATGCTAAAACATTTGATAAACCAAACATCTAAAGAGATAATACCAAGAGTAAAACATACATCAAAACAAAAATGGATGACTGAAGAAATATTTGCAAAATAGCAAAAGAAAGCTGACTTAATTAGAAATGCACGGAAATATAATCACATTGCAACCAATATACAACATTACTACATAAGGAAATTGAGGTGATAACAGAGAAAAGAACGCAGACAATTACAGGGTGCCGAAAATCTAAGACAGGGCAGGTGTTACTGGGAAAAGATCACATGGTACAGAGATGGCCAGAATATATAAAAGAACTTTATGATGACAATATACCCGAGATAAACATACAAAATAACGGTGAGGGTCCATTAATACTCGCAGCAGAAACAATGGAGGCCCTAAGACACATGAAATGTAAAGAACACTGTACAATCAGCCTCATCAGCCAAATAACAAAAATACTTCTCAGAATCATCATGAAGAGAGTCAGAAAAACAATAAAAACAGAAATAAGTCCAAGACAATGTGGCTTCGTAGAAGGCAAAGGTACCAACAATATTATATATATTTTGAGTACACTAATTGAGAGGTCTATAGAGGTAAAAACTGATCTGTACATCTGCTCCATACACTACAGAAAAGTATTTGATAAAGTAAAACATAGTGAAGCTATACACATGCTAGAGAATTTGAACATCAATAGTAAGGATGTAAGAATCAAGAACATGTACTGGCAACAAACAGCAACAATAAGAGTAGGAAATCAATTTGGCCTTTTTCAACAAATAAAACATGGAGTTAGACAGGGATGTGTACTCTCACCAGACTTGTTCTCGTTATACAGTGAAAACATAATGTGCAATAGTTGATATCCCAGGAATATCAGTGGGACGACATAACATAAATAATTTAAGATATGCGGATCACACTATTCTGATTGAAAAAAGTGAGGAAGGTCTTCAAGATTTAATTAATGTAGTGGTCACAGAAAGGCCTCTTCCTAAATATAAAGAAAACAGAAGTAATGGTTATTTCAAAGAAACAAGATACCACACATTGCAAGATTAAAGTGAATGATATAGTATTAAAACAGGTGCACCAACTCTAATATTTAGGTACAATGATTACAGCAGATGGAAGAAGTTATAAGAACAGAATTAAGAAGCAGAATAGGGCATGTAAAAACAACATTCAGAAAAATATAATGTGTAATAAGACTTTGCCATTAGAGGTGAGAAAGAGGGTTCTGTAGTCCTATATAACTCCTATACTAACATATGGATGTGAGTTTTGGACAATAAACAAGCTGGAAAATTAGAGGCAATAGAGATGTAGTTCTATAGAAGAATGCTGAGAATACAATGGACTGCTAGAAAAACTAATGTGAAGGTGTTGAAAGAGTCAAATGCGAAATTGACCTTTTATCAATAATATAAGAAAATGACAATCTTAATAATTAAAGTTATTTAATAATTAATTAAGTTAATTTTTTTTGCCACTTCATGAGACATGGAGGTTTGTAGGGCTGAATCCTAGTTTGATTCTCCACTGTGACCTTTAGTCTACTTTCAAGGTATTTTCTGACCTTTGTTGTGTGATTTGGCAAGCGTAAGATTAAGTACTTAGAATAGGGTTAAGATTAGAAATAATATTTCTAATGTATGTGAGTACCTCGCTTTGTGTATAGCGCGCAGAAATACTGATCGCTCAGTACAAATCATATAAAAAATTTAAAATTATATAAATTTGAAAAGAAACAGAGTATGACAATAAGTTCGTCTGTGTCTAGATTTGAACTCTGTGATTGTCGTGATATGATATCATGGCAGCCATTAATTTCATTGGTATACACAGAACTCTGTGACAACAGTGTGCTACTTATAGCACAATGGTGATTTAAACTAGGATTCAACTGGTTTGGAGATCATGATCATAGATGATAGTCACAACGACAACAGTCAACAAGATTGATGGTTCCTATCTTCGCACTGGGCAACACTCTCCCACAAGCTCTGTCTACGAGCTGCTCATGATATTGACAGATACTGACTCTCACAACATTCTTCTATTGAATCAAGAATCACATCTAAATATGTAAGTTAAGTTGCCTCTAATTTTCCACTCTCTTCATGTTAGATCAGTGTTGAGTGTTGTGTAGGCCGTAACTTCGACTACAGTACTACACTACACTTTACAGTAGTTAGTCTACGGTAACTGAGTCTACTTACTAGGCCTATAATATTAATTAGGCCTCCAGACACACATATATGCCTACTTACTATAATCTATTATAATAATTATTATTAATTATTAGGACTAAATTGTACTAGAATTTTTGTAATATAAAATATAAGTTAGACTAGTCTAGTACTACTAGTAGGTAGACCTAGAACTAGTGTCCTTAATTTTAAAACATACATAATTTACATGAATAGCGGGTTCACTAGATAAGAATAGTATTCTTAATGCTACTACATAAATAAGCTAACCTCTTGCTGCCACGCAGAAAGCAAAATGTACGCACATAAAATCTACATTTCACTTCGACCCACAGAAAAATAAACCACCCCAACCTTTTTCCCAACATCCGTGAAGTAACGGAAGTTGATATGAAGTGGCTGAGAAGGACTAGTCGAAGCCCGAAGCGATACATTTGTGGCCAGATTTCTAAGCATATCTATGTCCTTTTTGACGTGTCCTATATGTATCTATTCGCTGAAATCATTTGTTGCCTTTCGGCGTCAGGGGTAGAAGAGTTTTCTGGAGACGGCCCGCTTGTGTGATGAGTATATTGTGGAATTTGTCGCCTCTTTTATTTCAGTGATCCATCGTTTTCGTTGTCGGCCTCTAGGTCTGACGTCGCTGTATCTGTGTAGCATAGCTTGCTGTCTGATGGCAGTCTGTTGATCTGTGCAAACCATTTAATCTGTTGTCTCTTGATGTATTCTAAGATAGGGGTGGTGCCGTTTTGTTGTAACCCTCCACTTTTTATGAACGACTTGAGTTCTCACTGTCGGATTCCTGTATGTGTCCTCACTGCTAGTCTATAAACCTCTCGGGTCTGTGCCAGCTTCGATTTTGTACATAAAATATGCACGCTGCCCAGATTCTTTAGATTGTTTAGTTTTTGACCTTGAACAGTGATGGAGGGTTCTACTTATGGGACTCCTGGTGCTGGTTGGTGCATCACGACTGTTTGTTTGTATTTATGGTGAGACCAAATTCACTACATGCCGATGCGAGGAAGTCCATGCTTTCCTGTATGTTATGCATAGCGATAGCGTTGAGCGCACAGTAGTCCACAAATCTTCTTCTTCTGCGTTCATTCTCAAACTCCAGCAGTTTAGCAGGATGTAGTCCGGAGAACGGAATGCGCTGTGTCATGGTTTACATAATTGCTGCGATATCTGCGCCTTTCGGCCTGACACATCCGACTTCAGCATGGCTTTGGGTCACTGCCCCTATATGGGATGGGACAGCCAACTCCATCCCATAACCTCCTTAGTCGCCTTTTACGACATGCGTGGAAGGTAAACAGTGTTGCTATTCTTTGCTCCCCTATCGGGCTCCGACAACACACGGGCGGTCCACAAATCAGAGGTAGCGAACAATGTCCGCATCTGATTTGAATTGTAAAACACACTATCCCTATATAACGTGTATTATAGTACATTACATAATGATTGCTATTAAATTCCATGTTATATGTAAATAACCCATGGCAGATCATAGCCAATGCGACCCAAATTGTCAAAGAGAGATAACTAACTCCACTCCCCTCACCCACCCCCAATGGCTTAAAGTTATACAAATAGAAATGACAATAGTTAGATAGAAGCACTGTGGTTTGTAATAAGATGTTGTTCATAAATTATGTAAACTAATAGGGACAAGTTAGGGTTTTTAACAGGGGGAAGGGGAGGATGGTTGACGACAGTTTACGTGAATATCATTTTTATACGTAAATTAGACTTGCTGAAGATGAACAGAATGAGAATAGGTGGGAAGATGTTTAAATGGATACAGGTCTTCCTGACAAACAGAACCATAGCCAACATCTATGCCGGTACATTATCCAGTTTTCTTCCTTCAATCACTCATCCGTTATTTGTATAGTACCTCCTACCTCTAAGCCACATATACAGTGATACCATCTTATAGCACGCATGTCTGGGACGATCTCCCCTATTTAATGATGCCTCTCTGGTGGATCATTTTGCCCATCCGCTTGTTTTGTGTCTGTTATATTTCATCGGCCCTGACTGGTTCGTTACAGCGGTTTCTGGTTGTAGGTTTACTTACGTTCCTTCTTTCTCTCGATTCTTCTATTCTTTTTCTGTATAGCTGTCTACTGCTCTTTCAGTTTGTCTCTACGGTGTCTTCATGTCTATTAACCATCACCCCCTTTCTCTTATGTACCCATGTTGAGCAATGGTTGATTTGTTGGATCGCGATATTTTCATTAGTAATTCTTTCTTAATTCGAAGCGTTGTGTGAACCTCTTTGTTTGTTTGCTTATCTTATAAATTTTCAATTACATTGGCAAAATATTGACATCACAAACAACTAAAATTAAGAGTTATAAAATGCTACATCGATTATAAATTAATGAAAATGTATAATAGCTCAGAAACATGGATAAAGAATAAACAACTGGAAATCGGAATTGATGCTTTTGAGATGTGGATATATAGAAGAATACGTATACATGCATGAACAGAGAAGAACACGTACACAAAGATTATGGCAACACTGCGTTTGAAACAATAACTATTAAAGAAAATAAAAATTCAGACGAATAAAGGGATAGACATATGTAAGACATATTATATGATATTTTAGGGCATTCAAAGATATTACACCTTATTGAAGGCCATTATTAAAGGGTAGCGTTAAGGGAAGGCGAGCAAGAAGTACACAGAGATACAAGCATGAGGGAAACGTTACGAGATGGACAGGTTACAGTCTATCAGAGTGCACCACCACAGCAACAGATAAAGGATTTTTGAGTTCCGTTGCGGTCAAACTTTGTTGCAGAGACGACCCATTATATCTATTTCCATTTTATCTTTAAATAATTTGACTATGCAGAGAACATGGTCACTGTTAATATCTGCACCACGATAAGCTTGTACATCGTGGAATGATATAGGGAAATTTGTTTTAGTTTTGATTTTTATCTTGGATATCTTTATGTGAAAAGATGGTGTCTGCTATAATAAGGTTGGCCATTTCACACATCTCAAGTAATATATCACAAATGTGTATCATATCATCTATATCAAGATACATTTTTATTCCATCATTGTTGTTTTCTACTTAGCACTGAAATTGCACATTATCACTATATCGTGCTTTATCTAATTGATGATGTACATAAGTATTTCATATAAAGGTATAAATTTACACTGTATCTTGTATCTCAAGGGTATCTTGTAATCCAATATAGTCAAGGCCCATAACAAGTTCATCGTCTTCAGCATCTTATCTACCTTTATTACCGGACTTACCTTACTGTTACATTTTGAATCATTTGGGCCAACCTTTTCTTGTACTGACTCCTCAGTTCTCTCTTCTGTTTAGTTTTGATTGAAGCTGCATTTATAGTCTAAGAAAATACTTAAATTTCAGCTTAAGTTTCTTGTTATTTCAACAGTTTTTGCATCTGGACGTATTGTACCATTTTTTTAGTCTACGAATCTCTCAAAATATATCTAATTTAAGGTTAACTTCCTTTCGAGTTTCTTGGTCAGTGAATCATTTTCCGTTATTTTTGTGGAATGAGTCTTATTTTTGTGCGCGCAGATCTGTCATCACTGCTTCACCTGAATCTGGTATCACTATTAAGAGCCAGTCTCTGGGTAGGCCCTTCCAATTATGTTTAGGTGCCGGTTTCCTTATATTCCTTTTATACTTTTCTAGGTATCAAAGAACTTAATGAGGACAATAGACCAGAAATAAACATACAAGATAACGGCGAGGGTCCATCAATACTCACAGCAGAAGTAAGGGAGGCACTAAGACAAATGAAATATGGCAAAGCCCCAGGTCCAGACAATATCACATTAGAAGAATTAGCAGCTTTAGATGACTTTGGAGTTGAAATAATCACAACATTGCTGAATGACATATATAACAGCGGAAACATACCCGATGACTTATTGAGATCCATATTCATAGCATTACCTAAGAAACCAGGGACCACCGAATGTGAAGAACACCGTACAATCAGCCTCATGAGCCAAATAACCAAAATACTTCTCAGAATCATCATGAAGAGAGTGAGAAACAAAATAAAATCAGAAATAAGTCCAGAACAATGTGGATTTGTAGAAGGCAAAGGTACCAACAATGCGATTTATATATTGAGAACACTAATAGAGAGGTCTATAGAGGTAAAAACAGATCTGTACCTCTGTTTTATAGACTACACTAAAGCTTTTGACAAAGTTAAACATAGCGAAATTATACACATGCTAGAGAATCTGAACATTGACAGCAAGGATTTAAGAATAATCAAGAACATGTACTGGCAACAAACAGCAGCAATAAGAGTAGGAAAGCAATTTGGCCCTTTTCAACAAATAAAACAAGGTGTCAGACAGGGATGCGTGCTTTCATCAGACCTGTTCTCTCTATACAGTGAAATAATATTGCGTGCAATAGTAGATATCCCAGGAATATCAGTGGGAGGACATAACATAAATAATTTGAGATATTCGGATGACACTGTTCTGATTGCAAAAAGTGAGGAAGACCTTCAAAACTTAATTAAAGTAGTAGTCACAGAAAGCAAAGAGAAAGGCCTCTTCCTAAATATCAAGAAAACAGAAGTAATGGTTATTTTAAAGAAAGAAAATAACACACCTTGCAAGATCATAGTGAATGATATATTATTAAAACAGGTCCACCAATTCAAATATCTAGGTACAATTATAACAGCAGATGGAAGAAGTTCAACAGAAATAAGATGCAGAATAGAACAGGCAAAAACAACATTCAGAAAAAAAATAAAATATACTGTGTAATATGACCTTGTCATTAGAGGTAAGAAAGAGAGTTCTGCAGTGCTATACAACCCTTATACTAATATATGGGTGCGAGTCTTGGACAATAAACAAACTGGAAAGTGGGAGATTGGAGGCAACAGAGATGTGGTTCTACAGAAGAATGATGAGAATACCATGGACTGCCAGAAAAACTAATGTAGAGGTGTTAAAAGAGTTAAATGCGAAACTGACCTTAATCAACAATATAAGAAAAAGGCAATCTTCTTTTTTTTGGCCACTTCATGAGACAGGCAGGTTTAGAGAACATAATCACAACAGGCAAGATTGAAGGCACCAGAGACAGAGGGTTACAACGTGAGAAAATATTAGACAGTTTGACAACCTGGCACGGCAAAGAAACAACAACGACTTTGATACATAATACTGTGGACAGAGAGCTGTGGAGAGCCATGACCGCCTACGCCACCCGGCATGGCACCTGATGATGATGATGAGGTATCCTTTGTTATCACCTCTTATTTTTCTAAGAGGCCCTTTCGTCTCTAATTTCTATTGTCTTTATTTTCAAAGTTACCACTTCTATTATTGGTAAATTTTTCTTTTCTTTACGTTTATCAAGGCATGCCATTTGTCCCGACTTTACTGTAAATGTACAAAGTGCGACAATAACATTGTTTTAGTGTTTACAAATGATAAATGCCCAGAGTTCTTACTGAGAGGTTGTAATAGCTACTTGAATGAGCACTCTTCTTTACTGTAGTGGTCATTTCTGACATGAGCATCACAATCGCATAAAAACAATAGCTGGTTTACCTTTCCTAATTCTAAACAAAAGAGTTGTTACTTTTAAGCCGCCACAGAGTAACCTCTAGTGTTGAACATAATGTATACACATAAAAATCTGTTTAATATTTTACTATGCTATACATGAACCACAATGGTAACTGGAGTTGAAGCAAAACATAACCATTATGCAACAAAATAGCGTTACGGCTAATTTTGGAAGAACGGACGAAAAGTCTACAATAATCAGGTTTGTATTTGATATTGCGGGCTACCATTAAATAACAAATATATTCGCGTATCCGTCGATGTTTGCGCTGTTATAACAGGTTCAATATTCTTTCTCCTTTACGTTTGTGCTACTATATTTAAAAAAGAAATGATTACATTAAATAAACTTATAATCGATCCATTTTCACCACCGACCGAAACACCCTGCTTTCACCCATCTAACAATAGCAGTTGCATCAAACTTATGACCACGACATATAAATTTATATTCATAGTTTTACGTCTATAAGAATTGTTTTAGTCGTCTTTTGCTTTAGAGTGTTTTTCTTTTGGTAGCAGTTGTTTGTCGTTCTGTGTTAGATCACAGAGACGGTGGTTTATTACCCTTTTTTACTTTAATTTGGAAGCGCAGATGAACGTCTTTAGGGCATTTCAAGAGAAATTCGTGTCTGTAATTTTTGTTTGTGTTTTTTGTTAGTAACTTTAAAAATATTTGATAAAAGTATTTACGAAATTTTAATTACACATTACCTAATGGCGACGGTTATGTTCGTACATTCTGCTTGATGCTACATGCAGACAGTGTCTACAGAAAATATTGTTATGTAATGTAAGTACTTTAGGCGGTGTTTTCGTGTTATTGGACAATATTTTAAATTATTTTATTAATCTATTATATCTATTTACTATTAATTTTTCTGTTCTTATTCTCACCCTGGCAACATCGGGTATTGCGTGTAGTAATCTATAAAAGTATGAATATAAATAAAGCTCTATTTATAAATTATTTAGGTATATATAAATAAAGAATATAAATTTGTGCTGTCGTTGTCCAGATTTGGCACTGGTTGCACAGTGACAAGATAATAATAATCTTGTATAATGTAACTTTAGTGTCTATATTTACATTTTTGTTCTTAAAGATACGTGTCATCTGTCCTATTATCTGGTATGTTTTATTGCATCTATTTTGTATCTCTTTACTGTTTTCCCCTTAACTCGATATAGTGCTCCCTAAGTACGTGAATAATTTTTTACAGGTGACGGGAATTGAACCATGTCCGTTCTAGCAGCACCGAATGGCTTTGCAACACACATACGTCAACTCCTTTGCTGTTTATGGTGTTGGTAGGTCATCGATATATATATCGATATATCAGTTATATATTTCTTTATTTGCTAATGCCATCATTTCTGTCTTTTCGATATTAATCTTCATGTTGAATATTTGATATGTTGTGTGTAATCTATTCATATGTTCTCTTGCAGTTATTCTTCTGATTGTGTTATTGGTAGTTGATAGTCTACAAAGAGTAGTTTGTCCAATTTGTCGTTCATGTTATCATTTTCGTTGCTACTTGTTAGTTTACAGATGTGGTGAATATATATTATGAAAAAAGGGTTACGTTGAAGGCCACACCCTCCTCTAACGCCTGAATAATTTGAAATTTATTGGATATTCCTGTGTTTGTTCTTACTTCACATTGGATATTAGTACAAATTCCCTTGCATATATTAATTAAGAGTTCTGATACTCCATAGGGTGTTCCATAATTGTTATCTATCTACCATGTTGAAGGCCTTTTGTTAGTCAATGAATACGATGTAAACCTTTTTTTTTCTTTGGCTCTCTCTGTTATTTGTCTATTTGTGAAGATATCATCCGTACAGATTTTGTTCTTACAGAAGTCCATTTGTGTGTCGTTTAGTTGTGGTTCAATGTATGACTGTAGTGTCTCAGTTTTATTTATCCGCCAATGCCCGACACATCCGTCATCGGAGGGGTGACATATTTAATATTAACAGTTTTTATTTCTGAAGTATTTTAGTCGCAGACCAGTGTCATCTAACAGAAAATTGTAAATATAATATATTCATTTTTTCTATAATACTCTTAACGCTATTCAATGACATGCAGAACCATTGGAAATTATCGAATTGTATAGTTTACTTTTACTTTACTTTAAAAATTAGAAGTACAACTAGTGAAAGTATCCATGACAACTTGAGAGAAGCAATATGCTCCTCTCGTCTCTTTCCCTCTATCTCTATTTTCTCTCATTCCAAATTTGCAACTGCAAGGCAATTGTAAATTAAACAGTTAAATATTTTTAGACTATATCAGCACAGTATTTCTGTAATCTAAAAATTAGTTTCCCCCCAGCTATGCACGTTGCCTTTCACACTCAAATATATTAGCAGCAAGAATAATTATGCAGTACAATAATCATACGTGATATAGTGTGATAGTATGATAATCATACGTGATATAATGTGATAGTATGATAATCATACGTAATATAATGTGATAGTATGATAATCATACGTGATATAATGT
This sequence comes from Meghimatium bilineatum, assembly GCA_034231615.1. Classification (NCBI taxonomy): domain Eukaryota; kingdom Metazoa; phylum Mollusca; class Gastropoda; order Stylommatophora; family Philomycidae; genus Meghimatium; species Meghimatium bilineatum. Next base: position 77,335,058 of record CM067298.1, on the reverse strand, counting down.
GATAGTATGATAATCATACGTAATATAATGTGATAGTATGATAATCATACGTGATATAATGTGATAGTATGATAATCATACGTAATATAATGTGATAGTATGATAATCATGCGTAATATAATGTGATAGTATGATAATCATAGCTGGATATGGCTGTGGGATTTAATTTTGTCTAACTTGCTCAGTTTTAGGCTTTGCCGCCTTCTATAGCACTTATTCACCCTGTCTCGTCAGACACAGATGTGGAAATAGTTACCATAGAGACGACAACCAGCATGATGTGCGTGGTGCAGCATGAAAGTAATCGAAAATCAAGTTTATCGTGTTGCTGGTGTCTCAAACATACCACTCACAACGCTGAAGATCATTTTGCAGTGGGATCCAGTCAACCACCTGTTCTTGGCTGTCAATTTAACAGGTCGTAAATGCATAGATGTATTTGTCTCTTGACTGTCTCGATGACGCTAATGTTGACGGCAGGGTTGTGCTGCCTGCGAACATTTCAGACATTGAATGAAATGATTGCTCCAATTGTTCTTTCCTTCTGCTTTCTAATGTAGAAGGTGAAATCTTCGAAGTGGTGGCAGATCGAATCCCACCAGACTGACACAAGTAAGTCTACATACAAACTGCTTTGTGCAATGTGTGAAGTGTATATAATATTACCTCCATTATTTGTAATGGTGCCAAATCGCTGCAGGGTGAGTCTTGTGTTGTGTTCGCTATTGATGCGTGTTGAAGGCAAGAACGGAATCTGTACAAGAAATAACAGGTACTTCAGAATATATTTTGATAACAGAAACAATTAAATCTAGTATGATCATATGAAATCTAATTACATTTTCATATTTTTTTGTCCCTTTTCCATCTGTTAATGTCTAAACAATTAATGAAAGAATGATTTTCGGTTTGCAATATTATTAAGCTTATATTCAGACATTTATTAAAATTCCACGCAACTAGTGAGATGGTAATCGAAAAGTCTAGGGATTTCCATTCTATTCTCTTGTAAATTTAGCTTTTAAATCAGTCTGGAGTGAATGGATCACCGACTCCCTAAAGTTAACGTGGAAGTTGTCACCCATCAATTGGTGAGTGTGGGATAAGGTTGGGGTGTTAGGGGGGTTCTGGTGTAATCTGCAATCAGAGTAATTATCTTCAAATGTTTATCCGGATTTGCAAGTGTTGAGAGTAATGAGCGAGCTGAATCATCAATAGATCGTTATGACATAATCAGTCGGTTGGGATTTTGTTGCCTACAGAAAAACGTGAAGTTGATTGAGAAATCTTCAGCATATTCTAATGTCACATCGATCATGAGGATGGAGATAGAGGGAGTTACAGAAGCACTTAATTGGTTGATAACTCATACATCACCACACTCAGTAATACTCACAGATTTTCAAAGCATGCTGCGCAAGATATAAATGTTCATGCTAAGAAAATAATGGTGGGACTTATTGATCAACTCAATTGTCCAAAGCATTACACGGATATACTGCTCTGGTCACGCTGTGGTCGGAGGAAACGAGAGAGCCGACTAATTGGCAGGCAATGCGACGATAGACGGCACATTTAGACTTAATGAAGGCAGCAATAAATTCATTTCAAGATGCAGATGATATCACTGAGGCTGAGAACGTACACATACAGAGAATGTTAGAAATTGGAGTATCTAGAGGTGAGGGGAGGAAAAGTAAATTTTTTGGAAAGTCCCGAATATCACACAATCATCACCTGACCAGGACTCTGAGTCTATATACACTGGGATGGCAGCTGAAGCGAAGGGCGGAGCACTTATGGGAATATTCCGCGTGCTGTGAAACCAGTTTATAATCAAGAATCAAGACACAATCAGTTCACTTAAGGACTTTATTCCTTTAGGAAATGCTTAAATGTGTGAGTTATTGTCTTTTTTAATTTTGTAGAAGATTGGTGTAAAGATTGAAACGTCACGGAAAAAGAAACATAACAGATATACGAAAATAACGATAAATCCACACCGATCTGGAAACTGTGAACATCTTATATCCTGATGGATTTATTGAAAATGGAATATAAACGCCTATGGACTTATTCGGACTGCGCTGGTAATAACGTGCTTCTATAACTCATCCCAAACTGAAGAGATTTTGTACTTAGTTATCTTCAAGGAAAGTTGATCCTCTTTTGAGCTGAATGGTGCGTTTTTAAAGCGCTACGTGTCAGGGGGGGGGGGGATCGCTGTTATGAACACTTCGCATACACATATTCTCAAGAATCTCAGACCTGTAGTCAATTACAAACAACGTGGACTTCTCAATAATTGTGATATTTTCCATATGAACATACTGGATCCCATGCTGCACGTGGAACAGCTCCAACCATCGAGGGCCTCCTTTAAGATACATGTGTTGACATATATCTAGTATGCATCAATGACTGTCGCATTACAATAGTTTCAAACACGGTTGGTTAAATCATTTGTTCTATTGATTTGGCGTTGGTATCTTGTTATACAGACTCAATTTTCAAATGGAATGTCTTGCGACCACCTACCATGTGTTGTATAAGTAGAGAAAGAGAAACGCATGCAACACAGGCCTAAAGTCAGGTCATTCCATTATAGTCGCTCAAGGGTTAATGTCGTGAGCAAAATTAGACAAGAAAGACAAAATACTCAAAACAGTTTAAGGGGAAATTGACAGCAGCCTCCTTTATGGAATAATCAGGTACAAGAGGCAGGGAGTGATAAACTGTAAGCTGTTTCACTTTGGCAAAATGCAAGAAAAATAGACCCTATTCAACCTACCTTTGTCTTATAATTGAAGGAGAACAACGATGACACGATTCAGGTGTTCAAAGAGATTACTAAATTTTCCAAGAAAGCAAGATGGGAGGATTTTTGACAAAATAGTGCAAATGAGTATACCCTAAAACGTTTTTGGCGCCTGCATAAATCCAAATGGTTCAGTTAAACGCAGATAAATTATCGATTTCTAGAGCATATTTCTCTTCTGTCATATGAAACGAAGTGTGCAGCCGTGCTTGTATATATGGGTCAAAGAGACCTGGGAACATATCAAGAAATTAAGAAACGGTATATAGACATACGCAAAAGCTAGAACACGAAGGAAGGAATAACAATTACAGATGAAGAAATAAAAGCCGTACTAAAAAAGACAGGAAAAAACACGACAACAGGCCCAGACGATATTATAACACATTTCATTAGCTTTGCGTCAAACAAATGTAATTATCAGAGTAGCCGTCTAACGTATTAATGCCATTTTTTGCATATAATGTTATATTTTTTTTAGAATCAATAAATTTATACTTTATATATGTGCATCCTGTTCAGTTTTCATGAACGAATGAAATAATTTGATCTATGTCTGCATACTAATTATTGTGTCTCGAGAAAAAGCTTTAACACTTCCGATATTACACAGGATAAAAGCTTAAACCTAGTCTATCGTGTGTTCGACAGAAAAAAAATAGTTCGATTTCATGCTTAAATAATACATTTAATAAATTTACTAGCATTCATCGAACCACAACTCAGCAACACACAGATGGATTTCGTAAGAACAAGAGCTGTACAGATGCAATTTTACCTTCGGACAACTGGCAGAAGAAAAACGGAAAACAACCAAGTATATCGGATATATCGTGTTTGTCGAACAAGAAAAAGCATTGACAGACAACAACTATGGAAAATACTATCAAAATACAGTATCTCACAACACATAATCAAGTTGTGCAGTAGTTACACAGGAAGTAAATTTGCAGTTAGAACAAGTGTTGGTCTTTCAGGCAAATTCCACATACACTCTGGAATGCGACAAGAATGTGACCTATCTCCCTTGTTATTCGTTATCCATATCGATTGTATATGTAAAATTGCCAACACCGATGAAGAAGACAGCATAAGAAACCTCCTGAGGGTACCTCTTTTTTGTGGACGATCAAGCAATAATATCAACATCGGAGGAACAACTACAACAACATATAAATAGATTTCACACTACATTTAGGGACCTTAACAACATGAAGATAAACACAGTAAAAAGCTACGGTAGTGTCAATCGCAAAAATAGAAAGAACCACTACTATTTTCATCACATGATCAACAACTCACACACAAGTGAAATAATTTACTTTCCTTGGAAGTATCATATCATCAAATGGGAAAAACATAAAAGAAATTCAACGCAGATGCAATATAGCATACCAGGACAGATGTTTCCTATTTTCAAAAGCAAGCATGTGAACACACATATTAAAACTGCACTAAATAAAACGATCATCATACCATCACTTTGTTATCAATGTTAAACGTGGACACTAACAACAAAAGAAAGCTTGGTACAAAAGAAATACCTCTCTGCGTATAATTCTTTGAGTAACAATAAAAGACAGAATCAGAAATGAAAACATCAGACGACTAACAAACATAATGTCAATCCTGGATTACATTTGAAGACAGCAGATTAAGTGGTTTCCACACGTTTCCATCATACCATCAGATAGTGCCCCTCAAAAAAGCATTAGTATTCAGACACGATGAATACAAAGCCAGAGACAGACCATGCAAAAGATTATCTATTACAGAAATAAAAGAATCAACGAAAACAAACATATATGAGACATATAAAAAAAGCCATCTTCAGAGAACTCTTCTACCCCTAATCCTACAAGTCATAAAGGGATATAAAGAAAAAAGAAGATAATGTCCAATATACCATAAATAAATCATGCGCTAATGACTTCATATAATTTATTGTAAACACCCTAAATTTTGTATGTGAGATGTGTGGTGGCAAGTAGACTTTTGATTTAAGTCGCAAATAAGCGAAAACTGAAATTAATAAATGCATTTTAGTCAAAAATTAATTCATATGGTCTATACCATTTCAAATTCACACAAAACAAATTCAATGAAATGCATTCTATATTTACTGATATATATAATTTTTAAGTTGGGCAAAGCTGGCGAAACGTGTTATAGTTACGATGATATTAGTAAGAAGATCATGTTTACAACATGTTTAGCAAGAGCTTTTTAAAAGGTAAGATTAAAGAATGCTATTTGCATGGTTAAATGATTCCATTATTCAAACCTGATAAAGATTATGTGATAAAGAAAGTGTGCTGTCCATGCTAATTACCACGCTAAACACAATGGCAGATTAATGGAAAAGATAGCTGCATTTAAACTGTCGCATCATTTATAAGAAATATGTCCTCATTATAGAAAGCAGCAAGTATCTACCACCAATACTCGACGGGTATCTTCGTAATAAGCAGACATGACATCATTCGGCTGACTTTGCGCAGGATTTTTTTCAAAAAGTTCAAAAGTCGTACAAGATTGACTTCACTGTACTCGGTTTCCCATATGTACAGCGTCGCTCTCAACGAAACGGCACGCCGCCTGCGAGAGTACCACTCATAATACGTTTCTCCGTAGCTTCAAGAGATAATCCACAATGAGCTCCGAAAAAATCCACCTTGTTAACAAGACGACATGTGCCGGATTCGAACACACGACCTCTTTAACACAAGACGAACAGCTTAACCACTGCGTTATTGAGATCACCACATATTTGAATGGTGTATTCGTGATTTCATTGACAAATGGAGTATTTACAATAGGTATGGATGTCGTGTACAATAAAAGTGCCCTTGGACTACTTGATGACTCAACTGTTGCATCGTGATCTACGTCCTTACCTTATTAACTGGATTGCCGATGCTTTGCTCCAGAGACAGTTTGTTAATCGTAAAATCATCACCATGAAACTCCGGACCAGTCCATAGGTGTCTCGATCTCATATTCAGTATGTCCTTCAGCATGTGGAACTGACTGTTCCGGTTGTGTGTTGGTTTGTAGTTCTTTTGATTCCTATATGCCGCTCGTTTCTTGTTACACCACGTTTCACTACCAGGTCCTGCATTCTAGCCATAGATACAGAAGAAGAAATACAACACATATCTTCCAACTGGTCCAACTTCATAATTGAATTTTAAAAATCAACATTGTCCATTGAACTGCCACTGGTCACTGTGGCTACGCTGACAAGTTTGTTTGCTCTTTCATTTTCCTCAATGCTTAAGTGTCCAAGTAAAAATCATGAAGGTAACTCTCTTCAGCGTTTATTTGGTCATCGACTCAAGCTATTGACGGTGTAGATAGCCAGACTGAATCTTTAGATAGATCCAGTGTCGATAGCTCCATAGACAGGTGGTTCCTAAATGTGGTAATTTAACATTAGCACCAACTGTTATAAGCCCTGGACTTCCACTTCTCTGTCACCAGTATTGTTTAATTGACTATACATATTACAAGTAAACAGATCACAGGGACCAGTAGAACTATGTCGTACGCTGATAATTTGCAAGCAGGGTATAAATCGAGTGTTGTTTGTCAAGGAATCACACGGTGAGTTTACCCACATAGGAGAGTGGTGCAGCGACGCCCGTGCATTGGTGAATCAAACTATAGCATATAGAGCATGGTTTTCCATTAATAAGCAAATGGTAAATACTTTCCCTCCATGTGTTACTTTGTACTGCGACACTCTTGAGAGTTTCGGCACAATGAAATATTTGGTGGAGCTTCTTGACGGAGTCGCACAAAGATCATGTTGACAATATCATTGTAAAGGTATGATAATGACTTGTAGTATTACGGCTGCTGCTCACTATGAACATAGGTTACGATTTCTACTATATCAGGGCCTAGCTGTTTCTGTAATAGGGTCATCATCATCAGGTGCCATGCCGACTGGCGTAGGCGGTCATGGCTCTCCACAGCTCTCTGTCCACAGTATTATGTATCAAAGTAGTTGTTGTTTCCTTGCCGTGTCAGGCTGTCATACTGTCTAATATTTCTCACGTTGTCGCCCTCTGTCTCTGGTACCTCCAATCTTGCCTGTTGTGACTATGTTCTCTATACCTGCCTGTCTCATGAAGTGGCCAAAAAAAGAAGATTGATATTTTTCTTATATTGTTGATTAAGGTCCGTTTCGCATTTAACTCTTTAAACACCTCTACATTAGTTTTTCTGGCAGTCCATGGTATTCTCAGCATTCTTCTGTAGAACCACATCTCTGTTGCCTCCAATCTCCCATCAATCAAATTGTAAAGGAGTACTCTTTGGTAATTCTTACACTCAGCTAGACGCAGACTGGAAGACGATAAGATCCAGATTGAGGCAATGTCTATCGTACTTGGGTGCACTTGAGACACGTCAATAACATCATGCGATTACCTATATCCATGCTTATACAGGAAGATGACAGTCGAGATTTGGTACAGTATCCAAGGACACATGGGGGTAATTGCGACTAATTACACTTGAGCAGAACACCTCGCACAAGATTGACGTATTCGACCCAAGTCTATAATATTACTCACGGTTTCCACGGAAAAAGCCATGTATGGACATTTTTTAGCCTACAAAGTCCAAGGACACTGTATAACAAACTGTCAGGGCGTAGAGCATATATTCACTCTTCGCCTGACGACAGATAGAAAGTATAGCTCATGTATAGAAGCTCACCTGAAATAATAGCGTGCCTAAACCGGATGTGCTGGGCCGGAAAGAGCAGAATAACGCAGCTCCACTTATAACCAGCAGCATATTGTATTTTATGAGCCCCGGCGAAAATGACAAGAAATTTGGAGTTCATTATCAGAGAGCGACGGCAGAAGAAGTCAAAAACGTAAAACAGCAGAAATTGAAAAAAATATGCTTGCATCTACTTCAATGTATTTCTCTATTTATACTACAACATGGTTTTGATGATTGCAAAATTTGAAAAATCCAACATAATTGCATAAGAATTGATGATCCTTCCATTCACAAAGTTTTCAGAACTATATTGCACCAATACCATGATAAGGTCTTAGAACATGTTCCTGTCAGTAATAGCACAGTTCAGATGCGTATTGATAAGATGCTGAACTATGTGGAAAACAAACTTTATTAAACGTTTTTTAAATTATATAGAATTTGTCTTCATAGAATTTAGGGGTCATGAACAAGTTTGAGAACCACTGTTCTAAAGCGTTTGTCATTAACTTAGTAATTGTATTCTTCTAAATTCCATATGTTTTTGGCATGAGTAAAATTAAACATAGTGATTGTTTTTTGGATAATACAGGATTCAATATGTTACCGGAGACTTCGAGCGTATTAAACACAAGACAATTAAAATTTGTGTGACGTTGTTTGCATTATCATTCGATCTACACCACACCTGTTACACTATTGTAATACTAATAACAGGTGAAATATATACTGATAGTTTATATTTAGCTTTGTTCACTGATAGAAGCTGGACTCCGTTTTCTTTTTAACGATAGCTGGAGGACGATACGACATTTCAGCATTCAGAATTCATTGTGTCATGGTTTTAAAGCCTAGCTGTGATATCTGCGCCTTTCGAACTGACACAACCTATTTTAACATAATTTGATTTCATGGTTACTTTGGTCACAATCTGGGACCGGACAGCCAACTCCACCCCATAACCTCGTTAGTCGACTCTTACGACATTTTTGTAATTGATGAGCTTTTCATACTAACACTTGTTCGTGTTAATAATCTTTCAAGATTTTTCCTATTGATCTATAGTGTTAATCAGATCAGTTATCTCTATTTGTTGGAATTTGTGAGATCTGTCACTTGTATGTTACGTCACAAGAACTGTCCAAGAACATTTGCAGCTCAAATAAGACTTATTTGTCATCTACGAACTATTAGGTTTGGACATAATTCCAACTGAATTTTCAAAATTGAATGTAAAATATGGTCATCATCACTTGTCATGGACGAAAAACAAACAACAACACGTCACACGTTAATTTAATGAAGCACGTTGCCCAGCACATTGTGAATCATTCTTCTAAAGTGGTGCATTCGACTGTTATGGTGACTTTCCTTGGCGGTCAACACAAAGTGACCAATGAAAATAACAGAACAGTTAAATCTTTAGGAAGATGAAGTCCGATTTTCCATCACGACTGTATAAATGACGAAAAAAAGGTGAAATTGCCAATTTTATATTAAAAGTGAAATCAGATAGGCCTATTTCTAAACGGGAGACTAGCGTTGTTATCAATTAACTGATGCCATTGTTATTGATCTAGATTACTACTGGAGTCTAAAAATTGCATTATGCAACTGGTAGATGTTGTTCTAAGAGAAAGCGCTTATGGAGTTTATCTCTGATGATGATGGTTTCAAATGATGAATCGTCAGACATTGATGATATGGACTTGTCTGGTATATTCGTAATCTTCTTTTTTCGTTAGTTCTCAGACTCCTGACATTAACAGGATGCAGTCCATAGAATGACATGAGTTGTGTCATTCTATAAAGATAACATAGAGTATATACCAGGGTGGCCATCCCTTAGTGCATGCTTTAATGTTGGCGCAGTACATAATTATAAATGACTCGTTACAAACCAGTGTCAATAATAAAAAGGCAGATAGCCATATAAAACGTATCAACTATTAATCAATTTTAAGGAGCCCAAACACTGTTAGTTTATTCAAGGAAATAAGATTTCTTCTCTCAACACCCCCTCCCCCCAAACCCTTCCCATAGATTTTTACATTGATTATGTTTCGGTTTGAACATATTTTTAATCTCCAGTTCTTATAATTATACAGTGTTTTTAAAGTCTACATCACTAGAGACTGTGCACAAACTAAATCATTAACATAGGTACAATAGTTACTGCTATGGTCCAGCGCTGTTTTGGGGAAGCTGGAAAGTACCAATGGAATTTTCATTATAACAAGTGTTGTAAATGTCCACCACAGTTTCCTAGCTTAGAAAATGTCATCAGAGCATTCAAGATGAAGTTAAATATGTTTAGCTTTGAAATAGAGAATAATTATCTCAGCTATGTTTCACATTTAAAAGAATCGTACAACCGATGCCAATTAATGACAGTTTTATATAATATATTGAAAATACGTGATTTTGCAATAGTCATTTCAAAATACTTTTAGTGATTTTGTAAATGAAAAACACACATACTACACTTGTAAACAAAATAAAAACAGCCATATTCACATTTGTAAACGCATTTTCAGTTAGTGAAGAAAAGAAGAAAAACATTGTGATGGTGCCAACAGCCTAGTACTATACAAATAATTTTTTTTATCTAAAAAGAAATTAATTATTGAAAATGAAATTTGATTAACTTCATTCAGTTCTAAATAATTCTGAGATAATTAATTTTTGGCGACCATTACACTGTGAGCATTTCTTAGAATTGAGAGAATATGATTAGTTATACTTGTCGTTTTTCAAACAACGCACATACGTGGCACAACATTTAAATCACTAAAATTATTAAAAATAAACCGAGGTCGTGAATGAGTGGTTCAAATTTGAAGAATTTTCTGCTAATCTGTATACAATTCAACTCTTCCAAACATTACAAGCTTGGTGAAATCAAAGCAGAATAAGAAAATCGAATCGAAAACATGTGTAAGCTACATTTATATTAATAAATCAATAATGTTATATAACAATGTTTCATATTTCCGTATGAACGTATTTTTTTTTAAAGAACTAAGTTTGGGTACACGTGGATGAATGCCCTGTCTATATATTTCTGTTTCTTCATTGCCGGATACGGTGCATAGGACAGAAACCAGAGCTCTCCAGTTCGAGTGATGTGATGCTACTCTGTGTAATTCCAGTATGTTATTGAGACCCACAGTTATACCCTCTATGATGGTTGTTCTGTGAAGAGTCTTTCTTGGACTTCGTTTTCTTTTGCCATCTGGTACCAATTTTAATGCGTGTAGTGGCAATCTGTTCTCATTCATTCGAAGTGCGTGTCCAATATAGGTACAGTATTCTTCTTTCTTTGTAGAAACGTGTTGCTGTTTGGTGTCTTCTATTAATTACTTGCTTGACTTGAATTCTTCCTAACTAATATTTAATAGCTTTGTAAGACAATTATTATTAATGAATTTTTTTTCATCCAGTGATTTTGTTATCTTCCAATGTTCGTAACCGTACATTAATATGGATATAACATTAGAATTGAACAGTCGTAGTTTGGTATATTTACTTATTGCTTTTTTTCCCCAGATGTTTGTTAGGAGGTTGAACGCACATGATGTCAACGCAAATCTGATAGAAATATCTTTTGTTGTCTCCATCTTGTGTCATTTTGCTCCCTAAATAGGAAAAGTTATCAACTGTTTGAATTGTTTCTCCATTGAAAATAATTTTAAAATTATAGTTGGTACATGATCTAAGTCTTGGAAGTGTGAAGTGAATGCCAATTTTCTCTGAAAGATGACAAAGTCGATTGAACATATTTGTCCCTTAACAAAAGTTGGACTTATAACCTGCCAGTAGATAGAGAAAACGCCGTGACTTGTGACGTTCTTAATTTGTAATATATCTTCAATTGGTAAATCTCGTATATTTATACTTTCCGTCACAGCAAATAAAAAGCCCCAAAAATATAAACGAAACATCACCAATGAAAATGTGTTCCGATTATTTAGACAGTAATTTGCTGTCGGTAGACTCAGATGAATACTGTAAAATATCTTATATCCTATGCAATTTAGAAGGGGTGCGTATGTACGAGTATATGTTGTAGAGGAAATGTGTTAAGCTACTAACATTTTTAGAAAGACACACATTTTTGTATAGCGTTGGTGTGAATCAGAAGGTGCATTCCAAAGATCCCTGCAATCTATCGGTAATAGATAATTTTGTAGTTATTCTCCTCCAACGGTGCTTACCAATTTGTGGGAAAACTATAGTATGGCGATGTACGTTGTGGCGTTGACTAGGAAAATAATATGGCTGGAGAGAGGGCAACATGTGTCTGTTTTCTGACTGAGTCTATGAGTATGCTCCGAAAGACCCAGTTGTGCTATTTACGCCGTCAATGGTTGAAGTCGATTATGAAATCTGTACTGAATAAAGTTACCATCATTGTTATGCCTAGACAACACGGGTGATAGGGGCATGAAAGAGCAGGTAGACTTGCCAGTGTGGTCAGAGTGACTATTTTTTAATTTGATGAACCGTATGAATAATTTGAATGCAATCAAGGTGTGATTCTAGTTGGAGGATACAGGGTGTATTTGTCTATGGCTAGAATTTAGAACTTGGATGTGAAGCGTTGTATTGCAAGAAACGAGCGGTATTTAAGAAACACAAGAAAATTATTACAGCAACACAGAACCGGAATAATTAGTTCCAAATGGAGAAGGACATGCTGGATGTCAGATCGGAGAATCCATGGGCGAGTCTGAAGTGCTTTTTTTTGATGATCTGACGTCTTTCTAACTTGAATTGAAAGTGTGTTCTACTATCCCAAAGGATAATATATTGTTTATTTAAAAAAAAAACATCTGGTAAAGTTCGTTTCGAAATTCGTACCCTCGGAAAATAATCATAATCTAAAACTACTGGACCTATTTCGATGAATATTTGCAAATGGAGAATATTTTATAAAATAATTACACATTTATCTCAATAATGCAATAGTCTTCAAAAGAATAAAAATAACTTATATATCGTAATATATATATATATATATATATATATATATATATATATATATATATATATATATATATATATATATATATTCAGAAGAAATCGATAGTCATAATTTGAGAAGGGTCTAATGTAAAAAAAAATATCATATTGCCTGATGTTTTGTACAATTTCAGTGTGCATCATTTAGGAAAATATGAGAAATTGTCTACATTGTACGGGTTTGCATTTTATATGGCAATTTATGAATACGTCAGTGAACTCTAACATTTATCTATGTTCTTTCACCAGTTGGTTTGTTATTCACTCTTGTCGTTAAGCGTATGAGTGATTGGAGCTCGAACTTGTGTTCCAAGGTCAGATGTGTCGCCTCCGTTGTGTTATGACCGAGTTTGTTCAAGATGTCCCTCACGTTTTCTATCCATTTTTGTGTGGTCTTCCTCTGACTTTGTACCCTGATCTCATTTGGTTATATGCCTTTACGGGCAACGTGTCGTGATGCATTCTTACCAAAACACGTAATCTGCTGCCTTTCTATGTATTATTCTGTGCAAGGTGTTATATTTATTCTTTTTCCGAAGTCTTCACTTCGTAATCTATCAAGCCTAGTGACTCCTGCAGCTTTCCTTAATCATTACATCTCATATGTCACTATCTTTCTGTAATGTGAAGATAAGAGACACCAGGTTTGGCACAGGAAACACAGTCTATCTATCTATCTATAAGCTGTGGCCCTTGTTTGCCTGGCGGCGTCAGGGATGGAAGAGTTATCTGGAGATGGCCTTCTTGTGTGCTGTTTGTAAGCTTGTTCCTCTGGCTTCTGTGATTTCTATGATCCATCTTTTACATATTCTGCCTGTGACTAACACAATTAACAAATTGTTGGCAGGAATATACAGTAATTCATTTGTCTTTTAGTTTCCACCTCGATGCTAACATTTGTACTTTGTAGAGACTAATCACAAAGGAATTTATGAGTACATTGCCGAGCTATAACAAGTGAAATTCAGAATGAGTCTGAAGTGCAGATTGATTGCTATGCAAGAGTAACTAATGTTGCACATAAGACATGTTTGCTTGCAAGCGAAGAGAGGTTGTTGTCTATTTCATGACATAAAATATCCAGAAAATAGAATGCAGTACTCTCTCGGTGTATATAAACAATAAATCTTATCCCCGCTTGATAAAACAGGTTGAATTTTATATCTGCCAACCCAAAGTACAGTTAGACAAGGCAAAAAAGAAAATGTGATTTCGATAGAGATGCGATTAGACGTGATATTTTGAAAATGATTGCAGATAATCAACTTGTTACTCTTCGCAAATAAACAGAATGTGCTATTGATATATCACAATCGATTATGCAAAAGCTTGTAACGTGTTGGTTTCAATTATAGGAAAATTGCAGAAGTTTGGAATATTGTTTGTAAAAAGCCGCAACCGTTTGCAGCCCAAAGCAAATCCGTGAGACAGATACGCGAACCACGGATGGAAGGCATTGTAAATGTGGACGATTACAAGGTAAACGCTCACCACAACTATAAAATAGAATGACAATCAATTGACAGAATAGAAAGAAGGAAAATTCTAAGCAGTAAAGGGAAACTAATTAATGTAGCTGTGATCACAATAACGAAAATGTACTCCTTAAAGATGCACTCAAGTTGCAAGGCGATAACCTGATTCAAATCCTGTTAGTATCAAGAATCCTTAGAGATGGAGAATTTGTTTTCATATCTAGTTCGCAGATGATATGGATCAATACATTGAAATGAATGAACATTCAGTGAATGGATAGTGAACACACACACTCTATATATATATTTGATATACTTTATGTTTGGTAATGCATAATGCATCCTTTCATAATCTATTATTTCTCAGGAGTTCTATATGCACCAAGTAGTAAGGATGAAATCAGGCCATGGCTCTCATAGGAAAGAGTTCTTTTTTACAACACTTATTTGAAACCAGAACAACTGCAGCTTGTGATGAACACTAATAAAACAACGGTCTATTAGATTGACAGAATCATCGAGGAGCATGGCCACACTTCTCTCCGATTGCCATCTTATCTTTCGTACCTTAACCACATTGATTATTTCTTTTTTACATTAGTTGTATTATTTGTTAGTCGCTGACGATGTTGAGTTGCAAGGCATACATAGGTATAAAACGAAAAGAAATAAAGAAATATTTGTTAGTTATTAGTTGTTTGTTGTCTGAGAACACCAGGAATTGAGACTCGCAGATGCAGCTGTATGCGTTAGTTATTAGTTACAATCGTATATTATCCTAGTTATCGCTTCTTGGTATTATTACTGCTGAACTCTCCACCATGTCGTATATCCTATGATGGTTTCGTTATTTATAGATGAGGAAGGTGGTTTCTCTTTCTGTCTTGATCAATTCAACAGGTATTTTGTCACATCCTGGAGATTTCCCATTCTTTAGATTTTTAATGGTCCATCTGACTTAATCTAAGCTGGGTTCTGGTTTTATATTGCTATTAATATAGGTGTTGTCCTGTTTTTGTTGCTTTCTTCATATATTTGCATTATTCTTTCTATCTTTCTAGTATATCTGCATTGTATGTCAATGTGTTTCACTGTTTATTCTTTATGATACTTAGTGATGGATTGAAGTCGTCTATTAGAGCTCTAATCTCTCTGAACATGATGTTGGCATTTTCCTTGCTTGTTCACCTTCTCTATACTGTAGCATGTCTCTACACCAACTCTTATACGTCTACTTTTCTCCTTATCTAAACAGATGAAAGCTCTTTAAGTTCAGGTTGTAAAATGTCCGTGGCCGGACCATCAGTGTTCACATATTCTTATGAAGTCTATTTGTAATCTTGTCACTTTGCCTGCATGCTGTTTTACCTGCTAATGATACACGATATCGGTATTCCATGCAGTAATTTTAAATATTTTCTTTTTTCGGATTCAATCAATATCAATAAAACCCATAACCCTTCAGGGTCGTAGGGGTACCACATTGGATGCTTCAGCACACAGAGTCCTCCAGCGAATTATATCAGCGATGCGGATGAGTGTGGAAATATCTAGCCCTGTCCATTCCTTGATGTTGTCTGTCCATGTCTTTATTTGTCATCCTCTGCTTCTTTCACCCTCGACAGTTCCCTGCAGTATTGTTTTTGACAAGGAATCGTGCCTGTATACATGCCCAAACCATGCTAGTTTTCGTCGATTCACTATTGAAAGCAATGGCTCCTGGAACCTGCACACATCTCTACTTTATTTCTTACGTGCACATTGGTCTTATGTTCCCTATAGGAAATTCGTAGAATTCTTCTGTAGCATTTATACTCGAAAGCCTGTAATCTTCTCTCCATGTCCGCAGTGAGTGTCCAACTCTCACAACCATACAACACAACAGAAAGCACCAGCGACCTATACAGTTTGATTTTCACTCCAACACTGATGTTGCTTTTCCAAATCACAGTTAGCCTTGACAAGGACGCTAAAGCCATCTCCAGCCTTATTTTTAGTTCTGGTTTGCATTTACCATCGCTGCATATACTGGATCCGAGGTATTTGAAGGTATTCACCTCTTCAAGCTTGTGTCTATTCATCATGACATTAGACTGGTTTTCTGTGTCTCTGCTGTTTACCAAAATTTTGCTCTTATCTGAATTGATTTCCATTCCGTACTTGCTGGTAACTTTTTCTAACTTTGATGTTAATTCTTGCAATGATTGTTCTGATCCAGCTATAAGATCAATATCATCAGCGAAACGCAAGTTGCAAATAGGGCGACCTCCGATCGATATAGACGTGTTGTAGTCATGTAATGTCTCTTGTATGATGTGCTCTAAGTATATGTTAAAAAGTACTGGGGACATTATGCATCCCTGTCGAACTCCCACAGTTTTTTCGGATTACAGATTTTTCGCTGTGTTACAGTCAGGCATTTGGTCAGCCTCACGTATACTGTACCGTTCTGCTATCTCCCTCTTCCCCACTTGTTGTTTGTGATCTACCTAGATTTAGGGCCTCACCACCAGATCTTTGAGTTATTTCGATACATTGTGTCATAATTTCTTGAAACAGTTACATTCAGTAGTTTGTCTTTGCTTTCTAAATGGTTCTGGTCGCTTTCTAGCTTGTGCCTTGTGTGTCATTTGCCCGATATGCTGCCGTTCGGGGACCTGGTTTTGTATTCAATCATTTCCATCATCAGCCATGTATAGCCTACTAGATTGTACTATGTGCTATAAACTAGGAAGTTGTTAGATTTGTCTCTGCTTAGAGAACAAAGTGACACTGTTGTTTATTTCATTTTCCAAAATCCCTGAGTGTTTCTTTTAAATATTTAAATAAAGGCTTGTTTATTGTCGTTGCTACTTAGACACAATCATATGTTAATTATTCTTACTTTATATATGCGCGTATTACCATTTCAGATAATTTGTTTTTTGCGGGAAATCAAAGATTTATTCATTAAAAATTCTTTAAAAAAAAAATCAACCAAGAAGATCCTATCGTGTGTCGATACACATGATATAACTGCCCACCGGTTGAGAAGCAGTATTCTAGAGTGCAAAAGGGTATGTCCAGCGTTTCCATAGCTGGGATTTCCCCCAGAAATTTAGCCAAATAATGAGTAAATCATCTAGATATTAAAAAAAAAAAGTCTAAAAGGTCTCACAAAACAGAAAGAATTGGACACGAAGTTTGGCGAATGACTCTTTTCTGTAGGTATATTAACAACTGTTCTGGCCTTATTGAGTTATAGAGTGTATTTGCCTGCTTTTTTTAGGGCGGTCTGTGGTTATTTCCAAGACGTCAGTGTAGCACTGAGTCTGGCACATAGACAATGCATGCCAAGATGTAATAACTGGCGGTCTTTGTCAATATTTAAATGACAGCCATTTATACTAGTGCTTTTGTTCTGTACATTTATCACATGTCTCCACATAAGCAATGCTTATAAATAGTAACTGAGCTTACTAACGTGTGTTACATGAGATAAACGTGTAAACTGAGAACAACCTGCTCGCTGACTTGGGTGATCGTTAAAATGTGCTGAGTTGGCAGGATTTGTAACATATCATTAGAACGACCGACAAACAAGCTTTGATTCACATTGAGTTCGCTGAAATCAAAGAATAAACGATGCACATAGAATCGACCGTAGCCTGTTGGAAAAAATATCTCTCTGGAATACCGGTGGGCTAATTTTCTTTTGTTCGGATCTACAAGCAAGACTGTCAAGCCGTTGACTTCTTAGTTCAGCTTCCTACTGAATCGAGGTGGTTGATTTGAACCTTGACAGTGAATTTCAGTGAGCATTCGTTCTCTTCCTATGGGAATAACATGTTTCTTCCCGTTAATTTTATTCGATCTGGCACTGCGCTCTCATTTCATTGTTGAGAGAAAATATAGCTAATGATACATTTTACAGGTTAGTTTTCGAAATGACAGGCAATTCGAAGATCTGCAAAAACAAAAAGTACAACAAAAGTACTAAGTCATTCAAAAAGTATTCTTTTAGAGTCAATTTCTATCTTTAATTTCCGGCTAATCAGACTTTAAGTAACGCCTATGCTAAGGAAGAGAGGGAGGGTGGAATGGTGCCAAAGATACTTTTCACTTTGGCATCGGTCATCTATTGTGGGTAGCATCATTAAGGGGAAAGGGAGAGTTCGGGGTTTATATCTTTTTTACTTCTTGTATTGTAGCGATGATGGACCGAATAGTTCAGAGGGTAAACTTAATCTATATATATAAATGGTGCGTAATCTTTATGCGATTATTAATGAGCTGGTAAGCGAAAGACATGAAATGAAAACAGATATAAAAAATTTTCATTTTATAGAATCAACTATCAAAATAAAAACAGAAACGCAGATGGACACAACAGTGTACCTGTTAGTGCATCGTAAACGTCAATTGAAATACACTTAACATTGATTAAGAAGCTACAATAATAATTTTAAAACTGTAGGTAGGCCTATTACCTTTACATCATTTGCTTAGAATTGTGTGTCCCTGACCTTTCAGCGACAGATTTTGAGATAGATGAACAAGATTTCATTTTATACAATCAAATACCACAAAAATAGCATAAACACAAGTTCATAAAAAACAGTGACCCTACAAATACATAGTAATTCGATTTAAACAAATTAAACACAGATAAAATTGCAATGAAATCAATGAATAGAAATACGCCGTTAACGGCATTTGTTTACAAAAGAAAGTTTGATCTTTCTGAATCGACGAAAGATAAAAGGTTACCCAATTGTATCTTTTGTCATGTTTATTTTAGCTGGACACATGTGCATTTATTCGTAATTACGCTAGTACCATTAACAACTTCGTAGGATTTTCTATAAGTTTGGCAATGTTTATTTGTCTGCGTTACGAAACGTAGGAACGTATAAAACATAAGAAAACAAAGAGCTACTGAGCATATATATATATATATATATATATATATATATATATATATATATATATATATATATATATATATATATATATATATATATATATATATATATATATATATATATACACGCACGCACACATATATATTTACCTGTCTTATTTGTCTTCTTCACAAGCTGTAACAATTCTGGCTTTAAAAAAGTATTGTCCAAAGTGACAATTTCCTCAGTAAGCCATGTCGTTATTTGGTCTTTTTTATTGGATTCATGATATATTTTGTCTTCCTGTGATACTGCATTGTGATAGGAAGCATTGGTCATTACTGAACATGGTGGTGCATCTAGAATTGGAAGAAGACTGTTCTCCATCCAATGCCTGAAAATATGTCCATTCATGTCAGTATGATAGTCTCTGCCATTTGCACATCATGATTGGAAAATAAGTCCAGCTTGACGGACTAGGCCACTGTTGCAACTTCCAGCCTGCGTGTGTATAATTTGCTGGCTGTGCTGCTTGGAATGTTTCTTTTATGTTCATCGACCACTATTTGCCATTCTTTAGTATTTAAGTGGTGAGCATTGACCCAGCATTTGTACTTCAAACTCATTTTGAATTAATATGAATTTAAACTGCAAGAAACTAAAACGACAACACAATAACCACACGTCGGATACGACTTTGAACAATTTCAAATTTATATTTGAGACACAGATTTTGGTGTTTTTGCAAAAACGAAAATACAAATTCAATTTATTTATTGCATCATTTTAGTTGGTCCAACTGATATTTCAATCATCATCAACATCATTTTACTCTTGTGCCACACTTGGCACATAGAGAAGATGTCATAGCTCTCCAAGATTGTCAATCAATAGCGAGTTGTTGATATTTCAATGTTTTTTATTTGGTACTCTGTTGACATCACGCTGGAGTCACAAATTAATAGATAATTATGTCAACATGAGGGAGGATGGTCGTCAAAACAAAATGTTTGCACTCATAAAATCGTGTTCCAATTCTGAAAGATAGACTATATTTCCATGCAGAAAGAAATGAAGGTTAAATGGTTCTTTTTTTTTAAAACAAACAAAAATCCCTGTTTTTAGATCACACGACAACATAGCCTGGCCTATAGATAGGGGAAACCACCGTGATTGATGTTTTTAATGTGTATTATGTCTTCAATTGGTCAATATATTTGTAATTTCCGTCACACCAAATGAAAATCATAAACGAAAGGTCACCAATGTAGATGTGTTCCGATTATTTAGACAGTAATTTTCTTTGAATACCCTAGAACATCTTATATCCTACGCAATGCAGAGAACGTGGGTCGGTGACCACGAGCACGGTTTCTATAGAACAAAAAGCTAACATAATTAAACGGAACGAAATACCGATAAAGAAGCACATACCGTCGCCTCCAACGTTCTATACGTTAAACAACGCGAGCCCCCCGTTCACTCGATTTGCGCACTACACACTGAAAAAGGGGGGGGGGGGTGGATGGGCAGTGCGCTGCGCACTAATGGCTAGATCTATATCCAAAGTTACGACTTTTAAACATTTCCAAGTTACGGTAGCTTTGTGCAATAGCGTATGAAATTAAAAAGTTGGACTGTTGTCACGTGATTTGATCACTGATCCCTGTATTGAACCCGGAGTTCATATGTATATAAGTTATAGAGGAAATTTGTTAAACTACTAACATTTTTAGAAGAAAAAAAAAAAATTGGCGTCGGTTTGAATTAAAAGTTCGATTCCAAAGATTAGTGCAATCAAAGAGTTTCTGAAATATTCGCTTTAATGTGTGATAACGAATTTATAAATGGACTATAATATAATGTGTGATCACGAATTTATAAACGGACAATAATATAATTTGTGATCACGAATTTATAAACGGACTATAATATAATGTGTGATTACGAATTTATAAACGGACTATAATATAATGTGTGATTACGAATTTATAAACGGACTATAATATAATGTGTGATCACGAATTTATAAACGGACTATAATATAATGTGTATGTTGGTGAGATGTTGCGCGAACTTCGGAATGTATATGTAATCTGTTAACTAAAACGTAAACATGAACTAGTTTCCGATTTGCGTGAAATCTATTGGTTGGTCTTGGATATTTTTGGAATGCGACTCGAGTATGTAAATAGCGGCCAATTAAACCTCCAACAATAATAAAAAATGT
Organism: Meghimatium bilineatum; assembly: GCA_034231615.1. NCBI lineage: Eukaryota > Metazoa > Mollusca > Gastropoda > Stylommatophora > Philomycidae > Meghimatium > Meghimatium bilineatum. The sequence goes on along the minus strand of CM067298.1, from coordinate 77,313,887 downwards.
AACGATATGGGTCCACATTAATTCAGCTAGAAGGCCTAGAAATTTCAGAACCACTGGTGTTGCTACCTTGTACACTTGCACTGGTCGTGATGTACTAGTGTTGCCATGAATGTTTTTTTTTTGTGTGAGTGCTTTTACCAATCTCGTATAGTCTACGTTTAACAGTGATATTGATCTGTGCCATTTAAGCTGTGTTTACTGTCTTTGGGGATTAGTGGGATGTAGGATAGACTTACACTGATGGTAGTGTTTTCTCAGTAATAGAGGTTGTTTAAGACTTTAAGTAGGAATGGTCTTAAGACAGGAAAGATGTGTTGGTAGAATTCTGCCGAATATTCTACCAGGATCCTCTGATTTATTATTTTGCATTGTGTACCGTTTTTATTATGTAATTTACGCGAGTTCCTCATCTAATGTGATCTTGTCTATATGTGAAAGTGTCTTTCCGTATTTTATAAAGTTGTCTTGCGTGTATTATTGTATGTCATCGTCTGAATAAAGTCTTCAAAGATTTGATGTATGAGTTATTTCTCCGTCTGTGTGTTTCGATTTAATTCCACTATTCTTCCCATCTGTCTACTGTGTTGTATGTTCTGTTCTATTGCCGCGTATTGTTTGCTTGGTATCTTATGTGATTATGTTAAGCTTTCTTTTAGTAAGGATCCTAGAATCCCGTGGTATTTGTATTGATCCAGCTCCTCTTGAAGTAAGAGAATATTGGGTGCGTTACTGTCTGCTTTGTTAGGCCCTAGAAGAAAGGCAAGAGCTGTTCGATGTCTCACAGACTCATCCCACAAATGCTCACAGTACTATAGACAATTCCAGGTATAAATAGGACTCTAGTCACAATCGAGCACACCGCAAACATTATCATCTTCCTCATCATCCTAGCTGAGCCGAATACTCATCGTCGACTACGACATACAAACAAGAGACATATGACAGTATGTTTTGTCCTCTGTAGTGGTTGGTCAGTAGATTGTCCACGTTCTCTTAGAATTGAGGTTGTCTGTAGTCACGAGGTGCGTGTATATTCACTAATGTGTATGTCCGTGTGCTGCTACTTATTTGTACTATTGCTATTCCACCGTCACTGTCTGTTCATTTTGAGTAATTTCCACTTGTCTGACGTCTGTATAGTAGCTACTTCTGCGCGAGTAAAATGAATACATACACTAACATATGAATGCCTTCAGGATAGCTGTGTTGTGAGTAGCATGTTCCTCTGCGTGTATGCTTGATTCTTGTAGGAGTATAAAGTCTAGTTTGTATATGTGGGGATTTTATGACATCGCCTAGTTTTGTGCGAAGGCCTTGAATATTTATACGAATTAAAATAACATTATCTGCCATGATTAAAAAAAAAAGTTAACCTGCACGTACAAATATAGGAAAATGAGGCCATTTGTGAGTTCCTTACAGCGACTAAATATTCTGTTTGGAGTCAAGTGGGTGGCCTTCGCTGCAGCACAATGGGGATTTTGCACCACTGTAGACTGGGTAGCAATTTCCGAATTTCTGTATGCATCTGTTGGCCAAGTGTGTTCTCTCCTCTCCACAGTGAGGACACACTGTTCTTCACGTTCGTACTGTCACCAGTGTGTCCTCTCTTCTCCACAGTCAGGACAAACCGTCCTTCACCTGTGTACTGTCACCAGTGTATCCTTTGTTTTCCACACCCACGACACACAGTACTTTACGTACGTACTGTCACCAGTGTATCCTCTCCTCTTACAGTCAGGACATACAGTACTTCATGTACGTACTGTCACCAGTATATCCTCTCACAGTCACGACACACTGTACGTACTGTCACCAGTATGTCCTCTCCTCTCCACAACCAGGACACATGTGGCTCACGTAAGACAATCTCACAAATAATTGGCGATAAAATTTCAGTTACCGCGTCTAAACAAGATGAAAACATTTATTTTTAATGTAACTATATACGAATGTGAATTGTCCAATTACAACGACATTTTACTTTCCAAAACAGGTGCTGCACTAAGGTATTCACTTTCCTAAGATTGATAATGCGTTCCATTGTTTTTCATAGACAGCTTGTGAGGCTGATGGGCCTGTAGTTTGAGAATGTGTTGCCATCATTTCCTGATTTGAGGAGTGGTATCATTATTGCTTCTCTCCACGTATGTGGTACATTACCTGTGGACCAGCTTGTGTTAAAGATCTGCAGTAGCTTTGCTTTTGCTGCAATTCCCAGGTTTCTAATCATTTCATTGGACACTCCATCAGCTCCAGGGGACTTTTTTATTTTCAATTTGGATATTGCATGCTCCAGTTCTCTCATTGTGGTTGGTGCCTCCATGATTTTAGGTATAGGTTCACCTTGTCCAATGTTTTGCTGGTTCTCTCGAACCTCCTGTTGTTTGTCTGGGCTGACTGACGTTATTGTCTTCTGCAAAGGAATCTGCAAAGTAATCAGCTGCATGTTTACCTGTTAAAATGTTTCTATATAAAGTGTGATCCTGGTATTTCTCCCTGTACCTTCATCATTTAGTTGTTTTACAAGTTTCCATAATTTCCTAGTATCTCTTTCTAGGTTCAGCGACTCTGTTTTTTCTTTCCAGCTGCTCCGTCTGGCTTGTAACTTGGCTCTTTGAAATTTAGCCTTTGTTTGCTGATATTTGTTGTGATGTTCTTGGCTAGGTCTGTTCTCAGCCTGCTGTCTAGATGTTTCCATCTCATTTTGCAGCTTTTCCAATTCATCATTCCAGTAGGGTTAGTACTTTTTGCTTGCCCCCTGGGTATGGTTTTACTAGCAGAATGTAGTATACATCTATTAAATTCACTCACTACTCTATTGTTATCTTTGTGCAAGTTCATGTCCTTAGATAGAACACTGGTTAAATGCTGGTACATTTTCCAGTCTGCCCTTTTATAGTTCCACCTTGTGAGCGTGCTGCTGTCCTTGGTAAATTCATTGTGGATTTCCAGAAATACTGGTCTGTGGTCACTACCCCCAAGCTGCTTTCCAACGACACGCGTGATCTTCCATTCCAAGCCTGGTGAGTGGAATGCTAGGTCTGGTGTAGAGGTAGTGTGCCATGATTTGTGAGTCTGCTGGCTGGTTAATAAGGATGAGATTATTTTCATCCTGCCAGCTCTTCCTCACCTCTTCTGTCGATATGATCGTAGCCCCAGCTCTGAGAGTGGCTGTTGAAGTCACCACACACCATAAGTCTCTCTTTGTATGGAATTGTGTCTAGTGCCAATGGTTTATCATTTGGGCAGTAGTAGTTCAGGAGATGGAATTCTGCACTGTCTGTTTTTAGGTGGAGCATCTGGTATTCTGCCCCTTCCATATATACTACCAGATGACATGCGCTGATATTGTTTTTAATAAGTGTCAGAATTCCACCCTTTCGCCCGTCCTTTCTGTCAGACCGGTAGCACTGGTAGCCTCTGATTTTGAAGGCTATGTTGCTGCTGAGGTGTGTTTCTTGGATACAGCATATATTAACTTGTTCTTCACTGAGGACATTTTCAAGTTCCAATATTTTACTTTATCGATCTCTTTTACTGTTGACACCCTCAGCATTCCAGTGCATTATTTTTATTGGTTGTTTGTTTGTTTGTCCAGTAGCTCTATTCCCTTGCCTCCTGGCTCCTTGGGGCAATTGAGAAGGACTTCCAGTAACTGAGGTTGGGTCCTTTCGAGGTATAGAGCCCGGCACCGTCCCTGCCTGGACGTCCGCCACAGGGCAGGCACCATAACTATTTATAAATACAGATATGTTTCCATTTTGTTTTGTGCGTGGCATCCTGATTATCTGTGCGTCTTTTGGCTGGAGGCCTCCGTCTTCAGCACTCTGCTTACTTGGGCAGGACTATGGTCCTGCTCGTGTGGGACTGCCCGACCGGTCTTTGTTTCCAGCCCCTGATGGCTGAACTAAGCCTCATCACCACTGCACGGTGCTGGCCTCGATGAGGATTCATACCGGTGATCAGTGAGTGTTTTTTTTATTTAAAGAAAAAAAGGTTGGTATTGCGAAAATTTCCCTTTATTTTTATTGGTACGCCCCCCCCCCCCATTATATCACACACAAATACAATTAATTTCTGCTAAAAATATTAATAAAATGTTGATGTATGTAATGCACATCTAAAAAGTGTATTATTTGGCTAGAAATCATGTTGTTTTCCCCTAAGTCATCTGTATGGGCACAAGTTCTGAATTGCATTGTCTGAAATCTCGATTCTACATAAAGTATAATCCAAGTCTCAGCGTAACTAACTCGGCATTAAAGCAGCTTTCTACTTTAGCTTTCACAATACATACATACTGTTGAGAAGGAAAGCCCTTCTACTAATTAATCCTGTGCTCTGATCCACACATCGGCACTTACCTTGGCTTATGCCTCTAATCATTGGCCATATTGCCTACACTTTGATTCGCCAGCTAATAAAAAGTACACGAATTGTTGACTTAATAAAGATAAATGACGTTTGTGATCTGTGCGAAGAAGTATTCTGGAAAAGACTTCCGTACATGGCCACGCCGAAACTACCAGGGCACGTCAATAAGTAAGTCACAAATGACTTTAAAAAAGGACAGGCCTAATCGGTTCATTTTATGTTCGTTCGTCACTTTTCTCGGTCTGCACCTGGATCACACTTTCTTACATTTCAATCAATCATGCATTATGATGTATGCCGAACCACGTGGGAACCCTATTACAGTAGCAATAGAGTCTATAATTACTCACCAGTCACCTCTAATCATCTCCTTCATCCAATATACGGACGCGTCTGTTGTAATCTGAACAGGACAGCCAGATCGGACATCATCACAAATTTTAGAGCGTCCTTGAGATAATTTGTCTACTCAGTTATGCACCGCTTTACGGGACAAACATTTGTCAGCATAAACAGGATGCATTTCTAATGAATGTCCATTTCAGGCAGATTTTGCTAAACAAACGCACGACATCACGCTGTTCTTTGATTGTACACACCGTAAGTACAGTCGCCATTCTGTTTATGCACCACCTAATGAACGGGAGCATAAAATTTCATGCTGCTGTCACCTAATGTAATATTTTGAACCACCTAGTACATTTTCCATGTCAGTCCACTGAACTCTGTGACTTACTTAATGCCGTACCCTCGTTGATACTGGTTTTGTTTTCATTTTATGTGCATCAGTCATCAGAGAATCATTACGCTGATTTCTACTGTTAGCGCGGCATTCCTTTGTTCGTCACTATTGACAATACCAGACTTGGGGGTTAAATTGAGGTTCATTCTTCTAAAGTGATGTTTTTGACTTTGATGGTGATTTTATTTGGCTATCGACACAGATTGACCAACGAAAATCACGGGAAAAGTCAAATATGTTATTTAAGAAGTATGTCTTCTTCTATTTCGCAGTTTAATATCTGTGTTCAGCAAGTCCGACATTTCATAAATACTGCTGTATTTGAGAGCTCCGCAGTGCACTCATACAGATTTATGTGGTTATCCGTCTCTTTGAGCCAGTGTTCCTTCCTTAACTGGATTAAGGTAATGCAGCCGTGATGGATATACTCCGCGGTCTGTGCAGCGTTCTCACATGGATACATAGATGGTGAAACCAATATTAGTCTATTTAAGTAACTGTCTAGTCTATTGTTCCCTGTCCTGATGCGGAAGATGATAACTTGCTCAGCTCTGTCAAGATAGTAGTAATTGTCATTCGAGTGGTCAACTATCGATTTTAGAAGATGAATCCCGATTAGCCAGTACGGACGCATAATACCGAAAGCCAAGGTGAAATTGTCCAGATTTTGTCGAAGGTGAAATCAGATATTGTTTAACTTGAGACTAGCTTTGTTATTACATTTACTACCAGGGAAAAATGGACGATGCTAGCTATAAATCCATAACTCGATATTTTAACATGAAACCGTGAGTCAATGTCCTTTATCGTTTAGCAAATACAGACACAAATTTGATGAAATTACCTTTGAGAACCAAAAATATTGATTATGGTGTATTTCTGCGGATCCCAAGAAAAAACGGGCTGATTCATACTATTCTCAGTATTTGATATTTTCACCGTGTGCTTGCAAACCAGTTTTACAACGACTCCGCATGGAACGTCCATATTTGTGCAGAAAGTTCCTGCTCACATGTAAGAGCAACTTCGTGTTTGTGTTACTACAGTCCACAACTAATGGTCCTATCTTTTCTGACTTTCTGGTAATTGTGTAGGCCTCTTATATGTTAGTTGTAGAACTATGCATGTAGGATCTGCGCAAAAGTTCGTTGGCCAACCCAAATGTTCTATGGAGACAATGGCTGGTGACAGGGCAGATCAATCCATCACTAAAGAGCATTGCTCCTGAAAGGGACGCAAAGAAATAACAGCAACAATTTTAAACTTTCATGCAAGTCATAAAAGATAACTAAAGAGGTTTTGGGGATGCAGTTGCATGATCTATCCCTTATAGGGTCAAAATGACCCAGAAGCTATGACGAATATGGCTGTGTCATGCCGAAAGTCGCAGATATCACAGATAAACTGTAGTAACGCATTTCCTTCTCTGTATTAGTGCTGCGAACTGAAGGAAATCAAGCGTAGAAGAAGAAGAATCGTCACAATGTTCTATTGTTGTTGATATTGCTGCGTAATGAGTGCCGCGTTACTTCATCATGCTGGAGAAGCTTCAAGCCTGAATTATTATAGCTTGAACGCAAAAACAACAAATGCATTAAGCATTTTATCTAGATATGTCACAGCTTTAACATTTCCACGGAAGACGCGAAGAGGCAAGATGTGCCGAAAACTGAAGCTTCCCATAATGTGAAAATTGCCACCATCTGTTTTGGACGAAAACAGCATTATACAAAGTGATCTCTTCACCGTTGCTAAATTAGAATACGTCCATCAGAAAATGATACGTTTAATCTGCTCCCGTCTGTAAATAGGACAACATTTCACTTCAATCTAGTCCATCTAATATGTTGTTATGCTCATTACAGGCATTGTAAACGTATGTGCTATATACTCGCCTTATGTCTGTGAGGCATGTTTGGTCCAACATAAGGTCGCCTTGCAGCAAAGAATGTCTCCCTGACTTATTCGAGTTACTTTGTTGTTCCGCTTGACGGGATGTGACGATTCCTTATATGACTCGGTACGATATGACAATCTAGTACAGGGTCTCACTCGTTGTTGGTCACTCCACAGTCTATCCCTGGCACTGTTCTTTAACATTCAGTGAAACGTACAATAATGTGATGGTAATTTACCCTTCTTGCAATGGGCCGTAAACCGATATCTGTGGCTCATATATGCCATTAGTTCATCTGTAATCGTTTTCGGATAGTCGTTACATTTCAAGCACGAATTTCTTTGTCTTATCTGTCTTTTATACCGAGAATATTGCAACATCGCTCGCACACTTTTTAGGGTCACAGCTATAGGGAATGCTGGTACACGTGCAACTTTCATTGTTTTCATGTAGCCAGCACAGAAACTCGTGAACTGAATCATGACATTTTCCATTCCTACAGCTAGAACAATAACTCGTGAACTGAATCATGACATTTTCCATTCCTACAGCTAGAACAATAACTCGTGGACTGAATCATAACATATTCCAATCCGATAGCAAGCACAAAAACATGTAGACTGAATCATGATATTTTCCATTCCTGTAGCCATTCGCTTACTATTTCATGACAAACAAATTGAAATTCCATTTTCACACATTTATTCAGTTACTCAGCATCTTTTAACATTCACACGCACGCACGCAACAAATAGTGTTTTTGTTTTAGGAATAATGGTAGGTCTATACGTTTCGTTAGCGAAAAAAAATGGTCCATATTTTGTAGTGGTAATACCCCCCCCCCCCCCCCCAATATGGTTATGTGATACAAAGTGTTGCGTCCCGGTTCCGACGCTCTTTAGCATGGTGTTCTCTGCCATGTTAAATGATGCCTTCCGATATAACAGTGCAGGAATTTGCTTTCGCTATCGAACTAACGTAGGACTATTCAATCTTAGTAGATTGAAGGCCAAGACCAAAACTAAGACAGACATTGTTCGCGACCTCTTCTTCACCGACGATTGTGCACTAACGATACCAGTCTGAAAGACATGCAAGACTGCATGGGCCTTTTCTCTTTGGCCTGTGATGCGTTCGGTCTCACCATCAGCACCGCGAAGACATTAGTAATGTAGCAACCAGCGTCAGGTGTCTCCTAGACAGAATCAGTAATCACAGTAAAGTGAAAAAACTCAATACTGTCAATACGTTTGTATATCTCGGCAGCAATCTATCGCAAACAGTGACAACTGATGATGATGCTGTCCTGCGTACTGCTCGTGCCAGTGCGGCATTCGGAAACCTTCCTGAAAACGTCTGGACCAGGCGTGGTCTCAGTTTAACAACTAAGGTGGACGTGTACCGCGCAGTGGTTCTACTACTACTGTTTTATGCTGCGTCATCCTCGACTGTCATGCGAGACACGCTCGCCAGCGTAACTATTTCCACCTTCCGTGCCTACGAAACCTCATGGGAGTACGTTGGCAGGATCGAGTACCAGAGACGGAAATCCTTCAAAGGTCCCGTACGCAAAGCATCCATGCCCTGCTGACTAGGTCCTAACTTTGCTGGACTGGGCACATTGTCCGTATGCCAGACATGCCTTCGAAAGAGAGTATTCTATGCAGAGCTGTGAGATTTTTAACGTTCAGGGAGGGGGGGGACAGAAAACATAATGTGGAAATTGTCTGGGCACATTGTCCGTATGCCAGACATGCCTTCGAAAGAGAGTATTCTATGCAGAGCTGTGAGATTTTTAAAGTTCAGGGAGGGGGGGGGGACAGAAAAAGCACTTCAATGATTACCTAAAAAACTCTCTCAAGCACTGCAGTATCGATCCTAGCTCCTGGGAGACTACATCCCTTGATCGCTCAGCTTGGCACACCCACATCACTGCTGGCATCACTACATTTGAAAAAGAAGAACACTGCAATTTACAAGCGACGGAAGCGTAAGGACAGATCCGAATACTCTCCTACCCCGAACCATCTGCTTATGTCCCTTGCTCGTTTGTATAGTGCAGACATAAGTATAGAAGTAATATGTCTTATAATTAATATCAGTGCTGAATGTTGGGATATTCTAGAAAGAAGGCCATGAAACGACTTCGTGTTTATTGCAGATAAAATGTGTAAAAATTAATATTTTACATTACATTTTCTTGATGTGACATATACAAGAACGTCTTAAAAAATCTGAAGGTATTTAAAGTAGTTACACAGGAAATTAAACACAATTTGTTGTGTGAGATAATCCTCTCGGCATTAGTGACAACAGAAGTACGTTGTTCATAGCGGATGTCATGACTGTTCGTCAGGTGTGATTAATCTATTCTTTCATACAAGTAGCATTCATCACAAATAATCATCTCTTTAGAACAAAAGATTTCTGTAGAAGTTCTTTACTTTCGAGAATACATTAAATAACAATTTCCTTGATTAGAAACAATAACACATAAAGTCTATAGTGCGCTCAAAAATATTTGCCGGTCGGAAATTGCTTTTCTCTGTCATTACTGAGATTGCTGAGTAATTTTATAGAAGCAGGAATAAAACAAACCTGCATTATGTCATTACATTAAAAAAAAAGTTTTTTCAAGTCTAGGTTTGTCTTATTATACAAATCTACATCATAAATAAACGCCTACGTGTACAATGAACAGATTATGAAATTCGTGATGATATTTGCAAATAACTTGAAATTTGAAACTCGTGTCACAAAAATGAGCATCGACTTTTCCATCTTTCATAATAAATATATTGTCAAGTAAGAAATTAGCGCTTCCAAGACTGGGCTCATTTTTCTTCTTCTTCTTTCGTTCACTTGAAACATGTCTATATCTGTAATTCTGTCTCCTTAATAAAACTCACTGTCTTTTGTAGTTCATACAGTGTCCCATAGAGTTTTGATTCCAGTGTTGTTTCCTCTGGCCAATATGTCTGCCTCAGCGTTTCATGCTCAGAACACTCTTGAAGTATATGTTTGGCACTCTGTGCTGCCTGTCCACATGTACACATGGCCGTGTTGCCAATCTTGAACTTTGTATACATGTGACTGCGGAGTCGATTGTGTCCTGTTCTGAGACGTAGAATTATAACTTGTTCTGATCTGTTCATAATGTGATAGTCATCTTGTGTTGGTGTTTGTGGCTTTCTTATTGACTTGATCATTTGTCTTTTCTGATGGTAGGTGATTGGTATATCTGGTTGGTCTTCGGCAGCACCTTCCTTAGCCAGTTGGTCTGCTTTTTCATTTCCTGGTATTCCACAGTGAGAGGGTATCCACTGCATGGTTACCCTATACTGGTAAGACAATTCGCTAAGTAGTTTTTTTAAGTCTGTTAGTTTTCCAGACTGGAGAGCTTGAAGCACTGAGCTTGCATCTGTCAGGAATACCACAGGCTGTAGGCCAGAGTTGGAGTTCATCAGTTTTTTAGCTGCCACACTAATTGCCTGGATTTCTGCATCATAATTATTGCAGAATTTTCCTGTCGGTGTTCTGATTGTATCTCTAGGCTTGTGTGGATATTCTATATATACACCTGCACCTCCATTCCTCACAGCATTCTGTGCTGACCCATCTGTGTACACTCTGACCCATATATCTTGTGGATATTCCTCATCCAGGAAACTGAGGGTGACTGTCATTCGCTGCACACTGTTCTGTTCGTCCTCGCTTAGTATTCCTTTCACATGGGTCTGAATGTATATTGGCATTCCATGGCTTTCACTCCACAGGGTTTGTTCTGGTACATACCTTAAGTGGCTGTCAACTTCAGGTAGGTCTGTAAGTTGTCTACGGAGTCGTTTAGCTTGATGGATAAAGCTGCTCCTTTTCAGTCGCCCCATTGCTAGATGTTGGAATCTTTCCTTCATTGGATGACTTGGCATACACTGAAACTTTTCTGCTTGAATTAGTACTTTTGTGTCTCTGCGTTCGCCAAGTGTTTGCATTCTTCCCATTTTCTGCATCTCTGCTATGGGTGTTGATTTAATTTCTCCCAACATTATCCTAAGTGCCTTGTTTTGCACTTTATCTAGATCTTGTAATGTGGTGTTTGATGTAGGACACCACACAGCTGAACCATATTCGAGGTGTGATCTTATGCCTTACATCTCGTTATGTTTGTAGCCGTTTGTATCTTTGACTACCTCTTGCTTTCTTCGCCTCAAATTTACCATCTTCAACCGTAACTCAACAGATTGATAGACTTGGCAGGATACAAATTTATTGGCTTGTTAGATGCTTCCTCCTGAAGCATATAGTCTGTAGATTCCAAAGAGCAGCCTTGATAAACATTTGTTCTACATGCATCCTAACATCCACAATCCCTGGCAGTCCTCTTGTATCAGCTTGCTCATTCCTTACTGAAAACATACATGACTTCCTCTATGGCGATATTTCTTCCTATGGAGAAGGCACTTCCTTCATTCTTCTAGGACACTAACAACGGCTTTCACACATTTGCATCTTTCGATTTCTTACCAGGTCATACCATCTCTTCCTTTTAGACGTCGTCTCCTTGTCCACCCATCGTGCCGAGAATCTTCGGGCTGTCCAATTCTTCAGATCTTTCACTTGCCATATCCACTATCACTGGCCTAATAGAACTGGGTTATAACCTGAACTCTTTAGTGTTCAACGATAGTTTCTTTAAGACAATTAGCAGTATTGTCATGGTCACCAAAATAATTCCCAGATACGCGGGCCATTTCACGGGCCACCTTGAATACCAGGTATGGTTAAGCTATCCTGGCTCTATTCCCTGTATCTATCGACATTATATCGATGTTGGATTTGATTTCACCGATATTTCGAAATCAGGCGTAACCAAGTTCATTGCTTTTGTCAGCAACTTCAACACTGTTATTAAGTGCCTCCCAGTCATCGACCTGTTCTATCAGTTTCCTTGACATTACAGTCTCTATTGATCTGTCTTAATTTACTACTTTTGTTTACTACAAACCCACTGACGCCCAAAACTAACTGTTTTATACTTTTCATCCTAGTACATGAAATAAGTCTTTCCATTCTCTAGGCTTCTTTGGAAGTCTTTCAGGAGTGCACCAAAAAGCAAGAGACAGAAGATGTTCGACGTTTATTGCAGCCAACCTTTGTTGTGGAGACTGCATCTGATGATGATAGAATAAATAAATGGACAGACAACTTTACCAAAAAAGCCCCACTATGTTCTATGGGTACTAAATGTGCCATATCACAGGAGCACAGTGTCAGAAGTCTCCAATCAGAAAGTTTTGGCATGGGCAGAGAAATATCAAGTAATGTTTAACTGTCATTGTGATTACATCGATAGAGCAGGTGCGTATTCGAGTGTTAATAGCCCCAAAATCAACCCCTCCAACTATTCTTCTATGCGGCCCTTACTAGTGGATCGAAACCGCTGTCTGCGTGCAACAGTAACCACAATTCGAAGCCACATCAGCGTTTAAAATTAGTGAATGCAGCTAATGTTCATAGCTCCTGATGTATGGGCCAATGTCCAGCCCAGCATGAAAAGTCTGGATGCGACGGATTGCTCAAAGGAGCTCAAATAACATAGGCAACTCTGTAGAAAGGCGTCATTCAGCTAAAGTTGTAAAGCGCCAAAGAGCACGGTGAGACAGTAAGGAACCCTGGTCATCTACTGCACTCCGAAACACTCAGCCGTCTTTATTCGTCATGCCACTAAGGCCATATGTGTAGGCGTGAGAAAATGCGGCTGACGACATTACACAACGCTCCCTCACTTTAATCCAAATTTCATCGCGCTAGTCATGACTTTATTCTAAAGTCTTGTATGCAAAGTATACATGCCTAGTTCATTAGGAGTTTCGGTAGATATTTAAAGAAAATGCGTTTTCCCACTCGGTCTTCAGCAGGCAATGACGTCGCATTATTGTCATTATTTTGTAGGCCAAACGATCTTGGCTTCAAACACGAATATGACTGTCTGGCTTTAAGCAAGGGAATATAACTTTCAGATGAAGAATAATCCAGCTATTATCTGTCTGTAATGTTTAGCCACAGGAAGACACCGGAATAAAAGTAATAACAAAATTATTTAATGATGTTTATGACAGTGGTCACTTACCTGATGACTTTCTAAAATCAACATTTATAGCGTTACTAAAGAAACAGGCAGCAATAGAATTTGAAGAATATAGACATGTTTCCATTGTGTTTTGTGCGTGGTATCCTGATTATCTGATAATATGGACAGTAATATATTAGTAGTATGCGCAATATATACTGCAACAAGAAGCAGCCATGAAAGTGGATAATATAACTGGGAAGTATACACAAATAAAACAAGGTGTACGCCAGGGATGTGTATTGTCACCAGATTTATTTTCTCTTTACAGCGAGAATATGTTGAGATCAATTAAGAATATGCCAGGCATTAAAATAGGAAGACACAATATTAATAATCTATGATATGCAGATGATATTGTGTTGATAGCAGAAAGCCAAGAACATCTCCAAGGTCTGTTAAACAGGACGGTGATGGAAAGTGAACAACAAGGTCTTAGTTTAAACATAAAAAAGACAGAGACAATAATAATATCAGGAAATAGAACCCCATCAAGTAGTAAAATAGTATTAATTGAGAAAAACGTAAAGCAGGTGAATAATTTCAAATATTTAGGAACATTTATAACTTCAGATGGTAAATGCAAGACCGAAATTATAAGCAGAATAGGACAAGCAAAAGTAGCTTTTCATAAAATGAACAATATCCTATGTAACAAGTACATATTGATGGATACTAGAAAACGTTTCTTCAAATGCTACATTGAACCAGTGCTACTCTATGGAAGTGATGCATAGACGATAAATAAGATATCACAAAAATCATTGGAGGCAGCAGAAATGTGGTTTATTCGAAGAATGTTACGCATTCCTAGTACAGCAAAGATTACTAATGAGGAATATCATAGAAGCATGAATCTGAAAAAATACATTTTTGATAATATAAGTCGCCCGTGTGTTGCCGGGGCCCGAAATGGAAGCAAAGAATAGCAATACTGTTTACCTTCCACGCATGTCGTAAAAGGCGACTAAGGAAGTTATGGGATGGAGTTGGCTGTCCCATCCCATATAAGGTCAGTGACCCAAAGCCATGCTGAAGTCGGATGTGTCAGGCCGAAAGGTGCAGATGTCGCAGCAATGCTGTAAACTAAGACACAACGCATTCCATTCTCCGGACTATATCCTGCTAATCTGCAGGAGTTTGAGAACGAACGCAGAAGAAGAAGAAGAAGAAGATAATATAAGAAAAAGACAGTCAACATTTATTGGGCACACAATGAGAAGAGGTGGCATTGAGGATATAGTGACAACAGAAAGAAAGAAGGGAAAAGATCAAGGGGATGACCCAGAGAAAGAAATTGAACAGTTTGACTAAATGGCTTCGATTGACGACACCAACAGAGATGATGACATATATGAGAGATTGATGTACATGGAGAAATATGATCGCCAACGCCATTCGGCACGGCACTTGATGATGCTGATGAATGTTTAGAGAAAATAACTATACACTTGTGTTTGTTATTTAAGTTGTTTAATTGTGGGATGGGGACGCCGAAAATTTTCGTGTTTATTGACGCCACGCCACTGTCAACAAGGTGTTGTATCTTTTAATATGTCCAAAATACTTTGTTTTATTTGTTTGTGTTTCCTTTGATAGTTTTCTGATTCACAGTTTTGTTAGATCCTCTTTCTCCGTGTTCTTATCTATCCTTGATGTTATCTCCATTCTTTTACATATGTATATCTCAAAATCATGAATTCTGTCTTTTAGTAGCTTGTTCATTATCCATGTTTCTGAGTCATACATTAGTGGAATAGATGCAGTATTGTATAATTCTCATGTCTAGTTAGTGAGTTTTTTAGATGCTATTAATATTGTCCTCATGCCATTCAAATAGGATTACTATACTTCTGTTTTGTAAACAATATAGCAAAAAGTATCTTTTATCAGAGGGCGTAATTTTATATGTAAAAGATAACGTTTATATTATGCACAATCTTACGGGAAACAACAACAATCTGACAATTGTCAAATGAAAACACATGCCTATCGAATTTTGTAACAAATTTAATAAGAAAAATAACATTTTAATATTCTTACTTTCATCAGTTTAGATACACATACACGACTATTAAACATCGACATAAATAAAATGTAGCTATCATTATTTTTATTCTAGTACGCCCGTATTCTGACACTGAAGATTTAATTTGTTTTAGTAATATTATATTTCTCATTTCTCCGTAAGCAACAATGAAAATATTGATAAGACATGTTTCTGAAGTTCTATTACACAAATATGAGGCGCAAAAAACTAGTCAACATCAACACTAATCAACATCAAAATTGTACCAGTAATAAAAACAGTTGATCTTAACTAGTTTTGGTTGCTGAAAACAAAAATGATAATAAAAAATATTTTACACCCAAAAAGTTTAGTTTTAGAAGTAGATTTTTAGATATACGCAACTTTTCAAAGAAATTATCGTATATATATATATATATATATATATATATATATATAATTTTTGATTCTTGATAAGAAACTGGTTTCACATTACGTGGGACATTCCCATAAGTGCTCGCCCTAAATTCCAGCAGCCATCCCAGTGTACGTAGACTCAGAGTCCCGGTCAGATGTTGATTGAGTGATCTTAATTTTGGGACTTTCCAAAAAATTTACTTTTTCTTTCCTCACCTCTAGATACTCCCATTTCTAACATTCTCTATATGTGTATGTATTACACAGAGTCTGTATTACCGAGTGTGTTGACGTATCAGTTATCAATATATATATATATATATATATATATATATATATATATATATATATATATATATATATATATATATATATATATATATATATATATATATATGACGCAATAGTTGAATAGTTGTGGTTGAATAGTTGTGGAATCAATCTGATTTATTGATTCTGACCAATAAAAATGTAACTAGAAGCATATAATGCAATCTTACCTATTATTACATCACTTTTATGTATAAATATCATATCTCTGGTTAAATTACATTATTAGTATTGTATTTTTCCTTCTTAAAAGTGTCTTTGTTAGAAATGTCCAGGAAATGTGCCAACGGTGTGAATAATTTCTCTTATATACGTGGCGAAGTGACTTTCAATCACAAAGTCGGAATATGTCTAAAGTGATTAAGAAAGCGTGCAACGTATATTTTTGGCTACATGATACGAGATAAAGATAAGAGTTGGCCACCACACACATGCTACAATACATGTAATGCACATCGGCTCGCTGACAAAGCTATGCCCTTTAGGTTTCAATGCTATGGAGACAACCCACTGATCATATAAAAAACTGTTACTTTTGCACAGTGCCCCAATTGGGAAAGGAATATCAAAGAAAAATTGAAGCCTGCAATATCCAAGCATCCCCTATGCAATACCTCATGTACCGCACCTCTATGCCCTACCAGTTCCAAAAATGCCAGAATCATTTTCAGCTGCTTCCGATGATGATGAAGAGGATATTTTTGAGCCATCTTCAAAATACCCAGAATTTGAACAAACTATATCTACAAAACCTCACTTCATAACCCAAAGCGAACTGAATGATCATGTAATAATGAACGCAATCTGCCCAAGAACAAGGCAGAGATTCTGGATTCCAAATTACAACAGTGGAATATTATAGCAGAAAATGTTAAAATGTATGTGTTTAGGAACCGCCAGAAGTCGCTTACTAAGTTTGTTTTGTTTTTTAAAAATTAACCTGTCTGTGTGCCACAACATTTCTAGTTTAATGGCAACCCTCAATATCAATTACAACCCGGAAGAGTGAAGGCTTTTTATCGATTCTGCCAAGATGAGATTTAAGCTGTTTCTTTGAGTAATGGTAATGTTTTACCGTAAATTCCAGTTGGTCATTCATTTCGTATTAAAGAAAGGTATGGAAGCATTAAGCAAGTTTTGAAATGTGTAAACTACGATCATCATCATTGGTCACTATGTGGGGACCTAAAAGTGGTAGCTATTTTGCTTGGACTACAGGGTGGATACACCAAGTACTGTTGCTTTCTCTGTGAGTGGGATAGTCGTGCACGAAGTGACCATAACATCAGAAGACATTAACCAATCAGGCAGTCCTTACAGCGTGGCATTAAGAATGTGGAGAACCTAGCATTTGTTGACAGTAGCAATATTTTGTTGCCACTCTTGCACATTAAGCTGGATCTCATGAAAAACTTTGTCAAGGCAATAGATAAAACTGATAATGTTTTCAAATACCTCTTCAGAAAATTTCCAAGACTGAGTGAAGCTAAAATAAGAGAGTGAGTATTTGTTGGTCCGCAAATTCGAAAACTTCTTCTCGATGATGAGTGTCTTTGCTTGTTGCATGGAAAGGAAAAAGAAGCATGGTAGCATTTAAGTCAGGTGATGGACAATTTTCTTGGAAACATCAGATCTGATAACTACAAAGAAATATTAGAAAATCTCCTTCTGAAGTATACGAGTATAGGCTGCAACTTGTCTTTTAAAATTCATTTTCTGGATTCTCATCTGGATGTTTAGTCAAACTGCAGAGAGTTCAGTGATGAACATGGTGAACGATTTCACCAAGACATTGCAGCTATGAAGACAAGGTATCAAGGCAATTGGAAATCTTCAACGCTTGCTGATTACTGTTGGGACTGTGACAAGAGACACCTCACCGACTGACTACAAGAAGCAAGTAAAGAGAGCTCGAACAGCGACAGTAGGTAGCTGTAAATAAGTACCCGACGCACTATTTAGGGGAGGTAAAGACAACAGGAAGGGAAAAATGACGGTAGGTGTTAAATTGTTACTTTTAGAAACATTATATGTGAACTTTGGATAGTGTTTTTAATTGTTATAACATTTTATGGTGGAGTATCACTTAATTGAATTTGTAAGCCATAATAACAAGTTTTATAATGCTAAAGTGTAAAGAATAACTTTCCACCAGAGATTAAACAAGTATACATGAAATTGGCATTGCTGAAATTTAATTTCATCATTTAAAAAAAAACAGAGCCAATTGGGGATTCCATTATGATAATTAAAATCAGCATGTCAAAATCAATAAGAAATGATGTATGTATAGTCTTGTACAGAAAATTTTGAAAGTTTGTTGACTAGTATAATTTGTCCGTCTGTGTCAATTGAGCCAGTATAAAGAAGAACAATTGCTCCACATTTCCATTGTGAGGAGAGATAGAAAAGTAAAATTTGGCAACTCTTAACAATTCTGAATCAAGTCCATAACTTTCATCATCATCAGGTGCCATGCCGGCTGGCGTAGGCGGTCATGGCTCTCCACAGGTCTCTGTCCACAGTATTATGTATCAATATCGTTGTTGTTTCCCTGCCGTGCCAGGTTGTCAAACTGACTAATATTTTCTCACGTTGTCGCCCTCTGTCTCTGTTGCCTTCAATTTTGCCTGTTGTGACTATGCTCTCCAAACCTGCCTGTCTAATGAAGTGTCCAAAATAAGAAGATTGTCCATTTCTTATATTATTGAATAAGGGCAGTTTCGCATTTGACTCTTTCAACACCTCTAGATTAGTTTATACCATACCATTAGATCCATACCTTTACATCTTCCAAAATATTTATTTAAATTTCGTTGTTACAACAATTCAATAAACTCTTTCTCACTCTTAAATTTTTTCTCTAATATTTTTTTTAATTGATAAATTATTCAAACATGTATGATTATCAATTGAAACTTTCAACTTAATCAAGCATTGAAGTGCTGATTCTGCATACGTCTACTATAGTTCCTCATCAAGAATAATCCGAATAGAACATGAGAAAACTGTAATTTTAGAAATAAATCGAAAAATACAAAATTGAAATATGCCATACAAATTGATTGAAATAACTATTAATAGTTTCAGTTGGTCCTATTCATACCAGTCGTTATAATATTAATAAGGGAAATTAGAACATAAGTGTGGAAAATAAAAACCAGGACATTTTCGTAATTTTAAAAATTCAGTCATACGAAAATTTAAAACCAAAAAAATCCTAAAAAACCTACAATCTTAAATCCTAAAAATCTACAGAAATTGATATGCCAAGTTGAAAGTTGATATCCTAGGATTATTAGTGAGAGAACATAACATAAATAATTTAAGATATGCAGATGACACTGTTCTGATTGCTAGAAATGAGGAAGACTTTCAAGAATTGATTAATGTAGTAGTGAAAGAGAGTAAACAGAAAGGCATCTTCCTAAATATCAAGAAAACAGAAGTAATGGTTATTTCAAAGAAACAAGATACCACACCTTGCAAGATCAAAGTGAATGATAAAAATTTAATTTGTAGCGTATATGCAGGCCGTAGCCATCAACCAGCATTTTTTTTGGCTGTAGTCATTTTTTTTTCTAGGCAATATAAAAATATAAATACGTTCATAAGTTTGCCATGACTTTCTGAACGGTCCGGGTGCACAGTTGCCTGTTGTAGGGATAGAATCGCTCTGTATCACCCACCACAGAGCAGGACAAGTGAATGAAATAGTATTGAAACAGGTCCACCAATTCAAGTATTTAGGTACAACGATTACAGCAGAAGGAAGAATGTCAACGCAAATAAGAAACATAATAGGAAACAGAATAAGTAAAATGGAAAATATATTGTGTAATATGACCTTGTCTTTAGAGATGATGACGAGAGTTCTGCAGTCCTACATAACTCCTATACTACCATATGGAAACGAGTATTGGATAATAACAAACAGGACAGTTTGAAATTAGAGGCAGTAGAGATATGGTTCTAGAGAAGAATTTAAGAATATCATGGACTGTCATGAAAACTAATGTGGAGGTGTTGAAAGAGCAAAAAGCGAGACGAAGCTTAATAAATAATATCAGAAATAAAATCACAATCTTCTTTGTTTTGGCCAAGAGGAGCGCGGTAGACTAGTTGACAGTGAGCTTGCTTACTATCACCGGGTTTGAACCAACGTCCGGGCAAAAAACAACAACCTGGGTTGTGATTTATCGCTTGACCCGACCACTCCTCCAGTCTACTCAGCTGTAAATGCGTTTCCGAGGCATGAGTTAGGAGAAATAAGACATAACGAAAGGAACTGGCCATCCCACTTAATAGTTGCTGCGGTTTAGTACTTCATCCCCCACGGCAGGTGGCTGCCATGGGACCTACGTTTACCTTTATGAGACAAGAACATTTGGAGAACATAGTCACAACAGGCAAGATTAAGGCAACATAGAGCGACAACTTGAGAATATATTATACAGTTTAACAGCCTGACACGGCAGGGAAACAATAAAGATCCTGTTACATAATACTGGGGATAGAGAGCCGTGGAGAGGCATGATCGTCTTTATCAGCCAAAATGGCACCTGATGATGATGATGATGATGATAATGAGGATGTCCGGAAAAAGAGGACGTATTGTAACCCTACTTGAAAATACTTTTAGTCATCTTTTAATTTCGGTTTCATATATATATATATCATAATTTCAGATTATGTGACCAAGATATTGGTAATGATCTACTTGTAGTATCTCCTTGTATTTTTATGTTTAGCACATGTTCCTCTATGGTTTTATGGATTTATAATGTTTTTAGTTTTATTTTTAATGTTTTATACAGTACTAGTGTTTTCTGTTATTCATTAAGTATTGATAAAATGTTGTTTGACTTTAGGATGTACATGGTAAGGTTTCCGACTATACAACGACTATTCAAAATATACAACTGCAACATTGAAATTTCATTGCAAACCGGATGTCACCAATACATTATTCTATACTGTTAAAAATAAAAGAAACGCAACTTTTTTGGAGTTACTTTTATAAAAGATATTCGCTGATTGGACATCATTCAATGTATCGACTGTGTCCACCTGATCATTAACTTCTCGCAGTTACCTGAAATGTACTCACATTATGATTCGTGAGGTCATGAAAGAGGTAAATTTAAGGTCAAAACAACATTTTTGGCAACAATTTATGACAGGTCCATGAGATACCTGTGTAATTTGCTGAACACAAAACTATCTAACGATATTATTAATTGCCTAAAATAGATTGATGGTCCTCGAATAAAGTCAGAGAAGAATTAGAAACAAGTCCAGGGCAAGACCGAGAAGAAGAAGGATTTAGATAACATCAAGATAAAAATGAACAAATATGAAAACAACACAGTCGAAGTGACATATCCATTAAATCTATCATTGTGAAGAAATATGAGAAATATATAATATATACCCTTATTGGACAACAAGACCATCTTGACTATCATTAAAAATAATAAGCTTGTGGGATGTAGCCATTTGATGAGAATGACTTTCTTTCTCTCTAAAACAATCCAACGCATGTGGTTGCGTCTGTGGGTCTCACCAATGGCCCACTAGTCTCACACATACAACAAAAAACCTTAGTGGATGATATGTCGTTATATCGAGATTATCTTCTTAGAGAAGCTTCATGGCATGTCATCTATACACATATGTTTTTATTTTGTTGTTGAAATATGTTTCATGTTTACCTGAATATATAATTATGCACCCTATGTGGTTGGGAGGGAGCCAGAGATGTACTGTACAGCACTAAGGAGGAGGAAACTGACAGCACTGTTTTTTCCTATGGCTGAAACACATCATAGAGGCACAGTGACTCAGGACGTGACAATCCTTTTGACTTGAACATTTGGTTGCATGCCTGGAGCAATAGAGAAGTTCGGCGGGGAATGAGCACAGTGAACCCTATCTTGGTTACAGTGGCTAGAAGCAGTGCGTAGGTTGAAACCTATCTTCCAGGAGGTGTGATAGTTATTCTCTGGCTCTGTCCCGGGGTGGGCCGAAAATTCACAGACTTCCCAGCAATATAATGCAATTTATTTGCATTAGGTCACATGGCATGAGCCCATGGACCGCTGGATCAGCAACCAACCAACCAACCAACCAACCTAAAACAATCCCTCAGAGCAAAGTAGAAGATGTAAGGAGAAGAGGTGGCAATCATAAGATAAGGTCTGAACTGATAATGTTAAAGGCTAGATATTTATTTTTTTCCACATTGTAACACGAACTCAGAAAATATTTTGGACGAAGATTCTAGAATGCCACCATTAGTACTTACAATGTTCATATTAGGACGAAGATGATGATGACTATGGCATGTACAATGCATGTTTACGTTTATTTTAAATTAACAAGAATGTAAATGATACTACAATTTCATAAACTTTTAACTTTAAATCTCGTTGCATATAATCTCAACACAACGAAAGAAGAATATTACATTCGAAATACTTCATTTTTATCCATGAAAAACAACAAATGAACGATACGCATATAACAACAATTACTGTACAATTTATATTCTACATAAAATAAAATATTGCTATCTTAAAAACGGCATTCGTAGCGACTACTGCGATTAATCTGTTCAGTCTAGATAATAATTAATCATAAATCTTTAACGTAGCTATGAAATAATATACTCATGCAAAATGTGAAGCCCATACGCTTAGTAATTACGGAGTATTAAACAATATCTGTGTTTAACTAATGATGAACGCACTATAGTATAGATTTACGGAGCATTGAAAGATAAGATCATCTTTTGGTGTGTTTTCGGATATATTTGTTATGGCTTTGTGTTAAGATTAGGCTGTTTCAGTTGTTAGCTAGTTATTCCTCTTGGGCCAAAGACGACACATAAGGCGGATGTCATAGATTTCCATGTCTCTCGTTTCATTGTAACTTGCTTTAGATCTTCATTGTTTCTGATACCGATGGTGAAACGTTCTTTTGTAATAGTTCTACATATATAGGTTTCAGTTGTAGAATACGTTATTCGGGTAGTGTTAATAGTATAAGGCTGTTATTGTTAGAATTAGGTTGCATTAGTTGCTATTATTACCACGCTATTATGGTTAGAATTAGTCTGCATCAGTTGTAGAACACGCTATTAGAGTTAGAATTAGGCTGCATCAGTTGTAGAACACGCTATTAGAGTTAGAATTAGGCTGCATCAGTTGTAGAACACGCTATTAGAGTTAGAATTAGGCTGCATCAGTTGTAGAACACGCTATTAGAGTTAGAATTAGGCTGCATCAGTTGTAGAACACGCTATTAGAGTTAGAATTAGGCTGCATCAGTTGTAGAACACGCTATTAGAGTTAGAATTAGGCTGCATCAGTTGTAGAACACGCTATTAGAGTTAGAATTAGGCTGCATCAGTTGTAGAACACGCTATTAGAGTTAGAATTAGGCTGCATCAGTTGTAGAACACGCTATTAGAGTTAGAATTAGAGAATAAACTATTAGTGTTAGACTTATAGAGTAAACTATAGGGTTGGAATTAGAGAATAAACTATTAGGGTTAGAATTATAGAGTAAACTATTAAGGTTAGAATTAGAGAATAAACTATTAAGGTTATGATCTGCTGTATTATTTGGTAAATGAATTATTAGGGATGTGAATAAATTGTTGAAAATTAGTTGTAGCAGGCATATTTCTTGAACATTACCGCCTTTTTTTTTAAGCCACAAAATTGTATTTTTGACACGAGAAATCAAGATATATTTAGTGTGTGTGTGTGTGTGTGTGTGCGCGCGTAATAATTGTATATTTATAACAGGGGAGATCAGCGGAAGTCAAAGTAAGAGAGTACCGAAGGCTAAGGCATAGAAGTGGAGACAAATGTATATTCGTCTGTTCACAGGGATAGTATGAATATAATCATTTAAAATCAGAAATGTGTCTTCATCTGAAATATATTTTTCAAACAATATGCCCTCTCATGCTACAATTCGCGTAGAACAAATGCAGTTAAAGCCACTTCTGTCACCCACTATGAACTTCAGATTGCAAGCTTTCACGTTGGTCTCGTCTTTCGCAGCACCGCTAACTCGCTTCCAGTTGATGTCGTAAGATAAACTTTTCACATTAAAGCTATTTTGTGCACAAAAGCTGATGGACACGATTTCTGAGGAAGACTAAACAGAAGAACAACACAGTGTATACAATCAGGTTTGAAAATTAAGACAGTATACAAAGATTTGTAGATTGGTTAAGCAACCTTTTATGATTTACACGTATTAAATATTTTACTACTTTCAATTTCCTTAATAAAGGATGAAAACATGTCAATGTTCTTCACAAACACTGTCTTATGTCTACAGATGTTAACAAATTAGTAGGGTTTAACATTGTTTGAAGGAGTTGTGTCAGTTTTAAAATAATCAATTATTATCGTATGATTGTGAGCTAGAAATGATGCCATCACTTCAAATGTAGAAATTACTGCAATTGAAATAAGAATATCCGCGTCTGTTTTAAAATGTTATATACAAGTGAATTCAAGTAGAAAGCATGAGGATAAATGAAATTTTGTTTTTTTTACAGCTGATGGAATTGGTTTTTTAAACAGGTTTTCCGTACTTGACCAACCACATCCAAAAAAAAAGATGTGGTCTCGTTACGACTTTCAGCTTGTGTACTCAAGTCACTGAGAACAGACCAATCGAAACAAGGACTATTACAACATCAACGAACATCCCGTACAAGTATTAAAGTATCCTCAATATTTTTTTAATGTTGACACCTTTCATGAAGGTTATTAAAGTTACTGGTGTCTCGTCCATTTCAAACTCTACTAAAGAATGAAAGCATGAAATATTAACATTAATGTCCGTGAGTCTTTAATCGAAATCTGAATGCCGCCATTTATGTTATCATTACACATTGTCAGATGCTCATCATAAACGTTTACACGATAATACTTTGCTGAATTCGACTTAAACTAATTTATATTATAGATGCATGGCTACTATGCTATCTATACGTCTTTTTGTAATATATTTCATTGCAATTTGAGTTTTTAAACCCCCCCCCCCAAAAAAAAACCCCCCCAAAAAACAACAACAACAAAAACAACAATTACGGCAGATCAGAACAACTTCAATAGAATATAAAGATACAGTATTATTTTGTTGTTACGATCACATACGGATTCTTCAGTATTTAACAGACACATATATTTTGCCCTAGTCGGTAAATAAAGTCAGATGTGAATTTGTTTTCGGATATCCATAAGGATTATCTATTTAAAATACTAAATTACATGCTATAGTAGTAATTTTTGCAGTCGACATACCGCTTAGTTGAAAGAGACGGAGTAAATATGGGCATATTCGAGATGAATAAAGTGAATCCTCTACGCTTTGCAATTTTTCATTTTCAATCTTAGATTCTTTTTATTTAACAATTATAAAAATGTTATATTACATATATAATGTATATTATACAAGTGTTTTTAACAATGACAAAATTTGCTAAATTAGTTAGTTTGTTCCTTTCGTGCTGCAAGCAACATATAGGGCAGAGGTTTTGGTTATCCACATGATGCGGTCCGCTGCCTGCAGCTTTAGTTCCTGGATGGTCTTACAGCCTATTAATTCCCCTTCTTTAAGAATGGTGTTTTTAAGGGCGGCTTTAGGTCTTCCTCTTTTTTTTTACCCTCAGGTGACCACATAAGGGCTTGCTGGTTTATTCTGTTTACATCTAGTCGTAAAACGAGACCAAGGTATTTCCATCGATGTTTTCCCATGATGTTTGAAACATACTCTTGGTGTGCTTTGTCTCTTAGATTACTATTTGTGACGAAGTCGCTCCATTTGATGTTCATCAGTTTGCGAAGACATTTGTTTTCGAAGCTGTTTAGTTTGTTGTCTGTTGCCTGAGTTGACCTCCAGCCTTCAGTACCACACGTCAACACCGATACAATACATGAGTTAAATAGCTTTAGTTTGGTGTTTGTCCCTAGATCCTTTGATCTCCAGATATTAGTTAATTCAGCAAATACGCCAGTTGCCACTGCTATACGTGTGTTTACTTCTTTCATTGAGTCTCCGTCAACAAACATTCGGCTGCCAAAATAGTCTTGCAGCTGGAGACCCTTTTCAGTATCTGGTTATCCACTAAGATGTTATTTGTTGAACTGTTAAGTTTCATGATATTTGATTTGGACGTGCTGATCTGAAGGCCAATTTTCTCTGCGAGTGTGCATAGTTTGTTGGTTATATCTTGTGTCCGTGGACGAGCAGAGTTTAATAATGCGATGTCATCTGCAAAAACAAGATCAGTTAAAGTGCTGTTCCTGAGCCATTGTATACCCGCCCTTTCATCTTGAATGGTTCTACGCATGGTCCAGTCGATGGCCACCCCAAATAGCATTGGTGATAATACGCAGCCCTGTTTCACTCCTGTGTTGACATTAAACCATTCTGGATTTCCTGTTTCTGTTCTTACACAACAGGTTGCCCCATGGTAAAGGGCTTTCAAGATGTTTATATATTTTAACTGGAATCCATAGATATTAATGATCTCCCATAGTGCCGTACGATGTATACTGTCGAATGCCTTTTGAAAGTCTATAAAGTCAATTATCAAGGATCTTTCCAGAGGGGATTCTGTCTGCCATACAGCATTCATCATAGCAAGTAGGTGGCACAAGGAGTTGTCGTCTGCTGCTCCCAGCATTTCACCGGAGATCTCATCACCTCCACATGCCCTATTGTTCCTTAGTTTCTTGATGGCCTGTCACATTTCATCCAATGAGATGTTGTCGCATGAAGCATTCAATAAAGGCATGATTTCTTCCATTTCAAAATTTGGCGCTATTGTTGGGGGTGGTCTATTCAGTAGCCCTTTAAAATGTTCTGCCCAGCTAAATTACATATATAATATATATTAGATAAGTGTTTTAACAATGATAAACATTGCTATATTACATATATAATATGTATTAGACAAGTGTTATTTAACAATGACAAATATTGTTATATTACATGTATAATATATATTAGACAAGTGTTATTTAACAGTGACAACAAAAATATATGTTGCTGCACATATGTAATATATATATATTAGATTTGTTATTTAACGGTGGAAAAGTTCTTTGAATGTCACCTCGGCCAACCTCTTGCATTAAATGTGCCATTTTTTCACTCTATTTCACATTCACTAATCGATACGTACACCCACATTCGAATGTTAATCTGAACATCATCATTTACACTAAAAATTACATCAACAACGATTTTTACAACTACTAATCATGTGAGTAACGTTGTTGTAACTTAGTAACTGAATAACGTAGTATTCAAAGTAGCAGTCCATCGCTGACGACGACATCAATATCACTCACTGTGTTGAATCCCCATGGAGTCTCAATTTAACTCAGGATAGAGCAATTGTCACTGTTGGTACACATATCACGACTTTGTGTGCGTGTCTTTGTGAGCGTTACGTTTACAATTGTTAGGGCAGCTTTGCGTGCTCTGTATTGTTTCACTGAAATTGTTTTGTTTCACTGTTTACATGATTGATTTGGTTGATTGTGTAATACTAGTTTACATAAAAATTGTCGAGTTTTGCTGTTCTTTTCCTGGCATGTGATCTGTGTGTGTGTTGCTTCTTTTCCGTTGAGAAATGCGTGTCTGTATACGTCTACTAACTGGTGTTTCTCTATGGTGTCCTGTAGCTGGTGTAGGTAGGTGTGTACGTACTATGTCTGTTTTTACTGCTCTGTCAATTGTGGATTTGTTGACCAATCGAATATTTTAGCGTGTAGAGCTTTGTAGTGTTTCATGTACGCTGACGTGGTCAGCGTAGCATACAATTTATTTGGATTGACGAAACGAGTCAGTGTTGTTATGCCATTTCGTCCTATGCTAGCAGATTCGGACATAATGCTGACGATCAACGAGTATGAGACCTTGGAAACCTGTGGTCCTGATACTGACAGTAACAGGAAACCCCGTTTGTAGATGGCTCCACTTTCCATAACATTTAGAGCACAAGAGCTTCCACGTTGGCCATGCTCGGAGTTATGTGGGGACAGCATGGGCTAGAAAATACACTTAATTAAGACTATATTAAGTGTCCTCTTGACGAAATGAAACAAATGTATATAGTCAGTACTGGATACGGAAATTCGATAATTATAATAAAGAACCGCCGTGGAAATCACAGTTTCTGCAATGCCAGAATATAGATTTTCATCACTCATCCGCATCGTTGAAGATAGAAATCGCAGGAAGACTGTGCGCTGAAGCATCCAATGTGATACCCCTACGACCCTGACGGGTTATGGGTTGACAGACAGACAGATATATAGATAGATATAGACAGATAGAGAGAGAGAGAGATAGGCATATATATATAGGCAGGCAGGCCGACAGACAGATAGATTAGATTTTAAAAAATCAATCATCACGACCCGAGTTATTGAGATATATGGCTGCTTTGAGGTTATTGGCTACTGTAGCATGCAAATTATTGTGAATTAGTATCATAATATCTTGGGACGTCATGTAATTACATTTGTACTGGTGTAGCACATAAAACATAATTTCTCTCGGTGGTACTATCGTTTCCTGGTAATGGCTACATGTACTATGTATTTATATAATGTTTTTTTGTTGTCATTTCAATGATGTTAATCTGTATTTCTCTTATGTTAAGTTGTAGAATGTATTGTCTCCTCATTGCTGACTTTTTGCAAGTACAGGGGAGTGATATTTCTTTCGCGAGCATTGGTACTCAAGGTGTCACCGGAGCTCGTATGGAAAATGTTGTTTGAATGACATTGTAGTATTGGTTGTTTGCAGCAGATATCTTTCTTCCAAAGAATGCCATTTATATGTCTTCCTTCTTATAATATTGATGTATTTGATCAATTTCGCTCATAATGTATCTATATAAAGACTTCGTTTTTATGTTTTAAAATGTGATTCACAGAGATGCGTTTCCCATTAGTCATTTCAAGATCTCAAAAGCGAGACCATGATTCTTCCTTGTGTTGCTGAACATTTGAAATGATTGTGTTATGTCCTGAATCCTATGCCATAACGATTCTCCCTAGCATCGAATTTAAAGATCCCACAAGAGATTTCTTGACTCATAACTTGTCCAATGTCTCAAAAATTGGATATGATCTTACTCTAAGAACAATTTCAGCTCGCGATACACTTTTTTCAGCTTGAACATTAGGCAGGTCCGGAATACACTCACATTGGAAATGTTTCACATCACCTTTTCTGGATATTTGTCGTGGACGTCGGGATTAGTCAAGAAAAACATAGAAAAGATCAGAGAAGTGAAACAAGGAGAGACATTGTTATACCGCTAAGCATTCTCTCGGACCTATAGCAAGTTTGTCGAAACAGGTGTACCCCAAGGTGTTGCTATGGACACATTAGCGTATTAGAGACCATATACTAGAAGCTTACTATCAGAGCAGACAGTAAATTCCGCCGCGATCATCTGCAATTGGATGTGAGAGACTGGAAATTCGTATCAACGTCTTTATTCTTGTACTGAGGGGTTCTACCCAGACCTAATGTCTGCCCAGACCTAACATATCTGCCCATCCTCAAGCTAACTCGCATATCGTGCGTTATTTTATCACGATATAGTGGACTGGACTCTAAGTTCACTTGTTACTTCAAGTCCTTAGAATGTCAGAGATAACCCAACAGACTGAGAAAATAGGGCTGTAATAACCTGTTGCTTGCACATACAAATCTGTGATTAGCCAAATCACACTGAACTGGGCACTGTGATACATTCCATGAGAATACTAATGAATGAATAGGTTTTGCAGACTTCAGTAGTCTCTGATCAACTGGCTAGATAGCTAGACTCATGTTGTGCAAAAATCTTGAAGTTAAACTACCTGATTCAACATAGTGATGTATTATGATTTAACATTGCCATTTTTGACTTTTGTAACCACCACTTCCCTCGGAAGAAGGATGTGTCGGGTCATATACGCAAATAAAACGGTGATACAACGCATTTCCATTTTCTGAACTACATTCTGCTGGAAGTCTAGTAGGGCAATTGTCCTGTTGCAAGGGAGATCTGGCAGTAGTTTGTGAATGAACGCTGAAGAAAAAGACTTATGCAGTCTACTTCTCTTGGCCTCATCATAGAGACAATTACAATGAGTTGATCAATATAACCGTCACAAATTGACCACCAATAGATGAATCATGTTCTGATCGAATTAACTTTATTGATACTGTTGTATTTTATTTCTATTTAAATTTTTAACTTCCTTTTAACATCTGACAAGGATACCCTTAGAGGACTATACCTTGGTTACATACGTTCTGCTTTAGAATACAACAGTGCACTCCTCACAACATGTTCCACAACAAATGTAGAATCCCTAGACAGAGTGCAGAACAATGCCCTACGTCTTATTAGTGGAGCAATGAGATATACACCGACGGCTGCATGTGAAATACATACGAATGTAGAACCCCTTGAGATGCGGAGAGATATGGCTGCAATGGAGACTTATGAAAGAAGCAAAAGTATTAACAAAGACCACCCAAATAAACAACTTGTAGAAAACTGGGAACCAAACCACAGAATAAAACAAAAGTCAGTCCTGAGCCATGTCAATGAAATAAAAGACAGTTATCACCTTCCAGACAAGAGACAAAGACTGCAAAGAGTAGAAAAATTTTTACCACCACACACAGGCTTTAAATTGCCAGAAATCAAAACACAGTTAAGAGATAATGCAACGAAACGTTCCGACCCAGTAAGTCTTATGAAAGCAACACAGAAAACAATAGACACCTACCCAAAACAATGGATTCATGTCTATACTGATGGGTCTGCCTTCAAAGCCATCATCAAAGCAGGTTATGGTGTCTATATAGAATATCCAGACAAAACATCTAATGAGTTGTTTGATGCCTGTGGGGAGATATGTTCTAACTATGAAGCTGAAATAACAGCACTAGAAATTGCCTTGTACCACCTGAAGACCATATTTGATGCCTTCCCATCAAAAGTCCAAAACATTGTTATTTTTACAGACTCTATGTCTGCGCTCCAAGCATTGGAATGTGATGGACATTGTAAACCCGAGCTAGCTGAAATATACCACCATGCAAACAAGCTGCTCACATCTTATGATGTCAACATTGTTATGCAGTGGATTCCTGGCCACTCAAACACACACACCTGGTAATGATAAAGCAGACAGACTAGCAAAGAGGGGAGCACAACAAGAACAGCCTTATACAGAAACAGCAATGCACACAGTTAAAATGATTCTGAAATCTGTGAACAAAGAAAATTGGATGAACAGATGGGCCATGGGAAACACTGGGAGGGAAATCTATAAATACATGACCAGCCCAAATCCTAAAGACAATATCAACCTCCTGGAAAGAAAAGACCAGAGTATCATATTCCGACTGCGCACACAACATGTACAGCTTAACAATCACCTGAACAGAATACAACCACAACACATTCCAGGGTGCCGGCTGTGCACTCATCCATATGAAACTGTTGACCACCACCTTTTTGAATGTCCAGCGCTGGATGACATCAGGAAAATGCTTCTCCCTCCAGGGCCAGATAAATGGAACACATTATATGGAACAAAACAACAACTCACAAACACATGCATATATCACACAATGGCATTGGGTCAAAGGGCATAAGCCCATGGACCGCTGGATCAGCAACCAACCAACCAACCAATTAACTTTATTGATACTGTTGTATTTTATTTCTATTTAAATTTTTAACTTCCTTTTAACATCTTCTTCGTTGCGTTCTAAGTCAGTCATCAGATTGCGACATCAACAGCTGTAGTTAACTTGTGACATTGAGAATAACTCCATTTATAAACACCATAGATTGCTTCACTATGAAATTGCCCCCCCCTTCCCCAAATATCTGTAGTTACAAAATTACTAGCTAATATAAAGGGGAAAAAAATACTAATTCAATATAGAAAAAAGGGAGTCTCCGGCCGGGGCTGACAGAGCGACTTCTCCCCTGAAAAAGATCCAGCGTGTGCCAGTCTCTGTAAATATTATTGATTGAATGGTGACTATCTGTAATATATAGAAAATTGATTCTCAGAAATATATTTAATATTGCCAAAGGTCACAATTGTATCATTTCCTTCTGTAGATATCCTAGTCTTCCACACTTCAATCTGTATGTGTCATGGATTTAATTACTTCAATCTATAAATGTAATGAATTTTCTCACTTCAATCTATAAATGTCATGAATTTGGTCACGTCAATTTATAAATGTCATGAATTTCCTCACTTCAATTTATAACCGTGATGAATCTCCTCACATATTTTTTTTTCTACTTCATTTCTACTTCATACAGTGCTCATTCTCAAACTCCTGCAGGATCTCTTTTGTAGTAGGACAATGACCTTACTAGATTCCAACAGGATGTAGTCCAGAGAACGGACATGCTGTGTGCCGCCGTTTTATTTGCGGCAATCTCCCGATACATCAGTTGGGACATTTATCGATTATAAATAAAGAAAGCTTAAGGACTTAACATTAACAAATACGGTTTTTTAATTCTTACTTTAATTTATCACTTTTAATTTGTTCTATCTTAATTTGTCTGGTTTTTCTGTACACATTTATCTTGATTTCCTTCTTTTACGTCTTTGACTTGTAAGGAATAGTTTCATAATTGGATACAATAAAGTAAGAGTATTAGGAAATGTATTTATAATTTCATGGATAAATGTATTAGCTATGAAATTAGAATTGATAAGATACTGTCAAGTGTCAAAACGAACAATATGAAATGAACATTTACACTAATTGTATGCTTAAATGTATATAATGTTTTTTTAAAAACTTGCTTAAATTGTTGTATAAAATACAATGCTATTGGCGTAAACTTTTCATGCATTTTTCATGAAAATTTTTTTTGTAAATGTTAATGTTTTCATGTAAATGTTATCATGTAAATTTTTCATGAACTTTTCATAAACTCCCATGTTAACTATTTCTTTCCGTAAAATTGTGACATTCCTTGTTATAATTTTTAAAAATTTGACATGCCCAAATGTAACAAATCACATCTCTATCCATGACAAATCGCGGACATGTTCAGTTTTATGTATTTTGATAACTTGAACCCTGACACATGCAACGAAAGTTAATAACATGTGGAGAACTTGTGAGAGCCTTCTTATAGATAGTGAGTTAATAGACTCGACACATTTGTATCAATATAATCATGAGAAGTATTCGTATAGAAGGTAGGCTGGAGAGCATATCCAGCATCTTCTGGCTTTCACACTGTTCTGACAAACTGTATATTGTCCGTCTTGATATATCATTCACTCTTGTATCTCTGTTACCCTGGTATTCATAAAATATACCAGGATATTGAAATTGGTTGATTAGTGTATTTGTTTTCATGTATATTTCTGTAAAAGTACTTTTTCATATCTAGTATTTTAAAAGCTCTGTGTTTTTCTTTTCTCCTGATTTATAAGCCTATATCCCACCGAAGACGGATGTGTTGGGCCATTGGCGCAAATAAAACAGCAACACGACGTATTTCCATTCTCTGGACTACATCCAGCTGGAAATCTTGTAGGACCTTTGTCCTGTTAAAGAGAAATCCAGTGGGAATTTGAGAATGAACGCTGAAGAAGAAGAAGATAATCCTATATTTATGAAAATATGGTATTGCTCGCAAAAACAATAGTACTTACATAAAATAGTTTTAAATTAGTCTCACTTATGATCGATTCTCGCAACAACAAAAAAAGAAATAATATGTTTTTAAAAAAATATTGATTTGCACTCCATTTTTACTGTATTTGGTTAATGCATAAAGTCTGACGTTATTTATTTTAATTGCATCTTTTGCTCCAACTTACTAGGAAATAAGACTTTGGATTCTATCTAGAATATACAGTATATATTCGCTTGATATTCCACGTTTCCATATTCAAGCATACACAGATATTCCTTTTTCCCGTAACATTAAGGTCCTAAATTACATTTTTTTCTTAGCATTCGGGAATGAGCTGGATCGCCGGATCAGCAACCAACCAACAAACCAACCTTAGTATTAGGTTTTTCTGTGTATTGATGTAAAAATAGTTGTGTGTGTATACATGTATTTTTTAGGTCTAAAAACGATGATTGTTATGTGCCTCGTACATTTGAAAGTAAATTGGCGAGAAAAGATAATATATGGCTGCTTATACATCTTTCTTTCTTTTCACTTTATACCCCTTTATGCATTGCAGCGTCAGGGGTAGAAGAGTTCTCTGGAGATGGCTTTT
Organism: Meghimatium bilineatum; assembly: GCA_034231615.1. Lineage (NCBI taxonomy): Eukaryota > Metazoa > Mollusca > Gastropoda > Stylommatophora > Philomycidae > Meghimatium > Meghimatium bilineatum. The sequence continues at coordinate 77,279,645 of CM067298.1, read as the reverse complement.
TGTGTGCATCATATATGGTTACTTTCGTTGATTCTTCTATTTATGTAATCCATCTATTGCAAGGTTTGCCCCTGACTTTGTATCCATCGTGTCTGTATAGTAATGATTTTTAAAGGGCACTGTCTAACGGTAGTCTGGAAGCATGTGAAAGCCACTTCATCTGTTGTCTTCTGATGTAATCCAAAATTGTAATGTGTTTGTTAGTCTTGTTATTGTTTTTTTTTTGTTTTGTTTCTTCGTTTCTGATTCTGTATCTTATTGTTACTCCGAGGATTCTACGAAGACAGGCAATTTCTGTTGTAACAAGTTTTCTTTTGCTTATACGTGGCATATCCAATGTTTGATCGAATAAAAAATAAACAAATGTATAACAGGATTGTAAATAAGCTTAGTAGTGCTAAAACAATATTTTCAAACAAAAACACCTTTCAGTGAAAAACTTTCGGTGGAATTAAAAGGCTTATTTTTTTGCCACTGAAGACAATTATACTATTTACGTGAGCCCTGTTTGAACCATTCATTTATATACAAAGTAAGGTCATGTGTACTGTGAGCAAGAGAACAAGATTACAATCTACTATGGGATTATATTAATTCCAATTCTCGTCATCACAATTAAGTAGGTCTACGTATGTTTACTTCAACAATGAGGTTAGGTCTGTTATGATGACGTATAATAATAATTAGCAGTGCTTTTTTTCAAGGAAAAAAGACGAGTATGCACTTGAGATTAAGAAAAAAAAATTGCCTATATTTTTGGGACAAACTCTCCCCCCTTTTTTTCCCCAACCCCAATAGCACGCATAAACACAATTCACTACGTTGTAACCATTTATTAAAATGTTCATATATGAAAAATTACACATTAACAAAAATTAAAAACTTTCAAAAAATGTTATATTTGACTAGTAGGCATTATTTTGTTCTTTAGCTGCTATGGAGAACGGAAGCCCTTCACGTATTTAATCATGTGCGTCGACCCACTCAACGTCACTTACCTTGGCTGGTGTTGCGTTTATTTTTGTTTGTCAGCTAATAAAAACCATGATAAAATGATAAAAATTGATCACCCTAGACCAGCCGAAGACGGATGTGTCTGGCCATTGGCGCAAATAAACTCATTTTTTCAGGACTACATCCTACTGGAAATCTAGTAGGACCATGATCCTGCTACAAGGGAGTTTCAGCGGGAGTTTGAGAATGAACGCTGAAGAAGACCATCCAAGATAAATGACGATATTTGAGATCGCTGGAAAGATTATCACGGGAAAGGACTTCACACAAGCAATCCATTCTACAGAGACACTAGATATCAGGATTTGTTTGAAAATCGGCCACAAACATATTTTTGTAAAGTGTATCGGCATTGGTCAACTTGAGATCGCTACACCACATCGACAAATATATATCGTCCTGTGCGACACCTAATAGGCTTTGTTAACTGACAACTCCAGACAAATCTTGTTGAAAATAGAGCCCAATACGTTGACTATTATGCCTTTTATCGTTCCAGTGTTGCTTTTCCTCATGAACAAATATGTTGTTTTAATCTATTACAAACTGATGAGCAGAAAAAGTATATCCATATACAAAAAAGGGAAAACGGCGTGTCCTTACGTTTCAACAAAAAAAAGCACTGCTAATTAGTCATCATCATTAAGTGCCGTCTCCGCAGCGAATGTTGACTTCAGCGGACCTCCAAGATTCCATGTTTCTTGCCTTGGTAGTGTACTCTACTAGACTGTAACCTATCCATCTAGAGACATTTCTCTCTCACGTATCTCTGCCTATCTACGCACGCCTACCCTCGACTTTAATCTCAAGTAAGGTCTTTAGCAAGATGTCATGTCTTTTAATATGTCCAAAATACTTTATGCATTTTATCTTTATTTCTTTTAATAGTTTCTTTTTGATACGAAGTGTTGTTGGAACCCGTTTGTTCATTTTCTTCTATTTCCACGAAGTTACTCCCTATTCCTCTATATATCCACATCTCAAATTCATCAATTCTGTCTTCTAGTTGTTTGTTCATTGTCCATATTTCTGAGTCATACAGTAATATAGAATAGATGTAGCATTTTATAATTATCAGATTTAGCTTGTGTGTAATTTATTCAGATATCAATATGTTCCTCATATTGACTAACATGCTAACTGTGATTTGGAAAAGCAACATCAGTGTTGGAGTAAAAATCAAACTGTATAAGTCGCTGGTGCTTTCTGTTGTGTTGTATGGTTGTGAAAGTTGGACACTCACTGCGGACATGGAGAGAAGATTACAGGCTTTCGAGTACAAATGCTACAGAAGAATTCTACGAATTTCCTATAGGGAACATAAGACCAATGTGTACGTAAGAAATAAAGTAGAGATGTGTGCAGGTGTTCAAGAGCCATTGCTTTCAATAGTGAAACGACGAAAACTAGCATGGTTCTGACATGTATGCAGGCACGATTCCTTGTCAAAAACAATACTGCAGAGAACTGTCGAGTGTGGAAGAAGCAGAGGAGGACAAATAAAGTCATGGACAGACAACATCAAGGAATGGACAGAACAAGATATTTCCACACTCATCCGCATCGCTGAGGATAGAATTCGCTGGAGGACTCTGTGTGCTGAGGCATCCAATGTGGTACCCCTACGACCCTGAAGGGTTATGGGTTTATTGATTGATGTTCCTCATGTTATTGAAAGTACATTTAGCTATTCCTATTCTCTTTTTAACTTATTTTACATTTACCATAATTTGTGATTATGTATCCAAGATATTGGTAATGTTCTACTTCATGTAGTATCTCTCGATGTATTTTTATGTTTTAGCACCCATTCTTCTGAGATTTTGCTGATTATCATGGTTTTTATTTTTTGAATGTTTATTTCTAGTTCATATTCATTTATAGGATTAATATGTCCATCTTTTCACTACTTCCGTACTATCAGATATAATCTTTCCACTATTACCCTTAACGCAGTCATCCCCATTTATAGGATTTGTCTTTTTGTGATATGTCTTATTTCCTTGTGTATTTCTTTAGTCTTCTATTGTAGTGACATCTCCCATATGTCTTTGCATTTTGTGTCTAGTCATTGTTCTTTCTCTGTTCTACACATGTTTATGTATTTCTTGGTCTATATATGAATATTTTGGGGTATTTTTAGATTTCTTTATTTCTGATATTTTCTCTAGTGTTCATCTGTCATCCAAGTTTTTGTTGTTGTTGTTTTTAGCTTTTCTTTTTGATCAATTTTCATCTGCTGGTTGAATTATGCTCCTTATACTATTCCATTTATTATCTATTTTCTCTTGATTCGCCGTTCTTTATTGTTCCATACATTCCATCATTAGGTGGTCATATCTATTATTTAACTTCTACAAGGAATTTTTATTGCATATCTGGTTGTTTCAGAGATGATGTGTCTACCTTTGGATCCTGCTTTATTCTATGATCTGCCTTTTATATGTTTTATATGAATTTTGCACAACACTAAATTGTGGTAAGAGTAGACTGGGTATGTTTAGTATTCTTGACACTATTTCTAAATCTGTTGTTGATCATAATAAAATCTACCTGGTTCCTCTTCTTTCTGTCTCCGGGACTTTTTCATATATATATATATATACATACTTTTCTATTTTCATGTTAAAAGAATGTATTGCATACGTTCATGTTATTCTCACGACAGAACTGTGTCTTTCTCCTCTGTCGTTTCGTATCCCTAGCCTAAATTCTACAAAGTTCTCGTGTTGTCTTTTTCCTATTGTTGCATTCATGTAATGTCTCTCATGACTATTAGAATGTTTGTTGATCTTACTGGCTTGAGATGCTCTTGTAGGTCGTGGTAGTAGTTTTAGATTCCTTCTTCATGATAGTTTGAAGTTGCTGAATATGTTTGTATAATGGTTATAACGTTGTGCTTTGATCTTTAGCATCATCATTCTATCAGTGTATGTCCAGTACCCGCTGATGTATTTTTCCAATTCTTTCTTAATCTGTATTCCTATCAGTTCATATTAATCTCATCCTGAATTTATAAAGCTAAATTATTCCTTTCGTGTGCAACCAGCATCGTTCGTTATATCACGTATCTGCTAATCCTAGAATTTATATCTACATCTAAAGCTGCTGCCTCTAATATTAAGTTTTCTAGCTTCCCTGACTGGTGTAGTGTTTTAACATTCTAACTAGCCTATTATAATTAGTTATACCCAGTTATAAAACATTCCCAAATTTGTATGTTACAAAGTACGGTTAATATTTACTTCCTTATGTTTTAATTAACATATTTTGTTATTTTTCTAAATGTTCTTTTATTCTTGTATTTGTATCATTACTTAGGACATGACAGAAAGCTGAACAGGTAAATCAAATGTATTAAAACACGACTACAATTTCCAGCAAAGAGATGAAAAGTTTGCAGACAGCTACAACCCAAGCTATAATGCCACATGTGAAAAAAACTGTAACAAATCTGTTAACTTACGCGAAGAGCAACAGCAGCATTAATTCACTAGGCAACAAAGTTCAAGAACCCAATAAGCTCTTAATAACTACCTTTCCGCCCCGTGGGTACCATATTCGTAACTTTGTTGACGAGTCTACAACAAAATGGCTCTGGTTACCATCTACGGATATCTACAATACAACTAAAGGAGAATCTACTTTTGTGAACTGGTATACTCCCGAAAGCAACACCTATATTTCACAGCGATTCCATCCCAGTTCTTATGAGCGCGGATTTACTACTAGCGCTTATGTAGGTATATTTGTGTGCACAGCAGGAATTTTCTTCAACCTCCTACTATTTGCTGTCCTGCTCAGCTCAAAGAAGCTTCGGTTTCAATTTTTGTATACCCAGGTTGGTCGTGTTTACTGTATTTGAATATACTAAATGTATTTTTATGTATTTTATTCATAAGCTGAACTGTTACAATTTTCACAAGTCTGCTCAGAGAAGGCAGTTGCGACAATTTGTGTTGGTGTTTATTTTGAATTATTCTCAGAGATATTTTTCTTACGATATTGAAACTATTAATTAGTTAGAAAAACTACCCATTTCCCTCTTAGGAAATTAATATACGACACTTAGTAGGAAACAAACATAAAGTGTGTTCAATTTTTAATAGTTTACCTAAAAGCTATCAAAAACCTCACGAAAACGGGGCAATTCAGGTTTTCTGAAATGCAGCAGCGGTGATGTTCGTCCGTCGTAATCGACGATGACGAAAACTCATCCATAATAATAATAATAACAATAAGTAACGGTACAGCAGCGCTAGAGCACACATTGAATGCCTCCAGAGAAGGTAGCACGCGCTTGGAAGCAGTAATATGTAAAGAAAATACTAATACTAATTTGACAACAACGTTCCAATTGTAATGAAGAAGAACGGTCGACCAAGTGTTGTTCATGGACAAGAGTAACAAATAGGAAAGTTAAGCCATAGCATTTAACAGCTGGAAATGAACACATGACGACTCATATGCAAAGCAAATGTACTAACCACTGTTTATTCTAAATGGACGAGAGCACACAAAAGTTAAAACGATATGTCTTAGTCGGCCGACGTGTTGTTCATTTGTTGTAAAAATTTAACCCATACCATTTAAATGCCGTAGGGGTTTGAGAGGTTAGCGATCTTACATTTAAGTGGCTCTGCTATATGAGGGTGGTAGTCATCTCCTTCCTCTCGCAGTCTTTACTTCACGGACTTATCCGGTACCTAAATAAGGCTTGGTTCACCCGGGAGCCAATGCGGTCTGAAAAACATTTCCGCATCAACTAGGAAATGAACCCAGGATCCCTCTATGCGAAGTCAGTGCGCTAACTACTGCTCTACGCGGCTTCTATGGACGAGAGTGCACAACAGTCAAAACGATATGCCTAATAGCAGGAGACTAATCACAAGTTTACTATATTTAAGTGGAAATCATGCTTTCGATAGTTGATACGCCAGCTTGAACATGTATTCCAGGATATGAAAGAAAACGTTGTGCGAAGATACCCATTTCACTGCTGAAAAGCCTTGAACAAATGTCGGGGAGTAGCCTACATATTTTTCAAACTCCCTGACCGAAGGAGTGTTAAAACCCGGACTCTGGAAGTTGCGTGCAAAATAGACTAGAAACAAGTTCACGTCATGAGGGCGAAATACATACAGAGGAAATTGGGTTCAGTACCGGTGGGCACAGTTTACAATTTTTTTTTCTTTCGTTCGCTCCATTGTAACCAGCACGGATATCCGTGTGATTTCCGCCGGGAGCGTGATTACGTTGTGCAACCGTTATGCGCCTTGTAGGCATAGCACATCCGATTTCGGCATGTCTTGACAATTCGGGTGGGTTACCCTAGCCTGTGACAGCCTTCCCATCTGTCGCCAGGCACACATGTGTGTGGTGACTCTTCGCCCAGACGATTTTTGCTCACGTCTGTCTCGCACGAGGTGATCCACTGTCTATGAACTTGCCTCGTGTAATTGGACGTACTGTGCCTGTGCCCATCGGGTACTGAACCGTTTCTCATCTGTAAGCCTGGTTCCTTAAGAGGAAGAACTCAACAGAAGAGTTGGACCCTAGCTCTTTCGCCCTCTTAGCCGAGGTGTCATTCACTGACATTGTGAACCCCTTGCCCAAGTTCGAGTCTCACACCACGCGTTTGAGAGCAAGGCGTTCTCGAGTTGAGCGACCTTGTCCCAATAGCGTCTGAGCCCATCAGGTAATGAACCCTTTCTCTCTGCAAGTGTATTTCCGGTGTAGGAAAGCTTGACAGTAGAGTTGGGCCAGGATTGCCATCTTTGTCCCTTTCTTGCCTGAGCCTATCGGTTACGGCACCCTTTCTCTTTGCGAGCATGTTTCCGGTATAGGAAGACTCGACATTAGAGTTAGGCCAGGTCTTTTTGCTTTGCTAGACGCCCATTATTGGGTATGGGTCTCTGCCTATAAGGAAATCAAGTAACAAGAAGCTTGTCTCGAGCTAGCAGAGCTTGTAGTTCCCATTTCCGTAACCGTTTTCACTATGTATTTGCAGTTTGAGCTGCCCACTAGCGCTGTTCTGCCTTACATTATTTTCCATTGTACTCAGTATGAAATCTGTCTGTCTTTCGCCATGCATCAAATTTTTCCTGCTTGTTTCATTTGCCGCCCCTCCAATGTTTGGACTGGACTAACTAGCTTCACTGTATGTCGACAGTGTCGCTATATGTGGTGTTGCTGGTGGTGTCGGAGATATTGTCTGTCTTTTATGCATTCAAATCTCTTTCCATCTGCTACCTCCACATTCTAGGACACGATCCCCAAATTATTTGGCCAGAATCAGCTCAAGCTGTTGTTTTCTGTTACCAGGGTGCACCGCGTGGAGGTACATTTGGGATCTTGGTTATCTGCTAATCCTGGGTCCGCCTAGAGCAATGCATTCCCTTTGCACCCTACAGTTTACAATGATGCCGTCCTTCTTGCACGATATTTATTCGAAGCTAAAAAAAAATAAATTGGTAGCGTATCCTATTCTTCTTCTTCTTCAGCATTCATTCTCAAACTCCCACTGGATCTCTGTCCTACTAGATTTCCAGCAGGATGTAGTCCAGAAAATGGGAATGCGTTGTGTCGCCGTTTTATTTGCACCAATGGCCCGACACATCCATCTTCGGCGGGTATCCTATTCAGGACGTAGTCATCAACCCGGTAATTTTTTATTGCAGTGATTTTCTAGGCAATATAAATACGCACGGTAGTGTGCCTTTTATTTCTGAATGGTCCGGGTGCACAATTGCCTGTGGCGGGAATCGAACTCGATACCTTGGCAGGCAAATTTTATTCGAAGCTACTTGCCCGATATTGGGGTAATTTACCCATTTCTTTGGATGAAAAACACAATGGCTAAGAGTCGAGAACACCGTAGACCAGGGGTGGGCAAACTTTTTGTACAGAGGGCCACATTAAAAATTGTAAAGCTATTGGAGGGCCACATATAATATTATGTATATTTTTGTTTAAAATTTTCGGTAAGTAATCAATTAAATATTTTTATTGTAAAGAAAGGTAGTTTTGCATAATGCAGATAACTTCTGAAATAAATTACATTTCTAACAGACTTACACTATAACAGTATATTTCCTAATATGGATAAAAGATTTTGCAAATATTTTAACAATATTTGAAAATTATTATGTTGCATACAGTTACAATATGGGTTCATATCAATAGTTTTCATGAAGATTAAAAAAACACCATACACATACAGTCACAACAGTTACAACTTTATTGATATTATTAATTTCTAATGAGATGTATGCAATTGCTTGTAAGATTTTATAATTCCTTTGAAATCTGGAACAAGTTTACTTGTAGAAATTTGCATGACTGCATTTAAGTTGCAATAATAAAGACAAATTCTTAGATTTGTTGATTTTTAAGCAAGAAAATGCCTGCTCGCAAATATATGTAGATCCAAATAATGACAAAAATTTAGCTGCAAAGTTTTTTAAGTTTGGGAATGATTGTTCAGGCAAAGAACCATAGAAATCCAACAAACATTCAGACTTAAATTTTTCCTTCAGGTAATGATTGGCTTGTAATTCAAGCAACTCCAACTGTATGTGCTCTGGAGCTTTATCAGCCTCTGCACTGAGAGGAGAACTGATAACATTGAAGTGCTGCTCCAAGTTCTTGAAATCTTCTTCCAAATTCTTCAACCAATACATCTAACTGTGCTTTGAATTTATTACTCATTTCATCAGAAATAGTTTCTTGTTTCAGCAAAGGGAAGTGACAAAACATGTTTTCACTTGCTTGTCTGGAAAATAGTGAGAGTTTGGCTTGAAATGATTTTACATGAACATACATGTCATGTGCAAACAAACCATTGCCCTGAAGTTTAACATTCAGTTCATTTAACTTTTCCATTATTTCAATGGCAAATATAAAGTCAAGCTTCTACTCTGCATCAACAAAGTTAGCATTGAAGTCACATTCTATGCCCTTCATCTCTAGAAACAGTACTATTTCTTCTTTAAGATCCTAAACTCTCCTTTAAACCTTTCCGAGAATCAACCATCGAACTGTACTGTGGTACAGGACATCAGAATGTTCAGTTTTTAGATCGTCTAGTAATGCTCTGAACTGCCTGTGATTGCGTCCTCTTGATCTAATGAGGTTTATGACACTGACAACTGGGTCAATAACATGCTTAATTTTTAAGACAGATTTACACAAACTTTCCTGATGAATCATACAGTGAAGTGGTAATATTACGTGGTCATGATATTCTGACTTAATCCTATCATTGATCAACTTTATCAGTCCTATATTTTTTCCAGTTAAGGCACCAGCAACATCAGTTGTAATACTGGCCATCTTGTTCCACATTAACCCAGCTCTTTCAATATAGCTACTAACAACATTGAATATATCGAAGCCAGTGGTAGTGTCTTTGATCGACTCAACACTCAGTAACTCTTCACAGAGTTTAAAAGAATTGTTTATTCCACGTATAAAAACTAATAATTGAGCAGTATCCTGTACATCAGTACTCTCGTCCAATGCAAGAGAGTACCACAAAAATGCTTACTAGCATCTTGAAGTTGAAGGGTCAAATCTTCACTTATTTTTTCAAAACGTCTGACCACAGTTCTTCTGGATAATGTAATACTGTCAAATTTGTTGTTTTGTTTTGGACACAGAATGTTTGTTGCATCTAATAAACATTCCTTAATAAATTCACCATCAGAAAATGGCTTGTTGTATTTCACAATTTTGTGTGACAACACCAAACTAGCCTCTGTTGCGGCGTCTTGAATTGAAGACTGTTTTGTAAACACAGTTTGTTGTTTCTCCTGACTTTTTACCAACTCAATGCATTTTCTTTTCCTTTCATCATATGCTAGATTGTGTCCGAAATTGGGATATTTTGTATGGTAATGTCTTTTTAAGTTATTCTCTTTAAAAGCAGCCACTGATTCGTGACACAGCAAGAAGCAAACAGATATTTGTTGCCAACTTGCATACAACAATATTTGGTAATCCATTCGTCTTTGATAACCCAACACTCGTCTTCAATCTTACGTTTTTTGGATTCACTCATTATAATAAAAAATATCTTAAAATGTAAAATTAACTAAAAACAAATGTGCTTCCGACATCACGAATATAATTATTTACATTTAGAAAACTCGGTTGCAATATAAATACGGACATTTTTGAATGGAAACTACAAACGTGATGGTTCTTAAAACACACCGGGAATTCCCAGGCATTTTGCAACTTAAATGATTGCACTAATTGAGTATTTTCGTATTCCATTCGTAGGATATGAGGGGGGGGGGGGTTAATTTCTGACGATTCATTATTGTTGTAACGATGTAATATTAATTATAGTAGCTTTTAGCGATATTCTATTTTGTATGAAACATCTTTTTAATATAATCTAAACATGCATCCCGACATGATGTAAGTTAAAAACAATTAATTATAATTTGAAAAGCAATTTTTAACCTTTATAAAATTATATCGTCCGAGTACTTATAATCATTGAGAAACATTCAGCCAACCAAATTACGTCAATTCTGGTATAGTAAATTCCTCAATATTAAACACTCATATTAAACGTAGTAAAACTTCATTGACAATATATATCAATATTAATACTTAAATGATGTCAAATTGGAAAAAGAAAATTGTATATTCGATATATACGAAAGTCGAATTAAAATTCCAGTGGATTTCTGCGTAATATTTATGGGGGAAAAGTCATTTGTGACGATCGTTCGTTTATTTAAATGTGTTTGAGTGCCGTAAAATTTCAAATTGCGGGCCGCATGCGGCCCGCGGGTTGTAGTTTGCCCACCCATGCCGTAGACAGATAAACAGTATATTAAAAATATCTTGATAGAAGTTAATTCAAAAAGAGAAAGGAGTACCCACATCAGAAAGAGACATTTTTCACATTTTTCACATGTGGAAAGTCCACATTTTTCGGGACACGTTATAAGAAGAGGAAAGATGGAACACATTAACAACAGACAAGTTGAAGAGAAAGAGGAGTAGGGGAAGACCAAGAGAGAATATGCTTGACAACCTAGTTTTGGGTCATGAGAGAACATCGGTATCGGAAATGATTGATAGCACACGAAACAGAATTCTGTGAAAATACATGATAACCAACAAAGTATGATAGCAACGCCACATGGCATTGACCATAAACAGAAGATTAGTCGAAACACAGGCGTGCTTGGCGATGTATTGGAAGGCCAGTATATGCGGACAAAGTGAGTGCGTGAGATATACTCAAATCCAATCCTAGACTCCGGATGTGTATGGCGACACAGCATTAAAAAAGGTAGTTTATCTATTACGACCAAACAACCATAGTTTAATTCGACTTTCGCAGCTGCCAAACACAGTTCATACAGAAAGAAATTGGTTCGGTACCTAATCACCTTCAGGGCAATGCTGCTGTTTTTCCTAAACGAAATGGTTCGCTAACTGCAAGGCTCTTCTTCTGAAGAAAGATGCAGTGGAGGATGCAAGCAAACTAGCAGATTGTCTCGTAACACAGATCCCCCCCCCCCCCCCGAGTGCTATACTTCTTCAGTAGGCATTGTATTAAGCCGAAAGCTGAAGTTCCCTGGGTATGAAAGAAAACTATGAGAAACTGTCGCACTGCACGTAAGAAGCACGCTCTGAGAAACTATCTCACTGCACATAGAAAGTAAGATTTGAGAAACCATCCCACTACACATAGGAAGTAAACTCTGAGAAACTATCCCACTGCACGTAGGAAGTAAGCTCTGAGAAACTATCCCACTGCACATAGAAAGCCAGATCTGATTAACCATGCTACTGCACATAGAAAGTAAACTCTGAGAAACAATCCCACTGCACATAGAAAGTAAACTCTGAGAAACAATCCCACTGAACATAGAAAGCCAGATCTGAGAAACTATCCCACTGAATATAGAAAGCCAGATCTGAGAAACTATCCCACTGAACATAGAAAGCCAGATCTGAGAAACTATCCCACTGCACATAGAAAGCCAGATCTGAGAAACTATCCCACTGCACATAGAAAGCCAGATCTGAGAAACTATCCCTCTGAATATAGAAAGCCAGATCTGAGAAACTATCCCACTGAATATAGAAAGCCAGATCTGAGAAACTATCCCACTGCACATAGAAAGCCAGATCTGAGAAACTATCCCACTGCACATAGAAAGCCAGATCTGAGAAACCATGCTACTGCACATAGAAAGTAAACTATGAGAAACAATCCTACTGAACATAGGATGTTAACTCTGAGAAACCATCCCAGTGTGTTCTCATAACACGAATGTCACTGATGGAATAATCCAAGACTGACTATTTTCGGATTGAAAAAATGTGATGGAAATTTCGTCAGAAAGTGAAATTAATAATATTTATTGTTACGAGTTAGTTCCCGTTACTTCGTATCATGTTTCAACTGCATTATCCAAAATAAGGAAAACGAAACTAAAAAATGATGGCATAGCCTAGAAGTCTAGATTACTGAAACAAATATGTTGCCTAGAAACGGAAGAAAGACGTTAATGCTGCAACATCCACAAGGAGAAAAACAAATGTATTTGCAGTAAATATCTTTGATATAAGGGAGAAATGTTGAAATATATTGCGTTTTCTAAAACGACACACTCGAGTGTTGTACCGGTTATAAAATTCAGTTTCATAACTCTTTTACTGCAAGATCCATTAATTACGTTGATAATTAGGTCGGGTTCTGGAAAAAGCTAGGCAGTTATTGACAATGGTGAGTAGTGGTTTGGCAAAATTGATGCCAAAATTACTGATTTTTATACACCAATTAAAAGTGTTTAATATATTGCAATTTGAATACAATTTAAAACTAATTGTACCACACATATATGGTAATAGTATATCATGGACATCTAGATATACTAATTGTATCAAACATATATGCTAATTGTATATCATGGACATCTAGATATACTAATTGTATCAAACATATATGCGAATAGTATATCATGGACATCTAGAAATACTAATTATATCAAATATATATGCTGATAGTACATCATGGACAACTAGAAAGACTAATTTTATCACACAAATATGTTAATAGCATTATGGACAGCTAGAAATACTAATAGTATCAAACATATATGCTGATAGTATATCATGGACAACAAGTTATTGATCTAGAAATTCATCTTTATTTTATGCACAACCTCAATGTTCTTTTTTTTCTTCATCTACTGTCGTTCTCACACTCAGGCACTTTAGTAAGATGTAGTTATGAGAACCGAATGTGCTTTGTCATGGTTCGCAACCTGACTGTGATGTCTGTATTTTTAAGCCTAACATATTCGACTTGCAAGAAACAGTTGATTATGGAAGAAGATGTGGAAACAGACAATAATGGAGTATACACAACATGAACATCTTGCATGACATTTCTACACCCGGAAGAATGGCCGAGTATAGAAGTGTTTATGTGTTTTTTTGTTCTGCTCCAAAATAGCATCCTTGTGACACTAAACAGTAATGAGTCTTATTAGATTGCTATTATTATTATTATTATTATTATTATTATATTATTGCTATTATTATTATTATTATTGCTATTATTATTGCTATTAATATTATTACTATGATTATTATTACTACTGTTATTACTATTATTATTTTTACTCTTAGTACTATTATTATTACTATTATTAATAATAGTATTACTCTTATTAATATTATTATTACTGTTAATACTATTATTACTATTGGTAGCAGACGTGACAACATACATCTACATATAAGAGAAACATTGAGGCTTACGAAATGAAATGTCTAAGGAAGGCTATTGAAGTCACCAGACTCGACAAAATGCACAGTGATAACATCAGAAACATAATAGGTATAGCAACATGCATCAAATATATAGACAAACAACAGATACAATGGTTTTGACATTTTATGAGGATGAGCGATCAACTTCCCATAAGAGCTTATAACAAGATAAAATCAGGATACAGAGTCAAGGGCAGGCCGAGTAAAAGATGGTTAGACAAAATCAAGAACATCCTGAATAAACTAGACTACACCTCAACCACAGCAACAGATCTGGCTCTGGAACGTAGACTAAAACTCCTTCACAGACTCCTACTTCAATGAAAAGTGTGGAAGCTACGACAACACCACCTGGGGATAGACAACAGACAATATTATTATTATTATTATTAATATTAATATTAATATTAATATTAATATTATTATTATTATTATTATTATTGAACTCCAGCATGATGTCCGAATCACTGTTGTGGCCATTTATGATCTGGGGCATCCTTCTCCATCCCCAAACGTTCTGAGTTGCTTCTTATGACATGCAGAGCATGCTACAACGTTGCTATACTGTACTTCCCTTCTATGTTGCAGTAACAACTAAGCGACATATGCATTTAAGCTATCTATATTAGTTTTTGAGATCTTAAATAAATGCAATGAAATAAATTTGACCATTTCCCGCCAGAACACATTTTCTACGTATTATCCAATAGATATGGTGAATTTATTCATGGCATATATTATCCTTAAATCTGTAATAATTATTTACCAGCTGATATCATTCCTTTATATATATATTATAAATTAAACTTTTGCTTCCACTTAAAGCGACATGATGGTATCGAAAGGGCAGAGTGCCGGGGCGGAGAAGAAGAGGAAGACCAAGAAGACGATCGACCACCGATATCGAAGAATGTATGCTCATGTCTCTGCCAATGCAGTTCTGCTTGCCGGAACAGAGAGGCATTCAGAGTATCCACGACGAAGACAACGTTCTGGAAATAATATGTCACTTGAGATTCCCATTTGAGCAAGAGACAGAAAAAGACCAAGAAAAAGGTCGATGGATTAAAGGAGTTACCAAAATTCTAAGATGTCACAATATTACTGCATATCAAGCAGCCAATTGTCACATAGCTTAAAAACCGATCGTCATTCAACCCTGTGACGACTTACATCAAAAGCAGAGAAAAGACATTATATACGAGTATATATATATATATATATATATATATATATATATATATATATATATATATATATATATATATATATAATATGGCAGGTGGGGGCAAAGATCCGAATTTCTTTTTACATTTTAGTGTATTCTGACATCTAGATTTAACTATGGGATAAAAATATGTTATCTGTGTTTACCGTACATATCCATCTTACATCAGTGAGGATACTGAAAACATAAAAGTCTTACATGTAATCAATAAAATGAGAGTTTTATGGACTTAAATAAATGTGGATCTTTGCCTCATGGTAGTTTGACTGCCGATCTTTGCCTGGTGGGTTTCTAGAAAAGTCAGTGTGTAAATGTGTGCTAAAAGTAGATATGAATAGTTTTGCAACTTTAATCTAGAAAAACGCTAAAATAAAAATAATTGGTAAGTTCCGTTTTTAAAGCTAATATGTCTTTGTAAGGTTGCATGATAGTTACAATCATATATATCAGTCTCTCCTAGCTGTGGATCGGCATCAACAACTTCATTATGACATAGGAATTTTCTTCATATATTTTAAAAGCATACCTTGGCCCCAAAAACCTGCGGATTTTTACCACAAATCACATTGTTAGAAATTATCATACATTTTTATGAAAAAACACAGTAGCCTGACAAGATAATGCGCTTAAGAACTTAACAACAAAAATAAATTTCAGTTTAAACATATAAAAGAATCATGATATTAATGATAACAGTGCGCGACATTGAAAAAAAAATAGATCTAACAAAGTTAAAAATATATTTTTCCTCAATGTTGAAAATTGGCTCGTCCTTGACATATAACACTTCGATCTTAGATTGAAATGTTAGCATCTAGTGTAGTCAGGTGTGGTATCGGGAGAAAACTTAGATTAGAAATAAACTCGCTGCTGACGTTTGCCCTGCACATATCTCCCCCCCCCCCGACCTACGCTATATATAAATAGCATAATAGTATATATATATATATATATATATACATATAGTGACATTCAATTTTTTGTGCTTAAGGAGGATCTTCACCGTTTCGTTAATTTCACTTGTTCTATTTATTTTGAAATTCATCTTGATAAAATTTCAAGTATTATTCCATGTGTTCATTTTGCCATCAAATTTAAACTTTATTTATGAATCATGTTTTTAAAGACTGTGAAATAAATAATGTATCTATATCCTATACTTAGTGATAAATACACACAAGTAACAGAGTTCAAATATCTCGGTAGTATTTTTACAGAAAATGGAAGCCTCGATAGAGAGATAGAGACGAGATGTCAAAAGGCAAATGCAGTAACATACCAACTGTCACCACTACTTTTTCATCCCAATATCGAGATGGAAGTTAAAAGACACATGATCTATAGTGTATTCCTACCAACACTGTGCTACCAATGCCAAACACCGCCTCTCTCATCTTCACATTATAGAAAGATAGTGACATGTGAGATGAAATGCTTGAGGAAATCCGCAGGGGTCACCAGGCTCGATAGATTGCGAAATTAAGGTATCCGGGAAAGAATAGGTATAATACCTTGCACAGATTACATAGAAAGGCAGCAGATCAAGTGATTTGGTCACATTATGAGAATGCATCACAAGTTGCCAGTACAGGCATATAACCAAATGAGATCAAGGTACAAAGCCAGAGGAAGAAAACGGAAAAGATGGATAGAAAACATCAGTGACATTCTGAACAAACACGGTCATAGCACAGCCGAGGCCACACGTCTGGCTCTATAACGCAAGCTCGAGCTCTGCTCTAATCACCCCTACGCTTAATGGCAAGAGTGAGTAACAAACCACCTGGGAAAAAACAATAGATAATAGTGATAAATACCATATTAAGGTGGTAGGTATACCTAGGAGACGGTAGCGTTACAAAAACATTCATATTTAAAAACGGTTAAAGTTACAATGCTGCAACTTTCACAGTCGATACCTGAATGAATACACTATATATTTATAACGAAAAATATTTCTTTCTGTATAAATGTAAATATAAATTATTTGGTCTTGAACAAAAATGTTAAAATTTTCATGTTCAAAATAGTATCGTTAGTTATACCTGCACGTAGTGCTTTGGGGGAATGGGGTGGGGGAATGTAACGTTATTTTCTTGTCTGTGATCCAATAGTCACTGAGCGCCATCTCTTGATGATTTCAAAGCCACATTATGTGAAACTGTGATGTTTTTTTTCAGTTGTGCAGGGTTGCTATATATAATGTTTTCCATGGTTGGTAATGGGTGGGGGGGGGGGGGTGGTAAAAGGGTATGTATTATATCTTGTGCTAACTTCGGAGGTCGTAATGACGGGATTTCCAGAATCGCAGTCTACACTATTCTATTATTGTTGTACATATATGATATGAGCAAATTTGACTAACGGTTGAAAGTGGCGTACCTCATTATAAGAGGAATATTATATTTTACTAAAACGTGTCCAAATTGTGGGTTACTTTTGGGGGTTTATCCTGTTTCAGTGGTTACTAAGCATATTATTTTTTTTTTTGTAAAACATGGATGAAGTGGTAACTTTATGCTAATTTCAAACAATGATGCAGATGTCGTTGGACCAGCAATCCATCTAACTGCGATAGATGTACCGAAGAGATGTGTATCCTGTGACGTATTCTCTCCAGAAAGTTGTCTTCCCAATGAAATCCCAGAACCCTTCTCTGTCCTGGACTTACATTTTCCACGAATTCATGTTATCTTTAATGTTGTCAGTCCATCATCTTCTTGGTCTGCCTTTCCTCCTCCTCCCGGGTGCTCTGTCCTCCATTATTTGTCTTTTTAAACAGTTGTGTATCTTTGTATGACCAAACAGGAGTAGTTTTCTTTTTGCTATTATATTTAGAAACCAACACTTTGGAATTTTCAATGTGTTTATAATATCTGAGTTTCTCTTTTTTTTCCTTCCCTAATATTCTAAGTATCGTTCTGTAGCATTTCATCTAAATGCATTGATCTTCTTTGTCGCTGTTTTACATAGGGTCCATGTTTGACAGCCGTATGGTAATATGTTGAAAAGTACTGAAGACATTATGCATCCTTGCCGAACTCCCACGTTGTTTTAAAGAACTCCAATTGTATTGTTTGATAAGACAGCACTATATGCATTTTTAAAAGTGATTCAACGAATGTCTATAATTGTGGTGTCAAAATTAAATTGTTTCAGTATGTTTCAGAGACCATATCTCTCATACATATATTTTAAATGGTCTCGTATATCTCGTGCTTTGCACTCACCACCTTTAAAAAAATCAACTATTGCACGCTTATACATTTCGCTGACAAATGTTAGAATGCTGTTCTCAGACCCTTGAAGCTGATGTTGCGTATGTATGTTAGTGTGCACACACATGCGTGCTTTGTCTGTATGCATGTGTGTGTGAATTTGTGTATATCTATTTGTGCGTGTGTTTTTATGATATAACAGAGAGATATAAGGTAAACACAATCTTGTTGTTCATTCTAAGGTTATTGCAATGCAAAAATTCCTGTGTATCGTTTTATTTGAACTGCTCCATTTTTAAATGTACATCTAAATCGGTCCAATAGAGTTTAGAGTAGGATTTTTTCCCGAGAGCATGAATTTCGAAACGAATTACTGTATAATTTACGATATGTGACCAGCTCATCTCCCCGATCTGAATATTTCGCAAAACACTGTCTTTTTAAAATCTTTTTCATGTTTATTATAGTAACTTTTCTTTCTTTATGCATACAACTGTGCGTTTGTGTTTTTCTATTTTGTGAGCTCCTCTTACACTATACAGCCGCATTTAGTCAGTCATTACACCACAGGGTGTCATTGTGTCAGATATTACACCACGAAGATTCATTGAGTCAGACATTACACCATACAACCTCACTTAGTAATAAATTACACCATACAGCATCATTGATTCAGGCATTACATCACAACTCATCATTGAGTCAGACATTATAAAATACAGCCTCATTGAGTCAGACATTACGCGCCACAGCCTCATTGAGTTACACATTACACCATACAGCTTCATTGAGTCAGTCATTACACTATACAGTCTCATTGAGTCAGACATTACACCATACAGCGTCATTGAGTTTGACATTACACCATACAGCATCATTGAGTCAGACATTATACCATACATCCTTATTAAGTCAACATTACACAATACAACCTTATTGAGTCAGAGATTACACCATGTAGCCTCATTTAGTCAGACATTATACCATGCAGACTCATTGACTCAGACATTAAACCATAAATTCTAATTGAGTCAGATATTACACCATAAGCCTCATTGAGTCAGTTATCTGAGACCTGCAAGAGCTCTGGAAAATTTCCTCATAAAAGAAACAATACCAGAGAACAACAATCTAGAGCTGAAAGTCTAACTTCAATGCCTGACATTGGGAACAAAAGAGATAATCTCGGAACCTCTTGAGAGTTCTACCATCATCTATCAGCATAGTTTAAGCTCAAAGGCCAGAGTACATGGCAAATTTAAACCAGCCTTAAAAGAAAATTTGCTTGCCAGATTCGTTTTGGCCTGCGTATTGCACACAGATGTAAGTGATGTATATAGTTTGCTAACTAACAAACTAGCCATAGTAAGTTTAAAATTAAGTTATGTGTGGCATATACATATATATATATAAAGATACAATGTTATGAGATTTCATCCAGGCTTAATTTTCTTTATCTGAGTCCAATTATTAAGAAGTTAACTTAGCAGACCAGTGAAGCTCACGAACGGGCAATTGGTTATGTTTATTGAACATTTACAACCACTATTTAGCTAGTTTCAAATGTAATGACATGCAATTAACTCATTGAGTGTCTTGTTATATCATGTTTTTTTAGATTCTAAATATAGCCCTCGCAGACTTGAGCTTTATTGTAACAGTGGACTCTTTTACAATCTATTTCGAGCTACAACAATGGCGACTTGGGACTGCTTTTTGTAAGGTAAGTTTAATGAGAAGAGCACACTGCTACACTCGTTGTTATAAATACGAACATTAGATAATACTATTATATGATTAAAGTGTAATCCTGCAACGAAAACTAGTGGCAGTGTTACGACAATGTGTATGCACCAATAATTCATGGTTTCAAAGTTTTCTTGAACGCATCTGCCAGTATATGTATTCATTTACTTTGATTTTCGGCCAGCATGGTCAGTTAGCTCTTCAAATCTATTTGGAGGTATAAAAATACCTTCAAATGATGTTTATAGACATATTTGTATCTAAGAAATGGTATGATGGGTCCTTGAGAAGATTTCATATACAGCAGCTGTTATCAAGAAAATTAGACTTGTGTAGACTTGTTAAACTGCCAACGAGAAGAAGAAATAGTTTGCGTCGTAAAACATTTTTGAGCATGCAGCTATTTTCAGTCTTAGTTCCATCAATTGTCAACTGCTGTCTGGTTTTGTTCCGAATGACCATCATGGACAGTAAATGAATGTGTCCTTTATTTTTTCAGTGTAGGCTCTACACGGTTGTACACTGTTCATGTGTACAGATAGCTGTGCACTATATGCTGATTCTGCAGACAATATGCAGGTCACTCTAAACTAATTTGTTAAAATCTGCGTCAACTTTGGCTTCACCATCAATACAAAGAAAACAGACGTCATGTTTCAACCCAATCCAAACGATTAACATTTAAATCCCCATATAAGGATTAAAGAAGATGAACATCAAACAGTCAACAGTTTTACCTACCTGGGCTGCACTTTCACGCAAGCTGTAATCATTTCACTGAGGTGGTAAATAATAGAATAGCGAAAGCTAGTGTCACATTTAAAAGACTGTGCAAAAATGTATGGACAGAGGGAGAATAACAACTACCACCAAACTCATAGTTTACAGGCTGCAGTAATATCATCACTTCTTTATACCTGTGAAACATGAGCAGTATGCACCGGGCAAGGTAGAAGACTTAACTATTTCCACTTAAGCTGTCTTCGTAAGATACTCAACATCAATTGGTGGAATAAAATAACAAATAGTGAAGTACTGATGAAATCTCTATGTCTGTAAGCATACATACAATTTTGATGAAGGCGCAGACACGCTAGCATTACACATGGTTCTCATGAAAGCTCATTGTCTACCAAAAAAAGGTGATACATGGAGAAATCGAGACTGGGTCCTGCAAGGCAGGAGGACAGAAGAAGCGCTTTAAAACACTTTTAAGACGCAAAATCGAAAGTGATGCAGCAGTTGCAGAGAACCTCAGACATCATGCTGCGCAGCAAAAACGTGCTAGAAGAATATCAGGAGCTGTTCAATGTCTTACAGACTCCTCCCACACATGTTCAGAGTGTGGTAGACATTTCCAGGTATTCCTATAACTCATTAGTCACAACCTGGCACACCGCAGAAATCATCATCTTCATCATTATCCGTGTTACGCTGAATGGTCATCGTCAACTACGACGGACGAACAAGATCATTAAGAAGGTGTAAGGGGTCTATTTTCTGATAAATATCCATATCTTTCTACCACTTTGATATATAATGCTTGTAGATTTGTGTGTTTCTTTTCTCACTTTACAGTTTAAAGTGGGTGAATTTTTCCATTTTTCCTCCTGCTTTTTCCAGGGCATAAGCTCTTTCATTTTCAGTGATACCACAATGAGCGGGTAGCAATTGAAGAACGCTGCTTGAGCTTATTTTTATGGTTTTTTTCAGTATTAGTCTAATTTGTGTATTATGCTTTCATTTTTATTGCTTTGTAATGCTTCTAATAAAGTTCTGCAGTCCGATAATATCACTATGTTAATTGTTGTTGATTTTTCGCGCTAGTGAGAGCGCTCAGTACCTACAGGACTGCCTCGACTTCTGTTCTGAAGTTTGAGCATGTCTTTCCTGTTGAAAAATCTTTACTTAGACTCATTCTATTGTTATATTTTATGAAGACGCAGCATCTCCATTTTTTAGATGTCCCTCTGCCGCTCCATCTGTATAAAAATATGTTCATATTTTGTAATTATATTTGTGTTCACTCATTTCCTGTGCCAGAGACTTTAGTTGAGGTGGTGTTAAGTATTTTCTGTTAGTGATCCTCCCATGCACTTATTTGAAGATGGAGCGATTCTTTAATACTGTAAATTTATACTGTAAAAATATACTGTAGACAGCAAAACCACATAGCATTTCTTTTTTTTTCTTTTTTTTTTGGTTGGGGTTAAACTTACTATGGCTAGTTTGTTAGATATCTTTCTCATGACAATGCAACTATCTAGATATTTGCCAGGAGCTAGTATTCTTCAATCAGAATATAATGTAAACTTGATAGAGCCTTGCCGATATACAAATATTCAAGCCGATTGTTTAACTGTTCTTGCTATATGTGCTTAAAAATGTTTTTTACAGTTAAAATATTTGTAAACGATGTCAATCTCTAACATGCTACTTTATGTTTCCAGACTTGGATGATTCTGGACGTAGTACTGCCCTGTGTGTCATTATTTGGTCTTCTTCTCCTGAATGTGGATCGAATTATCTTCGCGTATAAAACGAGCTGGCATCAACATCTGATGCAAAGAAAAGTATCTCGATTCATTATCTTACTTTGTCCATGGATTATCAGCTGCATTATTGTAAATACCTTATGGCTTGGGTTTCCAGCAGAGACAGAGGAGTTTCTACCAGGTGCTTGCGTGTACGGTATTACCAAGGAAGCTAATACAGTTTCTATGTGGCTGACAGTCTTCATACCATCTCTGTTAATATTTATTTTACTAATATTTATTTTCATTGCGGGCATTGGAGAGATGCCATCTATTGATCACGCATCATATTTACAGCAGACTGTTAGCAACACGGCAACAAATTCCTTTTCAACACAGGCCGTCATCAAAATTAATGAACAAAGCAGTGAGCAGACAGTAACACTATTTGGAAGAGTACCGTCGCCTGTAACCTCATCTGCTGTTGATATTGGTCACGCAGGAAGACAAAGGCGTTTTGTAGCTGCATTATTAGCGGTGGACTTTATCAGCTTGGCTATTACTCTACCATACTCCGCTTACTCACAGGTGAACATTACATGTAACAGCTCCCAGACGTGTCAATCGTTTGTTGCTTTATTCCAGATACTCAGTTGGATGAAGTCATCGGTTAGCTGCTTCAGACCAGTCTTTTTTATTCTTCTGACTGACATCTACTTATCATTCAAGAGGCGCGTTGCCAATTTGTTTTTAATGTTCCAGATTAAGAAAGAAATATTACCGACTACCATGTATCACAGTACGGATGGCTCACTATTTCATGAAAATAAGATAACACAAGTAAACTTCCACGACCAATGCAGAAAAAATAATTCCACAACTACGGTCATAGCGCCTTCCACAAGTAACTTCTCCTGGAGTGTGTAAAGACCTATTTGAAAAGCATTCAGCTAGATGTGAAACCACAAATGTATATCAAATGAATTATCAGAAAAATAGTCGACACTTTCTTTGACTGATTATTATTATTACAGTTATAGTGTTAGTGTACGTGGTGTTATCAATATTTTTAGTGAGTATATGTTACATTGAACTACATTACATACACTAGTTTTCTTTTTCTGGGGATTCCCACATTCTAGTCGGAATTGTGTGTTTACTTTATTATTTCATTGTCTTAAAGTTATCTCAGCCTACGATATACAAATAAAATAATTGTTCAGGAGAAAACCCATTATGGGGTGAAGAACATGAAAGTAAATATCATGGGTTATATTTTTTCATAATAATAAGAATATTTTCAAAGCATACGAACAATTAGAACACAGGAATGTGGCTCAGAATAGCAGTTGTCAGATATTACATCGGTCTGCAACACTTGCATCAGCTTGTGTCAGTGAAGCAAATATCAAATAGGGTCAGCTGGGCGAATTGTATGCCCGTGTAAGAGTGTTGGTGGAGTCTCCAAAGTCTGTAATAGGACTAGATTGAAACTATTTCACGTGTATTCAATCTCTAGTCCTCTGTTGTTATGATGCTTGTAGCCAAGAGGTGGAATATATACATTAAAATCGCTACAATTCAGACAGACTTGATGATGTTAGGGGACAGTAAAAATATATATATATAATGAATATGATTTTATTCCAAGACAGAAGGAGATGAAAATTCACCGATAAAAAATCAATCAGATTGCAGAGAATTCTCAAAATTAATTAAATACGATTTTGGCACGATATACAACAATACATAATCAATACATGCAGAAAAATCGATTTACAAAGTCAACAAGAAATAGAAAAAGAGTGTTTAACGCTATAAGAATATTACAACTTACAGTGCTAAAGGATGAAAAAAGGAATACCCTAACTGAAAAAAAGATATTCTGCATAGATAGAAGGGATATTGTCAAAACATGTATAATGGAACAACGCAGTCACCAGATGAGAGTATCAGTGACATAGAACAAGATACCAGAACCTACAATGAAATAGGTCAGACGTTCAATCAAAACTCTGATAAATAAGAAATACCCAAGGTAACAACGGATTAATATCATAAATGATGCAAGTCGGCGGAGATTCCGGTGTTCAAATATACCATACGTTAAGCTGCAGGATATGTAAAAAAGAAATATGGTCAGAAGAATGGAAAAGTCAGTATACATTCCCTTGCCAAAGAAAGGAGACCTTCAACTGTGTACTAACTATAGAACAGTAGCACTAATTAGTCAAGCCAGCAAAATACTACTACAGATCATAATGAAAAGAATTCAACACAAATTAGAAACAGAATTCCATGAAGTTTAAGCTGGTTTTCAAGCAGGGAAGAGGAACAAGAGACCACATATTCAACATAAGAAAACAATTGAGAAATGCAGAGAATACACATCTTATACCTACATATATATTTTATAGACTACATTATGGCGTTTTATTATATTAAACATCATCAACTATGTTCCATCATGGGAGACATGGGCTTCCCCAAACACATAATACATGTTATTGAAACACTAAACAACGAACAGCAGTAAAAGTGGAGAGACAAACATCAGAGTGGTTCACTGTACAAAGTGGAGTGAGACAGGGTGCACTCTATCCCCTTATCTCTTTAACATCTATGCAGATAATATAATGAGAAATGTAAGAGAAGAACTAGAGCAAAAGAAGCTTCATCTATTACATATCGGTGGGTACAAGATTCCAGAAATAAGATATGCAGACTACCCAGTCCTCATCACTACACATCATTTCGGACTTGACAGCTAATCACAGCAACAAAAAATACAGCGAGCGAGATCCAAATTCTTTATCTAAACGCACATAAAGCAAAAATTATGACAACAGACATAAATCAAATCGATAATAAAAATAGTTTTCTTGAATGTAGTTACCAATATAGAACTAGAATTGTAAACTAATTCCAATGTTTAGATGCAAATGTAAACAGTTCCGGAGATTGTTCAGTGGAGATTAAAAGAAGACCCACAATTGCAACACCCAAATTAACTCAAATAAGAAAGTTGTGGCAAAGTAGTAATAACGACACTAAAATAACCATTTTAAGAGCATGTGTTTTCCCAGTGGCAATATATGGATGCAAGGCTTGGACTTTAAACAAGACAATACACAGAAAAACAAATTCATTGGAAATTATTTTATGTGATAGAGAAAGATCCTACAAATATCATGGCCAGAGAAAAAGAAGAGCATTAACATTTTGAAATTACTGAAACTAAATTAAGGATGGTTTCTAAATACCATTATAAGAAGAAAGCTACAGTATTTTGGACACTTAAGGCGACATGATGGTATGGAAAGATTGATTCTGGAGAGCAGAGTGCCGGAAGTGAGAAAGAAGAGGAAGACCAAGAATATGATGGACACCAGCGATATCGAAGAATGTATGAACATGTCTCTGACCAATGCATGTGTAATTGCCCGGGACAGAGAGGAGATCAGAGAATCAACGATGAAGACAACGTTCTGAAAAGAATATGTCACTATGTCACTTTATATATATATATATATATATATATATATATATATATATATATATAGAGAGAGAGAGAGAGAGAGAGAGAGAGAGAGAGAGAAAGAGAGATGGAAACGTCTCAAAACGTGAAGGAAACCGGAATATTACTTTTAGTACTAAGAATATAGTATAAATGTATTCCTACTCCCCATCCCCATCCACAAGATTTTTCGCAACACAAAATTCGCATCAAATTTCTTATTAAAACGTCTCCGTTTAGAATACATCGAGAAGCAGCAGATAAAATGGTTTGGACAACTTATGTAAAATGAACCATAACAAACTACCAACAACATACAATACAAGAGGAAGATCTAGTAGAAGATAGACAGATTATACCATGACAACCCTGAACAAATATGGAATAAATACAGCCAAGACGACACATCTGACGTTGGATAGACAAATAGAGCTCCTCTCAGTCGGCACCCCTACGCTTAACGGCAAGTCTGGATATTCTGACCATCATCCACCTGGGCATAAACAATAGACAATTGTAGCACTACCCTTCTTTGGATGCTCATTTATCGTATGGTAGTTGACTCCAGGTCTGACAGTTTATCGCTGTCAACAATGGTAGTCCTGTATGTTGAAGGTTATTTTTTATTGATATTGGTGCCACAAATACTAATCTATTTCTGGTGTAATGTGTTTTATAGTTCTGTTTTTCTTTATTAACTCCCTTTTCATTCCAGAGCATGATGTTTAGAGGTATAATGTCGTCTTGTCTAGTTGGCCAGTCGCTTTCTTGTTCTGCCTCCTGGCTCTACGTGTTATACTAGAGGGATTTCCAGCAGATATGGGTGGATTATATCGAGGTTCAGAATCCAGCATTGCTTCTGCTTGAACTTCATATAGCGGGCCCCATGACGATTTTAAAATGTTGTTGCTCAAATGGTATCTAATGTTATATGTTTAAAATGTTATCTAAGCGGTTCATATAGTTCTATGGCTGTTGATATGCTTCTTGGCCTGATGTCTCTGACTTCAGTACATGTGCTTGCTTGGACAGGACTGTGGCCATGCTAGATGTACGGAATGTCTAGATCAGTCTTAATTTCCAGTCTCTCTTGGCTGGACTAAGCCCCATCTCCACGTCAAGGAGATGACCTCGATGGGGACTAACTCTTTCAAGAACAGTGGTATCCGGAATCGTATCTTGACATTTGACATC
Organism: Meghimatium bilineatum; assembly: GCA_034231615.1. Taxonomy (NCBI): domain Eukaryota; kingdom Metazoa; phylum Mollusca; class Gastropoda; order Stylommatophora; family Philomycidae; genus Meghimatium; species Meghimatium bilineatum. The sequence goes on along the minus strand of CM067298.1, from coordinate 77,252,441 downwards.
TTTCTCAGACAAATTGCGTGGACGTGATATCATATATACCATAATGGAATATTCTATGAGTTTGTAGTACCATCAGGCCTGGATTAATCATTAAATAAAGCAAGTGCCTAGGGCACCAAACGTTTGGCGGGCACCACAAGTCATCAAGAAAAATGTGTATATTGTTCCTGTGGCCGCGTTTAATCGACATGACATTAGAAAATCACAAATGTAATATTGAATCGCACATTATTTAACATTAGTCCCACAACCTGGGGCGTAAAATACCTCCCACCCAGGTTTTTTGCTATTTTTCTTCCAGGTTTTTGGTGCTGTTTTTGACTTTTTTAGGATATGTTTGTGCTACGTAATGTACTAATGCGTTGCGAAAAATTAACTTAGGTTTTTGTGTGCTAGTGAAAACACTTGTGAATAGTGCTAATTTGTCGATATGACATTGAATGACTGCAGAATTATACAAAATATTAGTTAGCGACAACATGGAGTGTGCTTTTCCAAATGTAGCAATCGCTTTGCGCATATTTTTGACATTAATGGTTACGAACCATTAGCGCTCTTTTTCTCAGTTGGACACGGTAAAAAAAATCCAAATAGATCGATAATGAAACAAAAAAGGCTTGATTCCTTGTCTCTGCTGATGATTGAGACAGACTTGTTGCGCAAAATTAACTTTGATGATGTAACTCAAAAACTTTGCCAGATGTAAATCTAGAAAAAAAAAGAACTTTAAAATGTAAATGTGCACTCTCTCTCTCTCTCTCTCTCTCTCTCTCTCTCTCTCTCTGACTTTCTCATCTATTAAAAAAGTTACATTTTTTTTTATTTGTCTATTATTGTTACACATTTAATTTACTATTAATTTTAATACAGAAATACCTTATTGTAGGTTTTATAAAAGTGATAGTAGTGCAAACATATGTGTTAACAACTGTTTTTCTTTGTTAGTTTGCATAACTTTGAACATACCAGTGGCCAGTGGAGGGCCCGGGGCAGAAGGGGGCATCCATATGGGTTTGTGCCTAGGGCACCAAGATGGCTTAATCCGGCCCTGCGTACCATATATACCATAATGGATAATCTATATCTTTGTGGTAGGCCTACCATATATACCATAATGGATAATCTATGTGTTTGTGGTAGGCCTACCATATATAACATAATGGATAATATATGTGTTTGTGGTAGGCCTACTATATATAACATAATGGATAATATATGTGTTTGTGGTAGGCCTACCATATATAACATAATGGATAATCTATACTGACTTACGATCAATGGCGGATTGCCATCTCTGCTTGCCGAAAAGAAGCAGAGTTTCTGTGTTTTTCTAGATGGACAATGTCATTTTTTTTCTGAATGGGATAGATTAAAAAACGGCGTAACCATTTAGAGTCATTGAAATGACACTGTGACTGGGTTAGCGACCCGATGGTGTAGTAATAGTACTAAGTAATATCGATCGTAGAAAACAATGAAGAGTTCTCAGGAGATGTCTGTAAATACCAAACGTAAACAAACCATCAAACTCGGCACAATCAACATCTGTGGAATAAGAAATAAGAAACAAGATTTGATAGCGGAAATAAAAAGGAGAAAGATCAAAATACTAGGAACATTAGATACGAGGATTAAAGACAAGGATGCAAGAAGCTTTAACAAAATTACACTTTCCTATACAGCGTTGTTGACCCAGTTTTGAGAGCAACTCATGGGGTGGGCATTGTTGTTGAAATAAAAAACATAGTTCAAGTCACATACCAGAATGAACAATCAATGTTGGTTACAATCACAATAGACCATGTAAAGACAACGTTTATTCAGGCTTATGCATGTAAAACGCTAACCAACGAAAACAAAAACGAAAGATAGGAATTTTTTTGATGATATACACAAAGTAATAAATAACAGTAATAATGAGGATGACCTATATACTTTGATAGACTAACAGGCATCTTGGCACAAATAGAGAAAGAATAGAAGAATATAGAGGACCTATCGGCGACGCAAGAAACAAGATTAACGATAACAGTTATAAACTAATAGATACACGCACCCAGCACATTATAATGAACACCTTCTTAAAAATAGACAGTCACACGTGTACATATGGTATAAATGGAACAGTCAGGAACTCAAGAGCCAGATAGACTTTATACTCATAAAAAGAAACAATAGGCGAAAAATAACAGACGCACGAGTAATGCCTAGCATGTGTGCATGTGGACGTATACCACGCGACCTACTAGTTTTAGAACCCTCGCTAGCCATCACTGAAAATGCAGATGGCATCAGTTAACAGAGATTCATTATTTTATATGAATCCTTAATTAACTTCAGCCGAACGAAATGTTTAATGGCACGGGAGATACAAAAGGGGCGGACGCACAAATTGTACCCCGCGGTAACCGAAGGCTGACCAGTAAAATACAAAAGACAGTAGAGATCGCCAGATTAGATTCAGACACTTTTAAGTACGTATCCGGATGGAGAGTGTGACCGTTATGTGAATGAACGCATAGTTTGGTTGAAAGAGGAGAGAGTGAGAATCAGTTTTTAGTTCAACTAGGACGGCAGTTGAGTTTTGGAGTTTGGAGTGGATAGTTGGGCTCCGAACTAGGGAGTTTGAGTTTGGGTTAGCGCCGGACGGGTGCCCACAAGACAGACTCTGAATTTTTTGGATTTGATTGGATAAGTCATATTTTGCTGACAGTTGATGTTATGCCTTTTTGGATTTGATTGTATAAGTCGTATTTTGCTGAGAGTTGATGTTATGCCTTTTTGGATTTGACGAATATGTAAAATAAAGTTTCGAATTATATGTGAACGTTGGAGTTACAACCTTGTTTTATACTATGTTATCACTTGGATATATGTGAGAGAGCCACAACAGATATACTGTCATAACTGTTGACAAGCGGCCTTTCACCCCTTCATAACAGGTGATGACAAACCTTTTTATGCGTTCATAAATGGTGATATACCAACGTGTTACCCTATCACAACTGGTGACGTAATTAGGACAGCCTAATACGTTCGCAACTGGTGCCATGACCAGGATCACCAAGTTCGACAATTCACAACGCGGATTACTGGCCATAATACGATCGACAGATAATACATGAATTTCAGAATATTCGAAGCTGTGTTAGACATTGTGTTAGTACAATTGGAAAATTCTAAATACAAGAAGATTCACACGAGTTAGTAGGATTACTTTGACATTATTACGCTACATAAGACATATTGTGTTAGGAAATAATTAAGACGGAACAATTTATGACGAAAATTGTGAAGAACTGTGTTACGAGCAATAGTTTATTATGTACATGATATGTGTCCACATGAACAATTGCGTATTAAGTTAGAAATATTAACATTCATCATTTTTTGTTTCTTATAATTAGACAAAGACGTGCATGTAAATGTGTTCGCTGAATTAATTACGTTTGTATGTTTAAGAACAGTAATCTCTAGTTCAGGTGGGAACTGAAATAATAATTAAATATTACTGTACAATGAATTATATTAACAGAAAAAAGAAGAAAACTCGAAGCCAGAAATCACAGCCACCGACCCCAATCCGGTGAAAATGCAGGACTTTTTAAAGGCCCTGAAATGCCAGGGAGCAGATACTGTGATGGCTCCATTCGCAGGGGAAGAGGGCCGATTTAAGGAATGGGTTAGTGAGATAGAGAAGTACGCAATAGTAAACAAAACCAGTGAGGAGACCAAAAGAATTCTCTCCTTACAGTCGAGTCGTGGCTTGGTTTCGGACCTAATCTTGAAAAGGTTGGCGAAGACTCCAACGGAGTCATGGGCGGAGTTGCGAGGACAACTAGAGAGACGTTATGGAGGTCTTGCTGGAGAGAAATTCGCACTCACAAAACTGACAAAAATACAACAGCAGCCAGACGAATCGATAGAGGGATTTGCAGACAGACTTCGAAATCTAGCAGAGGAAGCATTCCCGGGCGAGTTGGAAGAAAGAGGGGTAGGCAGACAATTACTCCACTACTTCCTAGTTGGATTGAGACCTGGATTCATAGTACGCCATTTGTTGGAGGCCGAACCAACCACATTAGAAAGAGCAATACAAATTGGGACCACGAAAGAATGCGCAAATAAGTAGGTGGAATGACATGGGTTTCCACAGTCTAGAGAAGAACCCCGAACACTCGCATATAGCAGGCCAGAGGAGAGGCGCCGGCCACAGTCGCGGAAGACAGGAGGAAGTGATAAGAGGCAGGTCAGCAGAAGACAATAGAAGTGGACGATGTTTCGACTGTGGACATATCGGACATCTCGCAGGAGAGTGCAGAGCGAGGAAAGCATATTACGGAGACAAACATGACATAAGACCTCACACGAGGGCATAGAATTTAACAAACACACGAAATATGGGAAACGGGAGTTCCACTCAGCGATTGGGGGTTACCAGAGTGGATTCCAGAAGCCAAGCCCCATCCAGAGAAGAGCACACGTGGGTAGAATCGAGACAGTGGTGAGGAAACGAGAAAATGCAGGTGAGGCAAGGAAGGTGTTCATGGCCCGATTAAGAAATAAGAATTCGATCCACGAAGTAAGAAAAATAGTTGACAGATTCGGACACCTCAAACACATAGTGATCCTTGGGACAGAACAAGAGATCGGAAAGGCACGTTCGCGTTCATCACCTTCTCTGATGACGCAGGAAAGTGGAGATGTTTGGAGGCATCCCCCCGTTTGTTCGACACCCATAGAGTGGTGGTCGAAGAGGTTAGGCGGGAGAATGAGAAGGTAGGAATAAGAAGCCAGAGGACACATAGAGAGCCGACGCGGAGGAACAATCCCGATACGAGAAAGGAGGCCCATCCAAAGACAAGGAGAATTAAGGCATGTCGGATGGCACGGCATCATGGAACGCAGAGGATGGAACGGAGATCGGGACAGGCCAGCGATGAGATACAGACCGACTTACATACACTAAAGCGCCAAATAGAAGAGCGCAGACAACCACGAAAAAAGGGGCGTTTCGCCACCCATCAGCAGGGCTGAGAAAACGACGGTTGCCAGAACAACACCTCAGAGTGGGATCATAGAACCGGCAGGAACGACTGACCGGCGCGGAGCTAACCTTGAGGTGGACATCGCCACTGAACAAGAAAGAGACCCGGACATCAGGAAGATAAGAGAAATGCTCTTGAGAAAAGGGGATGACAGGAGCGTGAGAAACTATACCATATCCGAAATCGACAACCTGTTATGCTACATAACACAGAAGGAAACTACCCCTGAACTAAGAGTATACATATTGGCGACACTTCCAGGTAAAGTACTGACGCAATCAGGAGGAAGTATTACTGGCCGAACCTATTCAGGGACGTCCAACAGAAAGTCGCGAAGTGTGAAACCTGCAAGCTGCGAAACATGAAGGAGACGAAGTGCCCTTTACAGGAGACTGACAAGTCAGAATATGTCATGCAGAAAGTAAGCATTGATCTGGCAGGCCCGTTTCCAGAGTCGTGGACAGGGAGCCGGTTTATTGTACAGTTCACGGACTGCTATAGCAGATGGCCAGAAGCTTACGCTGCAGCTGACAAAACAACTGACACGGTCGTCAGGTTGCTGGTAACAAAATTTATTCCGCGACACAGTTATTCTTTGGGGGCCCAAATCATCCTGACGGACAACGGTGGGGAGTTCACCAGCAAGATGTTCAAAAGGACGTTGAGGTCCCTGAACATCAAACACATAACCACATCAGTTTATTGGCCTCAGACGAATGGTCTTAATGAGCGTCAGCACAAGACGATCACGGACGTATTAGCAAAGACCATAAAAGGAGATGATAGAAATTGGGACGCCCACATAAATCAAGCCCTGGCAGCCGTCAGGACAAACTCGAACGACAGCACAGGTTTCTCCCCGTTCTACCTGCTACATGGACGGGAACCTATGCTCCCACTTGACAACATATTGACGCCCAGGCGGAAGTACATGGGAGAAGACGTGCTCGAGACCACCCTACAGGCAATGCACATAGCACACAGGGAAGTGTCGAAAAATACGAGGAAAGCCGAAGGGAAAAGGAAGAAATATGCAGACCGAGGTGCGACCCTCCAAGAGTTCGAAATGGGCGACAAAGTGTATTATAAGAAGCACTGCAGAGACTCAAAGCTAGATGCGCGTTGGATGAAGGGCTATGTCATCACAGAGAGGACAGGGTCAGTGTTCTACGTAATAAAACACCATGCGAGGAAAAGAACAATACGAACGCAAGTTCAGCACCTCCAGAAAGATCTCACTTCCAGTGAGAACGGCAGGCAGGAGCCGTGAACGCAGACGAAGCGCAGAACCACCTATGCGGTGGCCCCCAGCGACGACGAAGAGGAACCATGGGAAATCTTCAGGTTAGATAAGACGGGACGACGGACATCCCCGCAGAGCTAGCTATAAACTTTACAGAGCTAGAGGACACATTAGGTAGTAACACGGGACCGGAGAAAGGAGACGAGCTCATCGAGGCGGTGGCAGAGAACCACCCGGAGGAATGCATGGAGGAGAGCTCAGCCGGGCACGGGGAAGGGAACGTGCATGATAGCGACACGGTAGACGAGGAGGTGGTAGCCAGCGAAGACTCGGAAGAGGACGACCGTATAGACACAGAAGAAGACGAGACTCTCGATAGTTCCTCAGAAGGAGAGCCCCCCCCCCCCCCACAACCACAATGGACAGGGCAGAGGACGCTCATTTTCGGAATACTCGAGCCGCAGCCGCAAATAAACGGCGCGAGTGCACAGTCGACGACGGAACGTCACCACCGGCATTGACGGACAGGACGACCGAAGGCGCGCATAACGGTAGTGCCGACAGCAGGCACGTGCCCTCAGGGGGACAACCGTACAAGAAGAGACAAGGAAGGTCTTCGCAGTGACGACGAGCAACGCTAGAGAGGATGCCGTTGCACTAGCTCGAAGGGTCCTAGCGAGAGCCGTGATCAACTAATTTCGAAAAGAAGAATAGTATTGAAATTAACATTGGATTTTTTTTTCATTAAGTATTTATACCATATTGTGTGCATATTCTTGGATGTTTATGATTGGTACGATATTTTTTTTATTCAGTACTGTTGCCAGATTTTTGTTATGATGATTGTTGTAAGAAAATGTTATTATTTTCTTCCCTTGTTTCCTACACCTGGGAGAAATGAAGGAGTCAGGAGTCAGACATGCTTGATGAGGAGTCAGAGTAGTGAATATTTTTATGGAAAATAGAATCTTGAAAAAAGTAGCAAACGCTAGAGAAGATGCTATAGCACTAACAGAAAAAAATTCTTGCACAGCCATCACATAGTCGGTGGTAAATAGAATCGTAGTGTCTTGATGGGGACTTATTAGAAGCATATGTGTATATTGGGTTGTAATGCATTATCATGATTGTGTACTAAATTTGTTCTTTTATCTTTGATGTGTGTAAGAAATCGGCTATTTTATCTTTGATTTCTGTAAGAAGTTTGTTTACTACATATGGTAGAGTAGTGAAGATTTTATGGAGGTAAGATTTTATGCGCAGTAAGAACGAGCGCATGCACACCCGATTATTTTCAAATCCACTCGGGAGTACAACAGGGATGTGTACTATTCCCCCCTATTGTTTATAACATACATAGATCACATCTGCAAAGTAGTAAATACAACGGAAGAAAACAATCTGATAGATAACTTAAACGAATTGCTATTTGTAGATGACCAAGCACTAGAAGCATCATCAGAAGAGCAACTGCAAAGACAAATAGATTACATCAAAAATGCCAAACCTTTAACATGAAGATAAATATAGAAAAGACAGAAGTAATGAAGAAAGGAAGAACAGAAAGAAACACCAATATATATATATATCGGAAATAACAAAAAGTGACAGAATTCACACACCTAGGAAGCAATATAACAACAGACGGCAAGAGCAGTAAAGAAATACACAATAGATGTAGTAAAGCCAAGCCCTAGGGAAAACGACAGAAACAAAAATGTAGATTTAAACAACGATTATTATGCCAATGCTGTGCTACTAATGTCAAACATGGACACAGACAGCACAAGACAAACGTAAACTAATGACAATGACAGCTGAAATGACATGCTTATGCAGAATCCTAGTAATATCGAAAAGAGACAGAGTGAAAATAAGGACATTAGACAAAGAACCGGCACCGTCCTAATCTTGGAGTATATTACGAGCCAACAGATAAAATGGTTTGCACACATAAGCAGACTACCACCAGACAGCATACCACAGCAAGATATGCTACACAGATACAATGAAGGAAGACCTAGAGGCCGACCTCGAAACGATGGACCACCGAAATAAAAGAGGCGACAAATTCCACAATATACTCAGCACACACGAGGGTCATCTCCAGAGAACTCTTCTACCCCTGACGCTGAAAGGCAATGAAGGGTTTAGCGAATAGATAGATAAATAGATAACCTATGTGTTTGTGGTACCATATATATATATACCATAATGGATAATCTATGAGTTTGTTCTACCGCCCCCCCCCCCTCTTTCCAGGTCGATTCTATTAATATGCGATTTTCATAACGGGACACTTTCCTATGAAATATTATGAGAAATCAATAGTACTAAGTCTTACCGTCATAAAATAGGGAGGGGTGGGAAATTTCCTAGTTTCCTAGTTGCTTCATGTTTCCTAGTTGCGTTAATTATAAAGCTATATTATCTCAGAATTTAAGAATCTTATAAATCGATTAAAAAAATAGATGAGATGAGCTTTTGAGTTAGTCATATTATAATTCTTTTCTCCAGCTACATAAAGTTCTTTATGCTAACGCAGAACTAAAATAACAGTACCAAAAAAACAACAAAAATTCGTGTTAAAATAGTATATGTTATCGTATATGCACATATGTTTATATGTATCATATATTTATTTCTTGCAGATCGTTTATGTTGTTTTTTATGTTTATGATTTCTCCTTGCATGTCATTTCTTATGAGTGTTGCAATGCCTCTGCACTTCTGACATTTACATTTGTGTATGGTATAGCCTGGAATTGAGTGTTCTTTCTTTGTTAGTAGTGTTTCCTGCAGTAGTGTGATGTGGGTATCATTTTTGTGTAGTGTACTACTCAGGTCTAAGGTATTATTTCTGATTCCAGATATGTTAAGTTATAGTATGTTTAGTTCCCACCGAAGACGGATGTGTCGGGCCATTGGCGCAAATAAAACGGCGACACAACGCATTTCCATTTTCTGGACTACATCCTGCTGGAAATCTAGCAGGACCATGATCCAGCTAGATCCAGTTGGAGTTTGAGAATGAACGAAGAAGAAGAAGAAGTATGTTTAGTTTGCCCCTCGTGTGGCTGATTTTTCGCTCAAGGCAGCCGGTGAGGGGGGGGGGGGGACTGCCTGGCGCAGATTTTTAAAAGGCGACATCCGAGCTCATATGATATTTTGTCACTTTCATGTGGCGTTATGTTTTTCGAACTTATTTTCAAACCCAGAGGGCTGATCCACCAAAGTAAGACCTGGGATTTTCCAGGTGGAATGATGCTGCTATAACTCTACTATTCCCAGATTTCCATTTATATGTAGTGGAACTGAAGTTTGCTTCATCACTGTCCATTCTGTATATAAATAAATAAATATATATATATATATATATATATATATATATATATATATTATATATATATATATATATATAATATATATATATATATTATATATAATATATATATATATATATATATTATATATATATATCAGAGCATTACATGGATATTCTGCCCTGGTCATGCTGGGGTCAGAGAAAACGAGAGAGCCGACTTATTGGCAGGCAATGCGGCGATAGACGGCACATTGCTGAGAAGAGATAAAGCAGACTTAATGAAGACAGTAATAAAATTCATTTCAAGATGCAGATGATGTCAATGAGGTTGAGAACGTACACATACAGAGAATGTTAGAAACGGGATTATCTAGAGGTGAGGGAAGGATAAGTAAATTTTTGGACAGTCCTGAAGATCTCAAAATCAACACCTGACCGGAACTCTGATTCTACATACACTGGGATGGCTGCTGGGGCAGAGAGCGGAGCACTAATGGGATTGTCCCACCTGCTGTGAAGCTAGTTTCTAATCATGAATCAAGATATTGTTTATGATTTTACTTCAAGCTAAACTTTATAGAAAGAAGTCATAGTAACTACAAGTGGAAAGGAAACACCATAGAAAGAAAAGTAATGTCATAGTGCTTCCACCAAGACAAGAGACAGAAGATGTTGGTAATCCACTTCGTTCAATCTTTGATGATGATATCAATATGATGATGGTGATAAGGACCTCTTTATATGACTGTAGTGTTAATAAAAGTTATTACATTGCGAACTTGTTCGAAAAAACATTATTTTGTCTTCACCCCACGAGAAGTTAACATTCCTTACAACTAAACAGTAATTGACGTTCTCGAGGTATCGTGGATAACAGCAGAAGGTTTTCAGACTACCTCAATGAGCGAGTCTCATTCGTGATTTTCATTGCCTGGAAAAAAACGTGAGAAGTCTCAACAGAAACGCTCCAGTAACGCTCATTCAAAATAAAATTAACTCACAGCATTTAACTGCCGTAGGGGTGTGAGACGTTATCGATCTCACATTTCAGTGGTTCTGCAATATGACGGTAGTAGCCATCTCCTTTCCCCTCGCAGTCTTTACTTCCCGGATTATTTCAGTACCAAATTCAGGCTGGGTCGACCCGGGAGACGTTGCGGTCTGAAAATCATGTCCGCCTCAACTGGAAAATGAACCCAAGACCACTCATATGTGAAGCCAGTGTGCTAACCACTGCGCTACTCGACCCCTGTAACGCTATTTGGGATTGCCTGAAAGTTTGTTACTTTCGAAAGGTTGCGAACTAGCTTGAAAAAAAGAATTCCCGTTCAGCCAAACCCGTAGCTGGGGGTGTGATGTTTAGATGATTCAAACATCCCGTGGGAAATCAACATGACTTTGAGACAATAGGAAGCTATCTAAAAAAAATATGGTACGCTTTAAACATCCCCCTTCCCTTTCCAATACACAATGATTTTCTCCACAAAAATATGACCAACAATACTACGATAACAAAGAAATAACAGTTGCATAGGTAAACACTCCCTTACCAAAAATGAATCTACGAGTACAATCCTGCGAACAGAGTCATGTTATGTTTCTGCAGGCCAAGATTTCCCTACACTGCTTTTAGCTAATCAATTCCCATGCACGACAATATAAAATCACTTGTTTTATCTGCTTTGAGGGTAGCCACTGTCCAAACACTGACCTGTATTTATTCACAACACAATTCCAATACACAGATATCACATTTGTCATATTATGTCGTTTTCTCCTGATTTGACCATCGCCTACCTTGGAATTCAAACTTTTTAGATAAACTCGAAAACTGAGAACTGTCGTCACTGTAAAATAACCATACACACAACAGATGATTTCAGATCACATGCACGCTTGTGGTAGCAGATACCTGGACGCTCAAGAATGGATATCCTAATCAGATATATACTCCCATTTTACTATACATAACGATAATAAATATATTCGTTCTTTCAAGCAAATTTGCTGGGTCACATCAAAATTATGTTCATTGGCTAGAAGTGGTTGTGATCAGAACAATAATAACATTATCATAATTCATGTATATAAAAAAAAAAACCGCCCGTGTGTTGCCGGGGAACAAAGAAAAGTAACACGGTTTACCTTCCACGCATGTCGTAAAATGCGACTAAGGAGGTTATTGGATGGAGTTGGCTGTCCCATCCCATATATATAGTCAGTGACACAAAGCCATGCTGAAGTCGGATGTGTCAAGCCGAAAGGCGCAGATATCGCAGCAATGCTGTAAACCATGGCACAACGCATTCCGTTCTCCGGTCTACATCCTGCTAATCTGCAGGAGTTTGAGAACGAACGCAGAAGAAGAAGAGGAAAAGGCAAGACAAGGAGGCTTGAGTGTAGATTTTTGGGTTGTTCCGTTAAGAAACAAAAGCGGTACATTGTCTAAAGCTGGGCAATTTTATGGCAGCAACTCTAAGATCTCGCTCAGCTGTGTGTTGGAGCTAAGACAAACAACGAGATGTCCTCAGTTTATGCCAAGCCATGTTCACGGGATTGTGGGATGTAATTAGAGCAGAGACGTTTTGTTTACACGTATATACGACGTATTTTTTCCTCTGAGATCATTGGGAATTACTTTTGCTAACAATTTATGATTTCTAAGCTATGCTCTGAGTATGACAGGTTTTGTTCTAAGGAAATAATTACAGAGATCAGCAGCACACAGTTGAGGGCAAAATTGAGCTTCATGACAATATTCGCTGGTAGCACCTTAGATGCTGATGAGAGCATCTTTATGATTGTATACACTGGCAGAGAAAAACGTGTCCTAGAATATGGAGTGTAGCGTGGTAGCCCAGTAGTCTAGTTGATAGTAAGATGCTTACTATCGCAGGGTTACGTCGTGACAGGTTCGAAATCACGTCCAGGCAGAAAAAAACCGGGTCGTGACTTCTCGCTTGACACGACCGCTCATCCATTCAACCCAGGTGTAAATGGGTACCTGACACATGAATTAGGGAAGGTAAATACAGACAGAAATTGAACTAGCCATCCCACATAATAGTTGCTGCAGATTAGTTCATACGGAGTTATCTTCATCCCCGGCGGCAGGTTGCTGCCATTTGACCTACACTATAGCTTCAGAATATGGAATCACAGTCTAGTCTACATCACCTATATTCCCCGTCAAGGTCCAGCCAGCCGGGGCTGTAAACTAAGACTGGCCGGTCCCTCCTACATTCGAGCAGGACCACAGTCCTGCCTAACAAGTAAAGATGCTGGAGTCAGTGATATTTTGCCAGAAGGCACAACGTAAAAACCAGAATGACATAAATTATCGCACATGAAATATCTATATCTGCAATACCTTATCATGATGCTAACTCTGTGGTGAATCACTAGGCAGAAGTAGCACAGGGTCCAATACCTCGAAAAGCCCCCCTCCTTTGCGGCGACTAGAGCAAAGTGCCTTGTAGAGCCAGGAGGCATAAGTGTAATAACACTGAGCAACAAATGAGACACCACTTACAATAATGTACTGGAAGGCTCAACGTGTAAATAGCAAGAAGATGGTTTTCGCAAGAAATTAGAATTAGAGGACGCCCTCTTCATGGAACAGGTCAGCATTTACTGCATATAAGAGACACACTTCGGCAAAAGTAGAGTTTAAAACTATAGATCATCAGTGCTTTAGAGCCGATCGGACAGACAGGCGAACAGGAGGTATACTTACACTAGTTAAAAATGATATCAGGGCATATGAAACTGAACTATACATTGAAGGAACAGAATACAATGTCCACCAGCTAAAGGTTAAAACGCAGACTTCACCTACTAAATGATTGCACAAAAAGGAAACGTAAAAGGAATACTAAGCGAGGACAAACAAAACTGTGTGTTGCAAAGAACAGTCACCCTCGGTTTTTTGGACGAGGAATATCCACAAGACATGGGGGTCAGAGTATACACAGATGGGTCAGCACATGAATGAAGTGAGGAATGGAGTTGTAGGTGTATATATAGAATAGCCACACAAGCCTAGAGATACGATCAGAACACCAACAGGGAAATTCTGCAATAATTATGATGCAGAAATATGGGCAATTAGGGTGGCAACTGAAAAACTGCTGAGTTCCAACACTGGCCCACAACCCGTGGTATTCCTGACAGATGCAAGGTCAGTGCTTCAAGCTCTCCAGTCTGGAAAACTAACAGACTTAGAAAAACTACTTAATGAATTGTCTTGCCAGTATAGGGTAACCATGCAGTGGATACCCTCTCACTGTAGAATACTAGGAAATGAAAAAACAGACCAACTGGCTAAGGAAGGTGCTGTCGAAGACCAACCAGATGTACCAATCACCTACTATCAGGGAAAAAACAGATGATCAAGTCAATAAGAAAGCCACAAACACCAACACAAAGCACAAGATGACTATCACATTATGAACAGATCAGAACAAGTTATAATTCTACGCCTCAGAACAGGATACAACTGACTCCACAATCAAATGTATACAAAGTTCAAGATTGGCAACACTGCTATGTGTACATGTGGACAGGCAGTACAGAGTGCCAAACATATACTTCAGGAGTGTTCTGAGTATGAAACTCGGAGGCAGACATATTGGCCACAGGAAACAACACTGGAATCAAAGCTCTATGGGCCACTATAAGAACTACAAAAGACAGTGAGTTTTATTCAGGAGACAGAATTACAGATATGGACATGTTTCAAGTGAACGAAAGAAGAAGTATAATTGCACAAATGACAAACCCCCTTGCCGTGACACAATACCATACAGAGGAAGACTGATATTATAGCCACTCAGTAATTGGGTTATGACCACATAGATAAAAGAGGAGAACTTGATAGCTGGCAAGATTACAAATGTCCTATGTTGCCGAAAGATCGTCCAACGTACTACTCAAGAGCATGGCAAACCACGAGTACTTCCACATCAGACTTGACATTGTACTCAGCAGACCTACAATTTGGCATTAACAGAATTGTTGGGGGGGGGGGGCAAATTGGCGGTAGTTACCACCACCAGAATTTGTTAGTGTTAAAAATGAACTCACAATGTCCGTACCCTTCTCCAAACTGGAATTATAAAAAAGCAAATCCTAGGCTATATAAACGCAAGTGTTTTAGTTGGACAAATAAATATGGAAGGTAAATATATAAACAATATAGTCAAAGAGTTCAATAAATGTATTCGCCAAGCTGCCAAATAAGCAATACCCAGAGGAGCATGCAAACACTACAGACCATACTAGACTTAACAACTAGAACTACTGAAAAAATAAAACGCACGGGCCCAAGTGAAAAATAACCCAACCCATGAACACCACAACATGCATTAACATGCACATGCTAAATTCAAAAGTGCCAAGCTTGAAGAAAGTGCTAGAATGAGAAAACAGAATAATTTTTTTTTTTAAAGGATGGAAGAAAACTGTGGAAACTGGTTCAAAAGTTAAATGATGAGGGCACTGGACAAAATGCAAACATAATACTCGTACAGGTTGACAAAATGATTACAGAAAAGCAAGCAGTAGATCATTTTGCTAGGATATTTGTTAAAGACCACCATATTGAAATTAGTCCAGAGAAACAGCGGAAAGTGATGAACGACCAACAAAATTAAATTTAATATGCTCAGACCAGAAATAATGAAACTATGAATACACTGTTCATATATTGCGAATTGAAATTAGCAGTCTCTAAACAAAATCTAAATAAATCCCCAGGTGTTGCTTTAGGGACCAATTCGTCTTACAAGTTGTTTGTTCAATAAAATGGTCAGGGTAAAGGTAGGTCCCATGAGAGCAACCTGCCGTCGGGGATGAAGATACCTCTTCATGTACAAAACCGCAGCAACTATTCAGTGGATTGGCCAGTTCCCTTTCTTGCGGTCTTTATCCCCCCCCCCTTCCATTAATTCATGCGTCATGTACTCATTTACAGGTGAGTCGACTGGAGGTGTGGTCGTGTCAAGCGAGAGATCACAACCAGGAATAATGGAGCGCATCATAAACTTCAGATTAAAATTTCTCCTAGGAAAAAGAACATTCCATGCACCATAGCAGGCTGGCTTCCAGAAATGCTACTTCGTGGGGGATCACATTACATAGCTCTCACGGGAACTTGAGGATGAATTCCAAAACAAGAAATCAGTATCGGTGACATGGATTGATTTACAGAAGACCTTCCATTTCTACCATTCTCTGAATATGTACATTGTCATGTTCGATCTCCTCCTCATCTTCCTGTAGCTTATCAATGCCTACTCTAATTACTTCAATCCTGTCTCTTCTTATCTCGGTGCCGTTCACCAAGGCGTTACCAGTCAACACATCGGCTATTTTGTTTCCCCTGACCGCAGCATGATCTGGGCAGTAGATCCATGTAATGCTCTGCTCGTTGTTGAGAAGAGTGACCAATTCAGTTTTGATAATATAATTTTCTATCCTGAGCAGCATATTTTGAGAGTCCGATAGAATCACTGAGTCAGTTGGTGGTTGCGTCGCCAGTCAAGTGATAGCTGTCACAACATCTATTTAAATTTTCATACTCGATGTTTTGGAGTACGAAGCTGATTTCTCAGTTAATTTCTTGCCATTTTGGTAGGAAACGAAACCCCAACCATATTTGTTTACTTCTTGTGTTACTGAACCGTCTGTGTAAATTATGTATCCTGTGGCATCGAGTGTTGCAGTATGAGGTGTTGGATCATTCTCTCTGTTCAGTTGGCAGCCCAGTCGCGGCACTCTCTTCTTATCTATATCACAACTGTTGTCAATAACATTCTCTTTTTGTCAATTGTCATCCATTCACAGCCTCTTTCCACCTTCTCCAGTTCACAAACGTAAGGTATCTTCTGCTTCTGCCATCCAAGACCTTCCTCTCTTGATACACCTTCCTTTTGTGTTGTTTAGAGATTGGTATAAGAGGTGATGATTATTATTTGCGACCTTGAAGTATTCTTTAACCTGAGCGATTTTATATCTTGCTTTGGTGCTCGGTAGGTCTAGGAGAAACCTCATGGTCGCGATAGTGTATCTCTTGTACATCCTAGGACAGCTCTCATGGCTTCGTTTTGAACTCTCTCCCGTCTATCCATCTGTGTTTGCGACAGTGTACGTAAACCTAACCCATAGTCCAACACAGATAATACCACTGCCTGCATCATCTGAAAAAGGGCTCGTTGCGACATCTCTGCAGATGCCAAGATTTTGACTACACTGACACCCTTCCTAGCTTTCTGAATGACATTGTCCACATGTTTCGTGAAAGATAGACTTCTATCAAACGTGATGCTTAGATATTTCATATTCTGCTTCCTGTTCTAGTGTGCAGCAACATGATGTACCAATCAGCTTTTATAAAAAGAAATATATTATAAAGGCACAGAGAAAACCTAGCTTATCTTCACCGGATGGCTACCATCTACGAAACAACAAGAATGTGTCATCATATTTCAACTCAGAATTGGATACAACTGACTAAACAGCCATATTTACACACAATTTTTAATTAGTACATCAGCAAAGGTATACACGTGGGCAAGAAAACCAACTTCAGAGCATATCCTTGAAGGAGCTTGCAAAGGTAGCGGAGAGTGGACAAGCTTCTAGATATGGGTCAGTTGCCATATAAGATAGAATTTCTCTGGACGAATAAGCAGTCGCAGGCCAAACCCATGGTGCAAAAACCAGGATGGGGCTGGATATCGTGCGACGCTGGCATTCCCACTGAAATACTCAGTATTGTATTGTAATACAGTATTGTAATACTGTAACGGGCAGCATCAAGCGTGGTGTCACTGAAACTATGGGGTGGGGTTCGAGAGGGGTTGGATGGGGGTTTTGGGACACCTGATGCTGGAAAGGCTCGAAGGTCCGGTCACACAACTTTCCTAAGAGAGAACACGCTAAATACAAAAAACTACTGCCGTGCAGGTACCATCTGGAGATTGAAAGGCTATGGGAAATATCTCAGAAAAAAAACCCCAGTTTTCCGAAGACGGATTGTTTTAGCCATCGATGGTGCAGATACTGGGA
The DNA here is from genome assembly GCA_034231615.1 of Meghimatium bilineatum. Taxonomy (NCBI): domain Eukaryota; kingdom Metazoa; phylum Mollusca; class Gastropoda; order Stylommatophora; family Philomycidae; genus Meghimatium; species Meghimatium bilineatum. Next base: position 77,234,756 of record CM067298.1, on the reverse strand, counting down.
TAAAGTGGGGCACATGCGTATTAAAGAAATCCGGTCATGTTGTGAATGTGTTCTTGATAAAGTCTATTTTTTTGTGGAGACGTCGATTAGTGTGTGTTATGATGTTACGGATGATGAGCAAAATTCCATTAACACTGTTCTAAGTTTCGCCTTTTGTAATGCTAGGCCTGTGTTAGAAACCTTTTCATCCTTTCAAAATCCAGTTCGCGCTAACGCATAACAACATCCGACAAACTCGCCAAAGAACTTTGAGCATTGCAACAGAGTGGCATAGGACCCACGTATAATGTAGCCAAAGCAACAATTAAAGCCATTCTGAAACAAAAGTTGGAACATGACCACACAGGCCAAATAAAAAAGTATGCTAACATCAGTTTTCCAGACAAGATCTGGTGGTCATTTTCCGACTACTCGCAGGAAACAGGGTCTACAGGCATCGTCAACACAAATACAAGATAGGCACAACATACCTGTTCATATGTGTCACATGACAGCCGAGTTTGCTGGACGCCCAGCATAAGATGTAGAACACAGAAGCAGTTGACCAAGTAATGTCTCATTTCATGAAAATCTTTACGACAATACTTGTAGTCTAAAATTGACAGCTTATTGTAGTTTGTCAGAATCATCAATGCGAAAATCTGAAAGTGAATGAAGAAGAGCCATTTCACGCATGAAATCCCGTATAGCTTATATCTAGAAATACTGAAATGTTTCGGAGATTATAAATATATTAAACAGAACAAAAACAAAAAGAATAATGTAAATAAATCTTCAAGCTTGATCTAATTTATTAATAGAACGAAAGAAATGCCTTTTTGAGTTTCAGAACGTTCAATAAATTGTTTACACTAAAACAATGTCAAAGGTCACCACTAAAGCACTTGTTGACCTATTTGTGGTCGTTTGTACATATAAAAGCAAACAGAGGTCAGATAGGAACGATAACTCGTATGCTACCAACTTTAATGGATCCTATCTTTACCACACAATGATTCTATATTTCTTGGTGTTTATTAATGGTATGATAAAAGAAGGCAAAGTGAGAAATTCCTAGATGGGATGTCACTATGGCACAGAAAGAAGTCATCAAATGAACTTATTGTTAATACAAGAGTTGTGGAGAAGCATAATCGTCTACGCCACTCAGCTTGGCACTGGAATTATTGATTGATTGAAAACCATACCATTTAATACTAGGAAATGAGAGTTATTTTTCATTATGTAACAACTGAGTTGAAAGTTGAGCTATTTTATTAATATAATATTGATCCTTTTAAATTCGTGAAAGAGTATATTGCCATTTTGTTTTCTGTATTACAGCTCACTATCGTAATAAAACTTCCACTTTGACATCTTTAGAAAAGGATAATCGAATAGGCCTATATCTTTGAAACACGCATTTATCTTCTACACTTACAAATAAATAGAATAAATAGCTGGCTCATAGTTTCGAATTTTTAAGGCGAGGATCCTTTAAAATCTTAAATACGTTTTTTCCAATAATAGGGGCGGTTTGAATCCCTACTCCACCAACACACGTCTACGGCCATGATAGACAATGTTTATCATTCAATTAACGTTAGTTAATTAGTTAGTTAATCGTTGGATCATCGTCACTTCATTACGGACAAGTCCAGAATAGCTCAGATCTCTCCTTGAGTGTATCCGCCATTACCTTTGATTGACGGTCCAGTACGCAGTTGATTGACCATTATTTTTTCTGGCCGCTCCTTTCTAGCGACACCCCAATACAAACCAGGCTCCCATATTCTAGTGATGGAACAAGATTCATCATCACTTATACCGTCTTTTGTTCGTGCGTTTTCCCGTAGGGCGTTAAAAATGTCTGCCCTATCCATCGCTCCACCAACAGCCGTAGTAGCAGCTTGTTCGGCCAACCTATCTGCTCTCTCATTACCCAGGACTCCTGCATGTTCCGGCACAAAAATAAAAGTCACTTTACGCACACATAAATTCTTCACTGCATCCAGCCACTTTACTCGAATGTACCCCGCCTGAACTTTCACCATCATGCTCATCGAGTCACTGATAGGCATGATCGCAGATAGTCAAAGCTTTTGTTACCGCCAAAATCTCGATTGTCATGCTGCTTGTCGTCTGAGCGAATGCACTACTTTCCTCTCTGATTGTCTCCCCCCACCTTTGAGCAGTGAAGGACCAGTCACTCCTGTTGTGTCTCTCAACCGACCCATCTGCATATATAATCATATCACCTTCCCCGGAATTCTCACCGATCAGAGCAAGTACCTCCGACACCACCACTGTCGGATACCAATCCCTGCATTCTCTATTGAGTGTTATTGTTACTTTGAAGACAATCGTACAATCTAAGGACAATTCAACTAATATCCACTAAAACCATGCCACACATTTCCTTTATAAATGTAACCATTAAAATATGTGGAAGGCGATATGTTTTCAAGAACGGCCAAAAACATAAAAATGTTCATGAACATAAAAATAGCCAAATGAAATATTTCAAGGCAAGTGACCTCTATATATTGCAAATTTTAATAAATTTGGTCATAGAATTATCAATGTGGTAACCTCGTGCCAGACCTTAGATTTTTACTATACAATACAGTGGGATACATGGTAGACAGGTTAATTGTTGATCTCACATTCGTGAGGGGGTGCAGAGAGAAAGCATTGCTTTCGGCGGACCCAGGGTTATCAGATAACCAAGTTCCCAAATGTACCTCCTCGCGGTGCACCCTGGAAACAGAAATACAGCAGCTCGAGCTGATTCTGGCCAAATCATTTGGGGATCGTGTCCGAGAATGTGGAGGTAGCAGATGGAAAGAGATTTGGCTACAAAAGAGACAGACAACATCTCCGACACCATTAGCATCACCACATACAGCGAGACTGTCGACATACAGTGACGCTAGTCAGTCCAGTCCGAACATTGGAAGGGCGGCCAATGAAAAATATACAAAAAGGTAGATGCATTGCGAGAGACAAATAGTTTTCACACGGAGTACAATGAAAGGGCAGAACAGCGCCAGAGGGCAGCGCCAACTGCAAATAGAAAGTGAAAAGGAAATGGGAACTACAAGCTCTGTTAGCTCGAGACGAGCTTCTAGTTAAAGGTGCTCCTTATAGGCAGAGACCCAGACCAAATCATGGCAAAGAAAGAAGACCTAGCCTAACTCTAATGTCGAGCCTTCCTATACCGGAAACATGCTCGCGAAGAGAAAGGATATCGTACCCAATGGCCTCAGGCAAAAAAGGGACACCGATTGCAGTCCTGGCCCAACTCTACTGTCAAGCTTTCCTATACCGGAAATAAACTTGCAGAGAGAAAGGGTTCAGTACGTTATGGGCTCAGGCGCTATTGGGACAAGGTCGCTCAGCTCGAGAACGCCTTGCTCCAAAACGCATGGCGTGAGACTCGAACTTGGCGAGGGGTTTACAATGTCGTTGAACGACACTTCGGCTAAGAAGGCGAAAGAGCCAGGGTCCATCTCTTCTGTTGAGTTATTTCTCTTACGGAACCAGGCTTGCGGATAAGAAACGGTTCAGTACTCGGTGGGCACAGGCACAGTACGTCCATTTACACGAAGCAAGTTCATAGACAGTGGAACACCTCGTGCGAGATAGACGTGAACAATAATCGTCTCGACGAAGAGTCACTACACACTCGTGTGCCTGGCGACAGATAGGGAGGCTATCACGGGCTAGGGTAGCACAGCGGAACTGTCAAGGCATGCCGAAATCGGATGTGCTAGGCATACAAGGCGTATAACCGTGGCACAACGTAATCACGCTCCCGGCGGAAATCACACGGATATCCGTGCTGATAACAATGGAGCGAACACAACAACAACAAAATAATAAAACAACCCGGGAGGTCCAGGGTTCGTTCCCCAGTAGGATTTGAGTTTTTTCTGTCGGTTGGTGAATTAAAAAACACACCCTGCACATGATGTAGTGACAGCATGTATCAAGAGCATGCGACCTGTATCATGCAGCTACAAAAATCCCTCCCTGAAACTCCCTAACCTGGAAAATGCAGTATTAGACAGTTTTGACAATACAGTAGTCTGTAACAGTCTTGCAGAAAAGAAAAATCGCTACTTGTAAAATAAAGTACTCGATAAAAGGGGCAATGCTCAGTAAACCAGATAAATTGAGAAATGAAGACATTATAAAAAAGAGTAGGTATAATATAATGTAGTAAACATATCAAAAGACATCAGGTAAAATGGTTCGGTCAACTTATGTGAATGAAACAAAATACAACTCTATCCAAAAGGGCATATAACAAAAGAATATCCGGACATAAAGCCACAGGTAGAACAAGAAAACTGTTGATAGAAAACATCAAGATAACCTGGAACAAACATAGACTAAACGCAACCAAGGCGACGCATCTGGCATTTGAAAAGTGAGGCTCCATCCCTACGTTCAACGGCATCTGTGGATACTTAAACCATTATTCAAATGGGGTAAGACAATAGACAATACAATACTTGATTACACAATACAATTAGGAAGGATAAAATCTAGAAGGTAAGAGGTAAAACACGAATCTACACCCAACACAAACATCCATAAAACATAACAAGCAGAAAAATGAAGGGGTAACATAAACAACATACATCCGTAGGCATGATGGATATTGATCTCAAAATGGCTCAATCATTCCAAATTGATATATTCTCGTGATATTCATGTGACGGCCATTAAGTCATAGTTCTCAAATGACTGGACCCGACACGAGCATCAGAACTGTTAAATATACCAATGAGGCTTGATTGAGCCCATTGGAATCAATGTCCGTCAGTCCTACGGACGATATCCTGTTGTTTTGTCATTGTTATGAGTTTTTTTAATCGATATTTGGGTGTGATTTATCTATTTTCCGTTCGTTTTGTTTCATATTTTCAAAAAATAAAGTTTATGTGATTTACAGACTATATGTCATATGCTATCATTAATTCAATATTATTTCATTTAGTTGAATAATTACTCATAATTTTCGAACCACTGCGTACAATCTACATGGAATCATGTTATGCAACTACATAATTTTACACCAAGAAACATTGATAAAACCAGGCCCGAGTTCAGGGAGGAGATTGAGGTGTTCAAACCCCTCCATAAGCAAATATGAACATGAGTTTTAGTACTAGGAATTTAACCAAAAGATAGATAAAAACTCATCCCATCGCGATTTTTCGCAAAAAGATATTAAAAATGTTAGGTAATATCCCCTTCTTAAGGTAATCATGTCTGTAGCCCTGCTTAAAACCATTTTGCGTGGTAACTCCTTACTTGCTTACCAAGTCGGTCCACGTCACTTTGACAGCTGACCTATAACTTTACCACGTGCCAACATCATTCCACCAGAGTGGCCTGTCCAATATAAAGTAAAGTTTGAAACTCGTACTGATAGTATCGGTATTAGCAAACCGGGACCGCCGCACATAGCAAACAATTTAAATAGTTCGCATGAATAACACAGTGCAAATTTTAACCAGCTGAGCATTTACACATAATTGAGCAGCTTAGAGTTTGGAGGATAATCTACTTAAACCATACACGATTTCATTAACAAGATGAGGTAAGAAAGCAGGAAATTAGTACATCAAGTTTGTGTTGATTTGACTGTAATTTCCCATTTTGAGAAAAATGTTGGATTCATTCAATAAAAGCCTAAGCGACTGTAGATAAATAAAAAGGTGCTTGTTCGAGAACTGTCAGTAGAGGCTATACTCTCTTTAACACCATGCTCTCTTTAACATTTAATGTTACAGATAAGTAGCGATACTATAACTGTAAAACTGTACTAAATTGTAAGAATTGTTTTACTGCATGTAGTAAACATTATATTTTCAATTGCCGTTACTCGCTAAACCCTCCCCCAAAACTGTCGCGATTAGTGTTGCCATTTTGGTGCTTTCTATTCTCATCTGGCCATTGTTACCACTGAACATTTTACACATCTTATTTTCTTCAATCTGCTTGTGGATGATTTAGAAATTTGAGTGTGTATTGGATGGTTTGGCCTGCTCATCATTGTATTCCTTTCTGGACAAGCATTCTTTTCTCTTCTGTCATTCAGTAGGCGAATGCTTGAATATTTTTCCATTGCATGAATTGTAGTGGTCGTCATTCCTCCAGAGATTAATTGAAGACATGTATTTTTACTTTAGATAAGCTATCAGTGTTTGTGTTGGATTCTGATGACCAGGCTGTCATTCAATATTCCACTACAAGCTTGACTGTAACCATATAGACTTTTCAGAGAATGCTTTCATTTTCTCCCCAGCTTTTGTTCGCAAGTTTCTTCATCAGTGAGGAAACTCCCTTCAGACTATTTCTACATTTTGTCGAGACACGTTAGTTGTGTCGTTCTTGCTCGTTATTTGTTTTTAATGTAAATGTCCATGTTATCTTTATAACGGCTTTTTGGTCGAAACTTGGATGATGTCTTGTTTACTGTTATTTATATGATTATGTCCTATGCATTGTCATTTGTATTTTTTCCACGTTAGCACCCGTCAGTGATAGTCTGTTAGCCATCGCCCGGTAAGACTACATTACCTGTGTTTTACATAAGTACTATTTTCATACAGTTTTACTGCAGTATTACATTTTATTGATCTTCATGAGTAGGTTGATCACATTTTAGTGATCTTCATTTCTTGGTTGCTTTCTGTTCAGTGGCTATTAGCGGTGGTTTCCATGTGATTCGCGTGTTTAGTTTGACCCTGAGATAGGTAGGGTTGTCCTTATGTGCTAACTCACTTCAATTTATTTCAGGGCTTGCATGTTCTTGCTGGCAGCAAGAAAATAGTTGTTACAGTATTGGAGAGGTTCTGATGCTTGTTCACCTAGAGTTTTAAATGTGGTTTGAATTCTGTTCTTTTCACTGGAGGAGTTGCCTGCCACACTCGGGTAGCAAAGGCATCTGCATTGAGGGCTTTCGAAATTTGATGTGACAGTTTCTCTCCAATATCTTTGATTAATACTAGGAAGAGGGTTTAGAGAAATCACTCCTCCTTGAGGCACTTCTTGTTAGAGTGTAACATATTTGCTTAGTTTACCTTCTACTTCTACCATCTACGTCTACTCTTGGTTTGAGGTAGCATAGGAAATGTTTTATCCAGTTGAACATTCTGCCTTCAATTTTGTTTTTGAGAAGCTTGACAAGGAGTTCATCTTTCCAACTTTGTCCAATGCTTTGCTCAAATCCATTAAAGTTGCCAGCACTTTTTCCTTCTTTTGGAACGCATTTCTCAATTTCCTGTGCTAAGTATATGATATGGTCTTATATGCTTTTATTTTTCTTAAAGGCTGACTGTGTTTTGTGAGCTTTTGGTTTTTCTTTAAGTTTTTTATTAGTTAAATTGAGCATTTGCTCCATTGAATTTCCTGCGCAATTCAGGAGGCTGACTGACCAGTAGCTGGACTTATGGTATTTGTTGGTTTCTTACTTATAGAAATGATGACAGCTTCACGGCATATGTTTGGAATTTTACTAGTTCTCCATGATTGGTTGAAGATGGTAAGGAGCTTGTATCTACTGATTGGTTCTAAGTTCCTGATTATGTCATACTTACTTGGGGCATTTTTGATTCTGCAATGGTAAAGGGTGCCTTCATGCATGATTCTGGATTTTAACGCTTCATTTATTTTTAAAATGTCTTTTTTTGTGTGTGACATCTTTGATACGTGTATGATGAAGTTTTGTTGTGCTTTCTTTCTTATAGAATTATGCTAAAATGGAAACTGCAATTTTTCCTGTGCAGAATGTCTCCTCTTCTTTGATGATAGTCCTGTAGTATGAATAATTTTTTTCTTCGTTTAGAGTTCTTGTAAGATTCCATAGTTTACTTGTGCCATTTGTCACTTGTAACATTTGTCATGTTTAGGCTGCTGGTCTATTTGCATCAACTCTTGTGGATTTGTTCTGTTTTGCTTGTTGAAGGTGTATTTTATTTCTTTGTTAATCTTTGTTTTCTACTATAGGGGTTTGCTTCATTCAGTTCATTATGCAAATTCTAGCCCTCATCCCCTCGACTTTACCCTCAAATAAGGTCTTCAACAAGATGCCATGTCTTTTAATATGTCCAAAATAGTGTATTTGCTTGATATTTATTTCCTTTAATAATTCTTTCTTCCTACTAAGTTTTGTTGTTTACTCTTTGTTTTCTTCTCTTTCTATGATGCTCTCCCTATTCTTCTATATATTCAAATCTCAAGCATCAATACCTATAATAGTCATTGACAAATAAAAACTAGAAAATGTCAGCAACTTTGAATATCTCGGGTTAACCATCAACACCACATGAAATTTCTGAGAAAAGACCTTAAAGAGATCACAGATGAAAAGTGTATGGGACGGTGCAAACAGAAAACTAAATGCACATCTATTAAGAAGCTATATTTCTCGAGTGACAACGTAGTTTTGAGGCTTGGGCAATAACCACGTAAAAAGGTCTATGCTACGCTTTTTTTTTACTGTGAAGCGCCATGTAGCTCTATTTTGTGCAAGTTCTTCCCATGTTTCTTGGTATATTTAAAGACTTTCAGTGAGGTCTTTGTAGCGCTTCTTTTGTCCACTTCGAGAACCAAGGCCGATCTACAACTGACCATAGAAAAGTATTTTTGTCAGGCGATGTTCTGGCATACGTACAACCTGCCCAACAAACCTGTGTCTGCATCCGAATTATGTCAATGTTAGGGATACCAGATCTGTGAAAGACAATGGTATCCGGAATCTTGTTTTACAATCTGATGTTCATAACTTTTCTGAGACAAATTGTGGGAAAGTGATTGAGCTTCCTAAAATGTCTTCTACTCATAGTCCATGTTTCCTCGGCGTATATCATCACTGGAAGTACCACTGCTGTGTAGACTTTCAGTTTAGTCTGTAGAGATAAAAAAAACAAGTAGTTGGGTAATAACCCGAAACTGGAAATGGGTAGTGGAGATAACACGGGGCAAATATCAAAATGAACAGAAAGTGAGGTATTCGTGTTACCAAAATGAGTCGATAAAGCAACATAACAACGATACACAGTGATAGGCGACGTTTTTTTTATATGACTCGATTTGATTCTATCATCTTATCATTTCCACTCTATCCCTTCTTTTACTTTCTCCATTTGCTATTACATCCTTATCTTACCAGCTTTTGTCTCCCTCCCACCCATTTCCTTTAAAATGTTGTCCTTCTTCCGTCTTTTCTTTGTTTATGTCCTGCTCTTCTTACTATCACTACCATACCATATGTGTGTTTCGATGTAAAGCTCCGTGTCTGTGATATTTTGTTTGTCCTGTTTAAGGCTGTTTAGTCGAAACGTCACTGTATCTTGTTGTTAGGCTGCTTACTACTTATTTTGGCATCACGATTACATATTTCTGTTCATTTAGTCTGCAAGTTAACTTTTCCTTTGTGATATATGGAGTCTCTGCTCTTAGACTAGGTACGTTTTGTTACATCTACGTTGTATTTTTTTTTCTGCATTTCCCTTTCGATGTTATGATGCTTGCTAGGTATGTGAACTCATTAACTTGCTTGAGTTTTTGTTCTATGGAGAAAGTAGTGTTCCTGTCTTCTGCTATTATCATTACCTCAGTCTTCTCAGTGTTAATCCTCATGTTAAAGTCATTGCATGATGCGGAGTCTATATGTTGTTTTTCTGATGTTGATATTATTGCTTAATCAAAACATTTGTTTAGTAGGTCATTTAGATGTTCTTCCTCTTTGGTGTTGTCTAGTGTATATATATATAGTCAATGTATGTGATGAATTAGAGTGGACATATAACACACATACATGACATACTCCATGTGAAGTTTATCTGGAAGTCATGTGTTTGTTCTCACTGCACATTGGTTATTGTTATGAGTATAAATTAATTGGATATTGTGGTACCACATGTTAGAGCCAACGTTATGTTTTCCTTATATCCACCCAACTAAAAAATGGATCATGTGTATTTGTAAATATGGTCAAGTCTTGTGTAGGGTCACAAGTTACTATTATATAGTACTACATACATAGTGTGTGTACATACATTATATGGATACATATTGCGCTATACCACGTGTCAGGTTGCAAAGGTTTGGCAAGTCAATCCTGCATTCTCCCAAATTCGACACACCAGTGGTACGAAGATGGCTATATGCTTCTTCTTCTTCTTCTTCTTCAGATTTCACTCTCAAATAACCACAACGAATATATCGTGTGATTTACGCCGGGAAGCGTGAATTACTTTGTGCCGCAGGTTCCACAGTAAAACTGTTTTATTTGCACCTCGGTTGGCCACTCTGTGGTCTGGACGTCCGAGGTCCAGCACATCCGTTTTCGTCAGTCCTTTATTTCGGGTTTGGTTCCTAATATGGCTATATTACTACAACAATTAATTTCAAATTGTTGTTTGCCCGTCGGAAACGACGATGACCGCTCAGCTCAACTCGGATGATGATGATGTCTGCCATGTCTCCGACTGTGGTTAGTGAGTTCAATGAGTTCTATGCGTGCCTGAAAATGATATTTCTCGGTCAGCCTTTATTTTACAACTTGTTGACACAGCAAACGTGTTCAGTGCTACTGACAATATTGAACAGGGAAAGCAACAGATCATATGATCATACGCTTTAATTTTAACAATCTCTCTCTCTATCTCTCTATCCCTCTCCCTCTCTCTCTCTCTCTCCCTGGTTGCGATTATATTGCTATAATCTATTATGCCAGTTACGTTATGTAAGATGTATCCTAACCGCACATCTACGGCGGATTAACATTTGAGATAACACATGTGAGACAGCGTTTAACCTATTCTAATATTGAGATAACAAGCGTGAAGCAGCGTGTAATCTATTATATTAGTGAGATAAGTGAGACAGCTTGTAACCAATCATATTATTGAGATAACAAGTGTCAGACAGCGTGCAACCTATTATTGAGATAAGTGAGACAGAGTGTAACCTATTATATTATTGAGACAAGTGAGAAAGCGTGTAATATATTCTAATATTGAGAAAACAAGTGTGAGACAGCGTCTGACATATTGTTGAGATAAATGAGACAGTGTAACTTATTATATTATTGAGATAGTTGAGACATTGTGTAACCAATTATATTGAGATAACAAGTGTGACACGAAGTGTAACTTATTATATTATTGAGATAGTTGAGACAGCTTGTAACCAATTATATTGAGATAACAAGTGTGAGACAGCTTGTAACCAATTATATTGAGATAACAAGTGTGAGACAGCTTGTAACCAATTATATTGAGATAACAAGTGTGAGACAGTTTGTAATCAATTATATTGAGATAACAAGTGTGATACTCTTTGTAATCAATTATATTGAGATAACAAGTGTGAGACAGTTTGTAATCAATTATATTGAGATAACAAGTGTGAGACAGTTTGTAACCAATTATATTGAGATAACAAGTGTGAGACAGTTTGTAATCAATTATATTGAGATAACAAGTGTGAGACAGTTTGTAATCAATTATATTGAGATAACAAGTGTGAGACAGCTTGTAACCAATTATATTGAGATAACAAGTGTGAGACAGTTTGTAATCAATTATATTGAGATAACAAGTGTGAGACAGCTTGTAACCAATTATATTGAGATAACAAGTGTGAGACAGTTTGTAATCAATTATATTGAGATAACAAGTGTGGGACAGAGTGAAACTTATTATATTATTGAGATATTTGAGACAGCTTGCAATCAATTATATTGAGATAACAAGTGTGAGACAGTTTGTAATCAATTATATTGAGATAACAAGTGTGAGACAGCTTGTAACCAATTATATTGAGATAACAAGTGTGAGACAGTTTGTAATCAATTATATTGAGATAACAAGTGTGAGACTCTTTGTAATCAATTGTATTGAGATAACAAGTGTGAGACAGCTTGTAACCAATTATATTGAGATAACAAGTGTGAGACAGTTTGTAATCAATAATATATTGAGATAATAAGTGTGAGACAGAATGAAACTTATTATATTATTGAGATAGTTGAGACAGCTTGTAACCAATTATATTGAGATAACAAGTGTGAGACAGTTTGTAATCAATTATATTGAGATAACAAGTGTGAGACAGTTTGCAATCAATTATATTGAGATAACAAGTGTGAGACCGTTCGTAATCAATTATATTGAGATAACAAGTGTGAGACAGTTTGCAATCAATTATATTTAGATAACAAGTGTGAGACAGTTTGTAATCAATTATATTTAGATAACAAGTGTGAGACAGTTTGTAATCAATTATATTGAGATAACAAGTGTGAGACAGTTTGTAATCAATTATATTGAGATAACAAGTGTGAGACTCTTTGTAATCAATTATATTGAGATAACAAGTGTGAGACAGTTTGTAACAAATTATATTGAGATAACAAGTGTGAGACAGTTTGTAATCAATTATATTTAGATAACAAGTGTGAGACAGTTTGTAATCAATTATATTGAGATAACAAGTGTGAGACAGTTTGTAATCAATTATATTGAGGTAACAAGTGTGAGACTCTTTGTAATCAATTATATTGAGATAACAAGTGTGAGACAGTTTGTAACAAATTATATTGAGATAACAAGTGTGAGACAGTTTGTAATCAATTATATTTAGATAACAAGTGTGAGACAGAGTGAAACTTATTATATTATTGAGATAGTTGAGACAGCTTGTAACCAATTATATTGAGATAACAAGTGTGAGACAGTTTGCAATCAATTATATTGAGATAACAAGTGTGAGACAGAGTGAAACTTATTATATTATTGAGATAGTTGAGACAGCTTGTAACCAATTATATTGAGATAACAAGTGTGAGACAGTTTGCAATCAATTATATTGTGATAACAAGTGTGAGACAGCTTGTAACCAATTATATTGAGATAACAAGTGTGAGACAGTTTGTAATCAATTATATTGAGATAACAAGTGTGAGACAGTTTGTAATCAATTATATTGAGATAACAAGTGTGAGACAGTTTGTAATCAATTATATTGAGATAACAAGTGTGAGACAGTTTGTAATCAATTATATTGAGATAACAAGTGTGAGACAGAGCGAAACTTATTATATTATTGAGATAGTTGAGACAGCTTGTAACCAATTATATTGAAATAACAAGTGTGAGACAGCTTGTAACCAATTATATTGAGATAACAAGTGTGAGACAGTTTGTAATCAATTATATTGAGATAACAAGTGTGAGACAGTTTGTAATCAATTATATTGAGATAACAAGTGTGAGACAGAGCGAAACTTATTATATTATTGAGATAGTTGAGACAGCTTGTAATCAATTATATTGAGATAATAAGTGTGAGACAGCTTGTAACCAATTATATTGAGATAACAAGTGTGAGACAGTTTGCAATCAATTATATTGTGATAACAAGTGTGAGACAGCTTGTAACCAATTATATTGAGATAACAAGTGTGAGACAGTTTGTAATCAATTATATTGAGATAACAAGTGTGAGACAGTTTGTAATCAATTATATTGAGATAACAAGTGTGAGACAGTTTGTAATCAATTATATTGAGATAACAAGTGTGAGACAGAGCGAAACTTATTATATTATTGAGATAGTTGAGACAGCTTGTAACCAATTATATTGAGATAACAAGTGTGAGACAGCTTGTAACCAATTATATTGAGATAACAAGTGTGAGACAGTTTGTAATCAATTATATTGAGATAACAAGTGTGAGACAGTTTGTAATCAATTATATTGAGATAACAAGTGTGAGACAGTTTGTAATCAATTATATTGAGATAACAAGTGTGAGACAGAGCGAAACTTATTATATTATTGAGATAGTTGAGACAGCTTGTAATCAATTATATTGAGATAATAAGTGTGAGACAGCTTGTAACCAATTATATTGAGATAACAAGTGTGAGACAGTTTGCAATCAATTATATTGAGATAACAAGTGTGAGACCGTTCGTAATCAATTATATTGAGATAATAAGTGTGAGATAGAGTGTAACCAATTATATTGAGATAACAAGTGTGAAACAGAGTGTAACATATTATATTATCGAGATATCGATAATCGGTTGTGGGTCGAGCTTTGGCTTGGGGTTTCATAATAAAAAAAGCCACAATCTGAATTCACACACACCTGCTCGAGACAATTGAGTCACACTTAATTAACAAAAACACTTCTATTGAATGTATGTATGGTTCCTGAAAATTTAGCAATAGTTGCAAAATAATGTCCCACTCCTGATATTCTTCAATGATAATTTAATATATTCTTATTCTATATCAACCAAAACTAGAAAGTACTATACATAGGGCTACAGGGAGATGATGCTATCTGGTTGCTGTAAGAATAAGTAGAATTTATGGCGCCGGCCGAGTAGCTTTTTCTGCACGACATTTAAATCCCGTGGGTGGAGCCACACAAAATATTGGAATAAGAAAACTTGAAACAGATGAGACTCGGTTCATTTATTTACTCCGATACTACATATTCCATAAGTAAACTAGTTTTGAGCTCGAGCATTGCTTCTTAACTTGGTAGCCCTCGATGATCTCTGAAGGTTTCCACCAAGTTAAACACAATTGTATGAAGTCTTAAATATGCAGTATAAAGATATAATAAAATAACGGACGCAAAAGTAAATAATGCGCATATTAATTTATACAATGTTCATACAATTCTATAAATGCCAGTCACAAGTATTCCTGAAGTTTTCTTATACGGAATATTGTGTGTGTCTAACTAAAAATTTAAATACAAATTTTAGTTATATGGGAGTCCTGGGTACAGATTAAGAACCACTCAGAGTATTTGAAAACATCAACTATATCAAAAAGGTTGATCCTAACTTTCCGTGATCACATGCCTATCCTGACACTCTGTTGTAAATCTCCTCCCTTGATATTTAAGCGGATTAAGCCGTGAGTCCCCACACATACAAAGCAACGACTGGATTAAATGCAAAACGAAATTATATACCAGCATTTAATAATGAGATTGATAAATGTTCGTGCATATTTTAGTTTTACATGTGACAGGAAGTTGCATTATGTGTGCGGATATTAACCCCAAAACACGAGTTATTACTTATATGATGATATACCTTCGTCCGCGCGCTCGTATATTAGTCCATCTCTCTGTATGAATCATATACGGGATGAGATGATAACATTGATCGACTTTCTACTACATTTCTTCTTCCTAGTTCATTCTTAAAACACTTGCAGATTAGCAGGATGATGTCCAGAAAATAAAATATGTTGTGTCGTGATTTACAGCTTAGCTATAATATCTGCACATTTAAGCTAGACACATCCAACTTCAGCAAGGCTTCTGGTCACATCCTCTGTGGGATGTAACAACCACAACCTCCTACTCCGAAAACCTCATTAGTCACCTATTACTACGGGAGTGGCAGGTAGCAGTATCATTTTATTCCCTTTCAGGACTGGGCAACACACGGGCATCGATTGCATTTACATCCTACAACGTTCTTCATACAGCCAGTGTTCTCGATATGAAAACACAACGTTCTATACTGTTCACACATACAAAAAAATTTTTTAAACATTTTATTATACAGAATTAATGTTTCAACTATGGCATGAAGAAACTTTCAGACCAAACCCGCATCCGGTCATTCTCAACAGTCCATTGACGATGCTAGTTCGCTCACTGCTGTCGATTCAGATTATGAGGTCCTCTACCCCAAATACCAGCGTCGTTAAGCTGGTTCTTCACCATTAGATGTGAAATTCGACGAGCTGTTGTCATTGACTGGATTGTTGAGGACTCATGCAAATCGATTCCTGAGGTGACGCAGCCGTATAAAGTGATCTTCGGCAGGAGTTGTGAATCTGGATATTCCACTGCGCTGCCGAGCTGCCACTGAGCCAGGTTGTTGAAATCGCCTCCAAAGGCGATTAATGGTACTTCTATCTATATTAAATTGGCTGGCCACTACACTGTGTGATTTTCTAGTATGTAAGCATCCAATGATGATGTATTGTTGTTCTGAAGTGAGATGAACCATATTTGTGCATTGAATTTTCAACTGAATGTATTCGAGGACCGTCAATGTTTTATAGGCATTCATTAACATGGTCAAAGAGTTTTGTGTTCAGTAAGTTTCACGGGATTTTCATGAACCTTTCACGAGTTATTGCCAAAAATGTAGTTTTGATCTCGACCTCTTTCATGATCTCACATATAATTGTTTGTTTGTTTTGCGTTCGCTCCATTGTAACCATCACGGATATCCGTGCGATTTCCGCCGGGAGCGTGATTACGTTGTGCCACCGTTATGCGCTTTGTAGGCCTAGCACATCCGATTTAGGCATGCCTTGACAATTCGGGTGGGCTACCCTTAGCCTGTGACAGCCTCTATATCTGTCTCCAGGCACGCGTAGTGGCGACTCTTCGCCCAGACGATTTTTGCTCTCGTCTGACTCGCACGAGGTGTTCCGCTGTCTATGAACTTGCCTCATGTAATTGGACGTGCTGTGCCTGTGCCCATTGGGTACTGAACCGTTTCTCATCCGTCAGCCTGGTTCCTTAAGGGGAAGAACTCAACAGAGGAGTTGGACCCTGGCTCTTTCGCCCTCTTAGCCGAGGTGTCGTTCACCGACATCGTGTACCCCTTGTCCAAGTTCGAGTCTCACACCACGCGTTTGAGAGCAAGGCGTTCTCGAGCTGAGCGTCCTTGTCCCAATAGTGCCTGAGCCCATCAGGTACTGAACCCTTTCTCTCTTCAAGCGTATTTCCGGTGTAGGAAAACCTGACAGTAGAGTTGGGCCAGGGCTAAATCGTTGTCCCTTTTGTGCCTGAGCCCATCGAGTACGGAACCCTTTCTCTCTGCAAGTGTACATGCGTTATAGGAAACCTTGACAGTAGAGTTGGGCCAGGACTACCATAGTTGTTCTTTTCTTGCCTAAGCCCATCGGGTACAGAACCCTTTCTCTTAGCGAGCATATTTCCGGTTTAGGAAGGCTCGACATAAGAGTTGGGTTAGGTCTTCTTGCTTTACCAAACGCCAATGGATGGGTCTGGGTCTCTGCCTGTAAGGAACACAGGTAACTAGAAGCTCGTCTCGAGCTGACGGAGCTTGTAGTTCCCCTTTCCTAGGGACTTTTCACTTTCTATTTGCAGTTCGCGCTGCCCTCTAGCGCTGTTCTGCCCTTTCATTGTTTCATTGTACTCGGTATGAAATCTATTTGTCTCTCGCCATTAATCTACCTTTACGTGCATTTTACATTGGCTGCCCCTCCAATGTTCGGACTGGACTGACTTGCTTCACTGTATGTCGACAGTGTCGCTATATGTGGTGATGTCGGATATATTGTCTGTCTCTTGTGCAGTCAAATCTCTTTCCATCTGCTACCTCCACATTCTCGGACACGATCCCCAAATGATTTGGCCAGAATCAGCTCGAGCTGCTGTATTTCTGTTTCCAGGGTGCACCGCGTGGAGGTACATTTGGGATCTTGGTTATCTGCTAACCCTGGGCCCGCCTAGAGCAATGCGTTCCCTTTGCACCCCTCACATATAATGAAACGAGTACATTTCAGGTAACCTTTTTCAGGTAACTATGTTTAAGCAATCTGTTATATCAATGCATCATCGCTGTCTTTGGTGCCATCTTCCCCTGTTGCCGGTAATTCTATTTTTCAAGTAACTACGAGAAGTTAGTGACCAGGTGGACACAGGCGATATGTCGAAGGATGTCCAATCAGCGAATATCTTTAATAAAAGTAACTCCAAAAACCTTTTTTGTTTTGTAATTTTTTTAACAGTATAAATACAGCCTTTAGAGAAGGTCATACTGGAACACGGTTAGAGCCACACAAAAAATGCCTTGTGTCGAATGATGTAATGCTTTCAGGGCTAAAGATATGACTATGGTAAACACAAACAAGTGATAACGACTGTTTTTGTGCGTATTTTTATCAGGGCAGTAAAACTTCTTCAGTAAAAAGGTTTACCTAAAAAATTTATACGCCCATATTTATTGCACTTCCTTCTTTTATTCATTAGATTGTTGATCATTTGAAAAAAATGTTTAAACAAAGTAAATATTAGGAGGTTTACCCACCTTTTGGCTAAGTTCTTATTACTGAAAGTCATGAGTCATGTTATGATTGCATAAGGAAGGGGGGAGGGGGGTTGAAAAGGCTTGATTTCGATATTTCTATTATTTTTGGGGGGAAAGATTTAGTTTTACCATACTAGATTTAAATCGCCTTCTGCTTTATCTTTGCTTTTGTTAGCCCTCACTCAACTATCGTTAACCACCGTATAGCTGTGTATGTGTGCGCTTGTGTAACTGAAGCATACTGTGTATTGTGCAACTGAAGTTATCGGAGGGTCACTAGACAGTACACTGAGGTGGCATCGATTAATTAGAAGACCTCTGGACATAATTAATTAGGACTTCATTCTTTACGCTTTTGATTATTCTCATGTTTTCGTTGGTCACTATATACTTGGAGTTGCATGCCAAAAATAGCCAAGACTGACCAATGAAACTCACGGAATAATCAAAATCCGCCTTTCAGGTCATGTTTACCTTTTCTGTAGACAGGTCTGTATACAGTACACCAGTCACGACTGAGAAGATGTGGAAATTCAACTTGAGGGGATAAATATAGGCCTACCAAATAATGTTTTCCAAAAAATTTTTAAATTTTATTTCACAACACAAATGTTTTCTAATTGATGACCAGCCAATATCTTACATAAATCAGTTTAGGCCTACGCTTTTAGAAATACTTAAGAAATCTTTCCTACGTTAGAAATCTAAAAACAGAGCTCTATCAAGCATGCGTGCTGAGCACACTAAACTATGGATCGAAAACATGGATTACCTAAACAAAACACGAGAGGATACTAGACACCTTTCACCTATCTCAGTAAAATCTTAAATAGCAAATAGCACGACAAAATCACCAACGTGGAAATGTTACTCAACTGCCATCTACCATAGAAACACTTAATACAAGTAGATTGAGCAAGCTGGGTCACATCCGCAGAATGCCACACTGACGAATTCCAATACAAGTAGGCCTAGGACTAATATTTGGAGAATAGGCTGAATGCCAGCGAACATCCTGTATTGAGAAACTGATTCGACATTTTTACCCCTCATTACACATCTCATCTTTGGATAGTTGTCAACTGTTTTTGTGTATATTGTTTATACAGAGTGTTTATAAAGTCCTACTACACTTTGTATCCATGCTTCTCTAGGGTACATATCTTCAATCATGTTGCATACTACTGTTTTCTTTTGGAGATTATTCAGTTTTGTTATAGTGTGGTAGTTGTTTATGGTGGTTCTGAAATAGATTTGGATCAGCAATCAGAGTTTTGAAGAATGGAGGTGCTGGCGTGTACATGAAATATCCAGAAGAAGAATATGAATCCACATGTTCACCAACTGGAATATTCTGATCCAACTACTCTGCAGATGTACAGGCTTTAAACATGGCTGCAGAAATAATTAAAAACACAACAAACCAATGTTAACAGGTGGTATTTCTTACTGATGTCCTACAAGCCTTTTCTTACTGTCTGTCCTACAAGCCTTTTCTTACTGTCTGTCCTACAAGCCTTTTCTTACTGATGTCCTACAAGCCTTTTCTTACTGTCTGTCCTACAAGCCTTTGAGAGCGATAACTGACAGACCTGAAGGAAGCCATATGAGAAGTGAGCATCCAAAGAAAGGTAATATTACAGTGGATACCATCCCACTGTGGCATACCAGGAAATGAAGAGGCAGATAGGCTGGCAAAGGATGGGGCAACACAGGAAAAAAAGACAAAGAAATCACCTACCAAGAAAAGAGGACCCTCATCAAAACCATCAGGAAAGTCGACCTCCCAAAAGACAATTACCACTATCTCGACAGGAGCAGAGCAGGTTATTATCTTCCGTCTCAGAACAAAACACAACAGATTAAACAGCCACTTAAAACTGGTCCCATGACCTCTGTGCCCTTGTGGTCAAACAGCACAGACCGCTGAACATATCCTGCAAGACTGCAATACACTAAACCAGCTAATGGAAGAACACTGGCCTACACAGATGGATATCCAAAGAAAGATGTATGGGAGCACTGAGGAGTTTTCAAATACAGCAGCATTTATTAAGAAAACTGGACTTGCTGTGTAGATAATGTCAAACTGCGAAGGAGACGAAGAAGAAGATTACACTTTGTAAGTAGAACAAATGTTTAGAATGACTTCACATGACGTCACCAGAGTATGTGAAAAAATGTCATTAATATACGTACAATAGTTACTGCCATGGTCCAGCGCTGTTTTGGGGAAGCTGGAAGGTACCAATAGAATTTTCATTAAAACAGGTGTTGGATATGTCCACCACAAATACCTGAGTGTATCGAGCGTCATTTCGAAACATTTGTTCGACCAAAAAAATTGTTTCTCCCGTTGATCACCATTCTGTTTTGCGAACAAAGAATTACTACAATACGTCTACAGCCATTCACTGTATTTTGCTTATCTTTGAAATAGACCAATATACTTTGAAAGAACCTGCACAAAATATATCTACATGGCGCTCTACGGTCAAAAAGAGCGCATTATCTTGTGAAAAAAGGAGATATGAACAGCTCAACAGCGGAGAGTAGCTAGAAAACTATGGATATACCAAAATCCGTCTACAGTGGTCATTCCATGCCCGAACTGTCCAACGATATTTACAGCTCGAATATGGCTTATTAGTCAATCTACAAACTATTAAGCATGTACATAATTCTAACTGAATTTTGAAAGTGGATTTAGCAAATGGCCATCATCACTTATGACACACACGCACACACACGCCCGCGCGCAAACACCACGCACGCACAATGGACTGTGAAGCACATATTGTGATGACATCATATACGTCGTTTTTAAAAAGGCTTTCTCCATACAGAGTGTAACTAGTGAGAATACAAACACTCTGTATAAGACATTAACAATATGTTATTCAATTTTGCTGGGGGGGGGGGGGGTGTACATTGGGTCATAAGGCTATAGTATCAGAAAAAAAGAAACTATAAGATAAATGGCAATATGTTTAAATATACCAATGCCTTTCTTCACAATAGAAGAGCCAGATTACAAGAAAATAGCAATTAGAGCAATAAGGTACTGTTACACTATGAAGTGCCTCAGGAAGAGTGCTCTCGCCCACTCTTTTCCTTATGTTTATCAACGATTTAATTGAAGAAATACCCGGTGAAACTAGAGCGTGACTGTATGAAGACGACCTAGTTCTGTGGTGAAAACTTCAGAGAGCCCAATGGTTGACACAACAATGTTATAGAGAGCCATGTACATTTTGATCAATTGGGCGAAAAAATGGTGTGTAAGTATCAAAATATCAATATAGAGAAGTCAGCCACAACCCTTTTTACATTTTCAAGAAACATAAAGGACAGGAAAGATCTATGTCAATAAAAGAGTCTTAAAGGTAGATGATCAGCCCATATATCTCGATGTAACTTTTGATGCCAAAATAACATGGAAGTATCATATCACCAAAGCAGAAACATAAGCTAGAAGTAAGATAGCTATATTAAGGAAACTGAGTGGGACAGCTTGAATAGCTAATGAAATATTTTTTTTTAAACTTATAAACAAGCTATTCGACCACACTTAATATATGGCTACACAGCATGGAGTTCAGCATCAAACACCACCTTACAGAACCAGGGTAAAGTGTACTTCGAATCATAACAGGAGCAATGGGATCCACACCAATCATAGAACTGCAGAACATAGAAGGGATGCAGACATGGTGCAGGTATATTAAAGTTATGATCCATGGAGAAAAGTTCCTTTTTCCACTATAGCCACCCAATGAAAGAATGATTGTAGAATTTGCCACAAGGACGGCTAAAAAGAAGTATCTTTATACATCAGGCCAAGCATCTAAGTAGACAGTTATTGGATCTTCCAGAGGTAACAGTACTATTGACATCTCAACCAGTACACACCCCATGGGAAACAGACATAACTACCAGTGACGATCCGAACAACAATAACAGGTGTATCTATTGTCTATCCCTAGGTAGATAATGGTCAGAATATCCACACATGGTGTTAAACATAGGGGTCGTGACTTGGAGTTTCAGTTGCCTATTCAAGGCAGATGTGTCGCCTTGGCTGTATTGATTCTGTATTTTTTAGGGTTATCTTTATATTATCTATCCAACTTTTTCTAGGTCTTCCTCTGGTCTTGTATCTGGATCTTCTTATTATATGTTCTTGTTGGTAGTTCGTTATAGTTCATTCTCACAAGGTTCTCTCAACCATTTTATTTGTTGTTTTTCAATGTATTCTGTAGATGGTCTTATACCATTTTTTCTCCCGATGTCGTCATTTCTCATTTTGTCTAGTTTGGTCACTCCTACCACTTTTCTCAGACATTTCAATTCACACGTTGTAAGTTTTCCCTGGCTATTGTAAGCGCCCATGTCTGGCTGGCATTGATAACAACGTTTTGGCATAAAACTACTGTTTATTATGTCTTTTGACTTTAATCTTGATCTTTAGGTTTAGCACTAATGGTGATAACTGGTATGTCACTATGTTTGATTTCTGGCACCTTGTCTCAATCTCTATCAAATTTCCCGTTGTTTGTGCACACACTTTCACGGTATTTAAATTCAGAAGTTTGTTTCACTTTAGTTTTGTTTATTATTATATTCACTGGATTTGGTGACTTGCTGATTTTCATTGCTTCTGTTTTTCACGTATTTATTTTAATGTTATACTTTGTGCATGTTGTTGTTAGTGCACTAACATGATCTTGTAACTGATGTTCATCGTCAACCGAAGAGAACCTGTTCTAAATTGTAAAAAATATTAGAGCATTATACAGAAAGCAATAAATTATATATAAAAAAAATGACACAAGCGTTTCTAACATTACCAAAAGATAATGAAAACATCTCAAGAGAATGGTACATATTCAAAGATGCAATGGTAACTTACAAAATATATGCAGCGTAAGGAAACATACAAAATACTAAAAAATCTGCACGGTGAAGCGTTGAAATGCTGAGGGCTACGCAAACGAAACATCTGTGTTTCACAACAGGGCTAAAATCTAAACAACAAGAACACTACTTACAACTTAGACAAGCAAGGATTAACACTAAACCTATAATAAAAGAAGCAAAATTTAATTCCTGGAATGAATGTGGAGAACATCTAACAGAAATCTGCAAGTCAAGACCTCGAGAATATTTCAAAAGTATCAAATCAATGAGAGTAAGAGACAAATCTACAACCCCACCGCAATCATAAATTATAAAAAATGGCAATCATATATTGAATATCATAGCAAGGAAAGAAAGATAGCACAATATTTTGAAAAGCTGTACAATCCTAACATAACAGCAGATTTTATTTACATTCCAGCAAACTAAGACATCGCAGAAGCTGAAATACTAAACCAAGAAATAGAAGTAGTCTTAATAGGAATATATCCCTAATAACATATCGCCAGGAGGAAAAGGTATCACGGCCGGATTTAGACGAATGCACGGCCGGACGTGCGGCATTGGGACAAATAATGTTGCAATATATTTAAGTATATATGACAATTGTTTAGGGAAGTGGTGGCCTTAAGCTATAGCTTGTGTAGCTTATACGTAAATCCTGCACTGAACGGTATAACTAAAGAAGCGATAAGAGCATGCAAGGAAACATGGGTAAAATGGCTAGCAAGATTATTCAAAATAGCATGTGAAGAAAGAGAAGTACCAAAATACTGGCAAAAATCAATAATAGTATCAATATGGAAGAACAATGGAAACAAAGAGAATGTGAATCATACAGAGGTATCTCCCTACTGTCATACAGAACAAATATATGCCACAATATTAGAAATTTGTTTAAAATACATCACAGACCCACAAATGAGGACCTCCAAATTTGGATTCAGGAGAGGAGTAAGTTGTACAGATATTTTTTTTCCTTGCGGCAACTATGTGAAAAAACACTGGAATATGATTAAGAACTAAACACGATATTTATAGACCAGGAAAAAGCATTGCACAGAGCCAGTTGAAACGCTTTTTGGTAAATACTAAAAAACTATGGAATCAAAGGTCAGTTACTAGAAAATATAAAAGCCTTTACCATAACTGCCAAAACTCAGTAAGAACAACTGATGGAATGACTTAATCTTTCGAAACAAAATCAGGGGTAAGATAAGAATGTGTGCTCTCACATATAATTTTAAACATATACATAGACAAAATAATAAAATAATCCTAAATCGAAAGAGTAAACAGTATGGAAATCAGAGACGAATTTGAAGAAGAATTAAATAACACAATCAACGAATTGCTATTTGATGATTAACGGGTATGAATGGGGATGAATATCAGAATAATCTTCAGAAAAGAGTAGCAGCTCTGAACTTTCTCAATTATATTTTCCAAAGTGGTCTATGGATCCGAGTGTATACAGATATATCAATAGTGCTTACGTATAAAACGAGTTTTTTGTAGTTTTACACTCACCAACAGACTATTGGACTATGAGATATATAGTTGAAAACATATATAAATAACAAATAAATGTATACCTATTACAGATATCATCAGCACAGAATCCAGCAAGAAATCGAGGAAGTGTTGTTTACATGGAATACCCAGATGGCACCACTGATGTCATATGTATACCAACGGGGAATTGTTGCAATAAATATCACTCTAAGGTCAAAGCTATTTGTGCAGCTGCAGAAAAAATTTTCACATGAGACAGGACCTCAGGCCATATTTTAATACTTACAGATGCAAAATCAGTACTAGTGACACTACAATTCAATAAATTACAAGGGATAAAAGAGGTATCATCTATAATGCAACATCACTGTAGAACTGTGGAATAGCAAGAAATGAGAGAGCTTATCAAATGGCCAAGGAAGGTTCTAACATGCAACAACCTGATGTATCAATCAGCTATCGCCAAACAAAATCCAGTATAAAGGAACAACGGAATATTGTTCAACGAAAAAACAATATAATTAAAAGATGGATGGACTGTAGCTGAGATTTATATAAATGTGAAATCACTCCAGACTCTGAAGTATTCAGCGCTTTTTTTTAAAAAATAACAACAAAGAATTGGAAAAAGCAGAAATACTGATGGAGGAAGCGTTAGCGGTTCAAGGATCATTGAAAGAAAATAAATCACCAGGTGTTAGTAATATTCCATCGGAACTCCTAAAACATGCATATATTCACTGTTATCTGCTGAAAATATGGACTCGAAAATGGACACAATCGTTAATGAACTGTGCAAAAGTTACAGAACTGTTAGTCTAATCACTCATTCGTTGATGCTAAAGATCATTCTTAACAGAATACAAGCTAAATCAGAGGAATTGTTAGCCGAATAACAGGTTTCCGTAAAAACATAGTACCATAAAACGGATTTGGAAACTCAAAATATTTATAGAAAAGCACAACATAAACATGTTTTGTATCATAATTTCATTGATTTCACATTAGCATTTGATCGTGTGCGTCACCACAGTCTTTGGCACATACTGAGACAATATAACTTCAACACAAACATCATAGAAATTATTGAAGAGTTGAAAAAAGATGCAATCGGCGCTGTTTTCATAAATAATGATATTGGTTAATTTTTCAAGACGAATATAGTAGTGCGTCTGCACTGTATACTTTCCCCGGTACTTTTTAACATGTATCTTTAATATATAATGCAGGAGGCTTTACATGATCTTTACAAGGCATCAATAACTACCGGTATTTGTGGTAGACCACTTTGTAACTTGCATCATGCCAATGATCTCTTGGCTGGTTCCGAATCTGAACTCCAAGAACTCACATCAAAATTGGAAGAAGCTAGACAGAAATATGGCATGGAAGTTAGCATTTAGTGAAGCAAGATATTGGCGACTACTGAAACTAAGCAAGATCCCATGAATATCCATTTAAATTGTCACTATCTTGAAGAAGTTACCACCTTCAAATATCTTGGGAAGGTTGAATATGATTTGGAAAAGTCAAGTATTACAGTAAAGATAGCCTACAGATAGACAAGTCAGAGGATGGATATTTCTTGGTGAACGTTTTAGTGATAGTACAGTCCTCGAACCTAACTAATATAATGGGGATCAATAACGATGTGAGAAAGCATTAGTTTACTCTACAGAATCCCCTCTATCATGTAATTAGAGATCTGAATGGTGACCGCTACTGTGATGATATTCTACTGCCTTTTGCCATCACAGAATTGCAGTTTTTTTGGGCACACGGCAGTCCTTCAATAAGATAGTGCAAAACCACACCCTGGAAATTATTTCCTGCAGCAAGCAGGTATCAATAGAATGTGTTGGCCTACAAACAGTGCCGATATGAATCCTATAGATAGGGGCCTAGTCTTTGGGATGAGTTTGCACATGCTTCAGTCATATCCTGCACTCTTCAATGAACTGCTTTGTGTACTTCAGCATCAATGTCGGACAGTGCCCCAATGTTTCATTCTCAAGCTCATCATTTCTATGCGACAGTGATGCCTTAAATATATCGTAAATAATGGAGGACACATACGCACAATATTGACCTGCATTGTTATACTCATTAGTTTTGAAAATATGTTTGTATTGATTGCTGTACTCATTTGATCATTTTACACATTTTAATGCTACAATTTTCAAATACCTTGGGTCCCAAATATGTGATGATGAGGACTCGGGAAATGAGATTAAGCTAAGACTCCAGATAGCTACCATGGCAAGGTTGAATATGATTTGAAAAATTAAGATCAGTATTACAGTAAAGATAGCATACATATTGACAATTCAGAATATGGAGGTGTCGTACATGGTGTTGATTGTAACTGATACGTTTGTCATGTCATGTTCTACTATTTTTTCTTTTCATCCCTTCTAAAAAGTGATCCTTAACTTTTTTCAAAGGATATATATATATATAAAGGGTTTATATATATATATATATATATAAAGGGTTTATATATATATATATATATATATATATATATATATATATATAAAGGGTTTATATATATATATATATATATATATATATATATATATATATATATATATATATATATATATATATATATATATATATATATATATATATATATATATATATATATATATATATATATATATATATATATATATAAACCAATGTATGATAATGGAAACCACATAATGTGGGATAGAATATCACAGCAATCAAATCAGCTAGAGATTGAAGGAAAAAACTACTAATTGGACACATTAGATGTAACCTTAGCAATATAACTAGACACTCACTCTATTTGAAATTACAACGAAAAATACGGTTTGGAAACATGAAGACAAGTATGAGATAATCAAGGAAGTTAAATCATCGTGTAGGCCTTACTAATGAAGACGGTGTATTAAAGTTGAAATTAATAAGGCTGACAGTTTCAGTAGAAGAAATAATTCAGCTTACATTGACATGTTTTAGATATCATCTTGGCAAGTTGCAACATTACTAAATATTTGCATTTCAGTGTCATACCTGAGACATATGTGGAAGGGTTTCATGATGCAACAAAGATACATTTGATGCCATATCGGTCTTTGGGAAAGTCTGGACTAAGTGTATCAGCTTTAAGTTTTGGTAAGTTATTGTTATGTTTGTAATCCCTGTTTTAATGTTTGCATAATGAATTCAGCTGATAAGCAATCAATCTTTTAGCCTTTCTGAAGAATTCTGGTGTAATAGAATGCAGAGACCACTAAACAATCAGTTTTATGGGCCAAGTGACCGAGAGTTTTATGAGCCATTGTGATATATTTCTCTGACATAATGGATATTGTCAAGTTTTACCTACAATAGCGCGTTAACTTTTGTTTATGTGCGATTTGTGCTTGTGAACTGTGAAATGATCCAGATTTCTAGCGTGACACAATAGTTCGAAATATGGTGACTGCGATGGTTTTCGTTGTGTATTCCGGATAGATGGAGCTCGTTAGTTTCAGGAGGGCAATCCATCTAAGAGAAGGCCACATTAAAATAAAACCACTGCTGCCTTTATAGTTCAGGCTATTTTTTAGCCAAAGGCTAGTGGAGAACACCATAAAGAAACCGGTAGAAAGCCAGAGGGAAACTACTACTGTAATACCCTAGATTACATTATGTTTTGTCGCGACTAATAAAGTGGTTCTCATTGATGATTCTGTCGTAAAAAGATCCATATCAAACATTATTGACAGACAGCCAAGATTTCTAGGGCATGTGCTAAGAAGAACACAGGTTGAACACTTAATAACCACTGGAAAGATCAAGGGCAGAAGATATAGGTTACGACAAAGAGAAAAGTTGCTAGATGGACTGGTATTGTGCACGGTAGAAGTACACCAACCGAGCTTATTGACAACACAAGAGACAACGAGTCGTGGAGAAACATGAGCGCCTACGCCAGTCGTCATGGCACTTGATTGATTGATTGACTGAGATCCTAATTCAAGTGATCATGACATCAATAAGAGAAAAGAGAAAACCATACATTGCAAAAGAATAGTGTGTGGAAGGAGAAGGTACAAGAATTGTTCTACATATAACAATATTGATGGAAAAGAAAATAGAAGTAAAAAAATGACCTATACTTGTGCTTCATAAATTACTGTAAAGCATTCGACAAGGTGAAACATTCAGAAATTATACACGTACTAGAAAAACTCAGTTTAGATGGCAAAGATCTACAAAAAGTAAAAATATTTATTGGAAGCAAAAAGCTGTGTTTAGGGTTGACAGTAATATAAGAAAATTCCAAAAGATAGAAATGGGTGTTAAACTGGGATGTGTAATGTCATCAGATCTCTCTCGCTGTGTACATAGTAGGGCCTATATGTGAAATATAGAAAGCATGCTAGGAGTAGCAGTTGAATGTTACAATCTGAATAATCTGAGATATGCTGATACAATACTGATTGATGTGAGTGAAGAAGCAATACAAGCCTGTTAGACATGGTAGTACGAGAAAGTAAAAACAAAGGACTCCGTTTAAACAAGAAGAAAACAGAAGTAACCAGTTGTCTCAAAGAAATGTATAGGGCCTAATATACATTGTTATTGTTTTGTTTTTTGCCATAAAATGCGAACAAGTGCCTCATTTGTTGAAATTTAAGACAGACTCATCAGCAAATCTGCAACCTACAGTCATAACTCATTATACATGCTACGAACGAGAAGAAGATGGCTTATCACTGCAATATAAATAATATACTCTGATGTTAGTAAAAATCATAATTCTCAGCCTGGTTACAGAAATATCATTTCTTCTAGAAATTTGAGTATCACCTTTGTAGCTACATAATCAATAAAGTGGTTTTAGAAGGAAAAAAAGACATGAAAACTGGTGTATAGCACATGCTATAAATCAAACAATAGTCATATATTTTTTATCAAAAATGCTGTGATAGGAAGAATAGCATGTAGCACATGTTGAAATCATTGTTTGAAGATGATAGTTTTAGTGCAAAGAGTAACATCTAAACGTGTTATAATTATTGTTCAAGTATAAAGTTTAGCTAATATTGTTATAATGCTTGTGGTTTTAGCATACTGAGCAGCAATATTGTAATATTAGTACTATGCAAATTGTCAGATGAATGTTCTACCATTTCAGGTGCAAGTTCTCTGGGTAGTGTTTTCCGAACAACAGATGAATCTGAATCATTAGAAGTTGTAAAAACTGCAATACAATCTGGCATAAATTATATTGATACTGCCCCCTGGTATGGCCATGGAAAATCTGAACGTGTTCTAGGGAAGGTACAGTACTTAAACAAGAATGTACATAAATATTATTTTAAAAGTACTGGCATCGCCTAAGATGGATGTGTCCTATAATTGGCGCAAATAAAACAACGACAATGTATTTACATTATCTGGACTATATCCTGCTGGAAATCTAGTAAGACCATTGTCCTGGTATCAGGATAAACAAATATAGGTAGATGTGCTGCCAAAATAAAAAATAAAACAACCTAACAACGAGATACAGAGACAGACGTCGTTTCGACTAAAAGCCTTCATCGGGACAAACAAAAGACCACACAAAAAACGAATCTTACATGAAGACAAATATGGTTATTGTAGGGAGGAGAAGAGGACAATGGTGAATAGATAATGGACGAAGCACAGATGAAGCAGCATGACGGGGAAGAAAAAGGTATAGAGAGAAGAAAGTGGTGATTAAGAAGGAGAAATTGCACAGAAGAAAGTGGGAAGTGGAAACTGCAGTCAGTTCTGGTGATTCCTGTCCATAAGAATTGGATGTGTGTAGGGTATTCTAGCCCAAAGACCAGCATCGTGCAGCTGGTTCTTCACCATTTGATCTGAAATTTGATAAGCTGCTGGCATTGAGTGAACTGTGGAGGACGCAGATGCAGATCGATTCCTGAGGTATCCATATGAAACGATCTTCGGCAAAAGTTGTAACTCTGGGTCTTCCACTTGTCGGCCAGTCTGCCACTGACCAAGTTTGTTGAAATCACCTCCAAAGGTGACTAATGGTGCTTCTAACCATATTAAATTGTCTGCCACAACACTTTGTGATTGTCTAGTCTGTAAGCGTCCATTGATGGATTGTTGTTCTGGAGTGAGATGTAACATACTTGCGCATTGAATTTTCCACTGCATTAATTCAAGGACATTTAATCTTTTATAGGCATTGAAAATATGGTCAGAGATTTTTGTATTCAGTTAAGTTTCACGAGAATCTCATGAATCTGTCACGAATTATTGCCAAAAATGTTGTTTTGACCTTGACCTCGTTCATGACCTCATGGATCATGATGTGAGTACAATTCAGGTAACCACAGCAAGTTAATGACCAGGTGGACACAATCGATAGGTTGAATGATGTCCAATCAATGAATATCTATTATAAAAGTAATTCTCAAAAATGTTGTGCTACCTTTTTTTAACAGTATAACCCTATAATGCATATATTTTATATATTTTGTACATTTTATATATGCACATATATTTTCACTTAGACGAGAAAAATAATTTTTTCCATTTACCAGTAATTTGACAATGTGCATACTGTGTATCTTTGGTGTAAGCTTCATTTTTAAACTTTGTTTTTCTATAGATATTGCCTACAATTCCTCGCAGAAGCTATTATATAGCGACTAAGGTGGGTCGATACCAAGCTGACGTCAACAAAATGTTTGATTTTTCTGCTGAAAGAACTTTACAAAGTGTTGATGAAAGCTTGAAGAGGTTAGAATTGGAGTATCTAGATGTGATACAAGTAAGTCTTGTCAGTATTCTAGTGTGCCTAATGTGTATGTATTTAGCTTGACTAAGTAAGTTTGTCTACACAAAACTGTCTTTGCAGTTTGGACTGAAATCAGTAAAATTAAGGAAAACAATGTGACGCAGAATACTAAGTGTCAAAGTGTCATCAATTGTGAGAAGCTTGAGGTTGCTAACCACTATATATATATATATATATATATATATATATATATATATATATATATATATATATATATATATATATATATATATATATATATATATTATATATATATATATATATTCAGTCAACAATATAGTATCCCTGGATCAAGAAATTAGCTTTAAGATAAGCAGGAACATTGAACATACTAACAGAAAGGATCAAATCAAAACTTCTCAATTATCAGGCATGTGTCCTCAGATTCCTCCTAAAGTGAAGTAAAGTGAAGCAGGGTCGAACTATATGCTCCAGGAGAGACAGTTAAAACTGCTATAGATATATGTTATAAATCTTGCACTTTAGCGTATAGATGTGTATGTATTTGTGTATGTGAACAAGCATATGTGTGAGTTTATGTATTTCACACAGTAAGTCAACACTCTCTTGTTATAGAAAGAGGATGATGTTGTGTTCTCCTATTACCAGGATTGCATTTGTCTTCATCCTTCATGCAAGTAATCATACAGGGGATTTTTATGATCTCCCTGTGTAGTGGTTAAGCTGTTTGCCTTGTCCTCAAGAGGTAGCAGGTTTAAATCCTACCTATGATGTTTTAAAAAAAATTAATGTTTTGGAGATCCTTCAGGATTATCGCTTGAAACAAGGAAATTACATGATATTAGTGGTACTCTCTGCAGATGTGCTGTTTGTTGAAACATACTAGATATGGGGAAATCTGAGTACAATAAGTTCAATCCTCCATGCTTTCGAACCTTTTCTTTAAGTAATTTTTTCTTTACAACAACAAACTTTGTACCAACCTCATTTATCTTTCAGCTTTGGATTAGGAAGAGTTTTGTTGGTGCCCTGGTGTGTATCATATACAGCATTGTTTGTTGCCTCTACATTACCTCATTATGTATATACCCAGCTTTATTTAGCAAAGTCTATGTGTCTAGGTATTTATGAATTACAAACAAGCTAAAATGTTACATATATTCTATATTAATGTACAGCTAAGAAACATGGACAATAAACAAACAGAAGACAGAATTGATGCCTTTCAGTTGTGGATATATAGAAGAATATGGAAGTACGGGGGCCACATAGCACAGTGGTTGGTGCACTAGCTTCACATATGAGTGGTTCTGGGTTCAACCCCAGTTGAGGAGGAAGTGTTTTTCAGATCACAATGGCTCCTAGGTTGACCCAGCCTTAATTGGGTACCAGATTAATCCGGGAAGTAAAGACTGCAAGGTAGACGGCTACCGCCCTCATATAGCGAATTCACTGAAATGTGAGATCGCTAACATCTCACACCCCTATGGCATTAATAAACACTATGGGCTAACTTTACTTTACTTTTATTTAGAAGAA
This sequence comes from Meghimatium bilineatum, assembly GCA_034231615.1. NCBI lineage: Eukaryota > Metazoa > Mollusca > Gastropoda > Stylommatophora > Philomycidae > Meghimatium > Meghimatium bilineatum. Next base: position 77,201,885 of record CM067298.1, on the reverse strand, counting down.
TAGGGAGAACATCATGGAAAGAGGAGAAAACCAACAAAGAGGTTCTAACCACACTTCGTATGAAGAAAGAATTATTAAAGGACATAAAGATCAAACAAATAAAATATTTTGAACATATTAAAAGACATGACACCTTGTTGAAGACCTTGCTTGAGGGTAAAGTCGAGGGGAAGAGAGCAAGAGATAAAAGTGGGAGGGTAACACCACAACATAGACAAGTTACTGTCTGGCATAGTAAACCACCAAGAGGCAGGGGATGTTGTAGGTCTGTTGCAGCCAGCTTTCGTTGCGAAGACAGCCCTTAATGATTATATTTTATGGTTATTCTTGTGTAGATCTAGATTTTGACATGTGTCCTGCCATTCCCTTTTTTTACTGCTTGGTTAAAAGATGTTCTTGTATAGTTAATCAGTTACAGGACGTCCTGTTTTCTTGGTTTGGTTATTTTTCTGCTCATTTGCTAATAATATTCATATTTTTTACAACTTTTTCAAAGTATTTCTTTCAGAAAGATTTTTATTCTTTGTTGTCTCATTACTATAGAGTTATCTTGACAGCTTTCGTCATGTTATCACAGATAGTTTGGTAATAGTATTGGTATATTGGCCCAAAAAAAGTAAAGTAACCCATAGCATTTATTAAAGCTGTAGGGGTGTGAGATGTTAGGGATCTCACATTTCAGTGGCTCTCCAAATGAGGATGGTAGCCATCTTCTCTCACTCGCAGTCTTTATTTCCCGGATTAATCCGGTACCAATTTAAGGCTGGGTCAGCCCGGGAGCCACTGCGATCTGAAAAACATTTATTGTAGGCTATAATGTATATTGGTATAGGCATAGGAAATAAGTAAAACAATGATCTCTCCCCACACACACACACACACATATTTGTTTCCTCATCTGTGCAGAGTCCTTCGTGAGAAATGTAAGAAATGACCAGGTCTGTACTGAGTTCAATCCCCTCAATATTGGAAGATAGCCTATTCAAGAAATCATATACATAGTGCTGCTACCAACTAGCGCAGTGTCTTAAGCAACTGATGATATCAATAAAGAAACACACCAAGGCACAAAAATTGTTTTTAAATAGGAATAAATAAAAAATAAGAACACAAAGTTTAAAACCTGATGAAATGTTATAACCGATAAGAACAGGAAGGTGTCACACATTTTGAATATTTGGGAGCAAATATAAACACTTAAGGGAATTGTGCAGCAGAAATCAAGAGAATACTTACAGTAGAAGCACAAATATTAGTACAAATTAACAATATCTAGCACAAAAAATGTGTAACGCTAAATTACATAACATACCATCAGAAGAAACATATTCTCAGTAGTAATTTATGGCTGTAAACCATTGCCATTTAATAAAGTAGGAGTAAACACAGAATTTCTCCCTTCAAAATGAGATGCTAGAGAATCATATCGAGAAATACTATGTTTAAAATAGATGAATCAAGAAGTGTTAACAAACATTAAATGTGAAGAAGGGTTAGCTGCTATAAAAGCTTGCCATTTCTTATAATATAGGTCTAATGATAGATAATAGCATGGAAAAACTAGTATTAACAGGTACGGTTACGGTAACATGGGAAAGGAATGTCCAAGACGATGATGGACAAAACACTTTTCATGGTGTTTATACCTGTCCTTGAATGCAGCAGGTCAACTTGCCCAGAAGTTAGTTGATCAGAGCATCCATAAAGACGATCACATTCTGGAAGGAATATGTCACCTGAATATATCACATTCTGGAAGGAATATGTCACCTGAATATATCCCATTCTGGAAGGAATATGTCACCTGAATATATCACATTCTGGAAATAATATGTCACTTGAATATATCACATTCTGGAAATAATATGTCACCTGAATATATCATGCCTATTCATTTGGGTTAATTCAGTTTGGGTTATAAATTCCTCCTATATCTCATCATTGAGCTCATTGGACTAAGTGGTTCGAATGTCGGCCATCCACACTGTACTGGCGATATTATTGGATACATTAGAATTCAACAATAGTTGAAAAGCAATATCTGTGCAGTCAAATTCAGAATTCTCATTTATTTCACACAGTTCTCAGCTGTTTGTCAGACAATCGTACTTTTTTTTACTAGCCAGCTACTTTTTTCACCTTTTAACTCCACCAGTTGCAGGAAGAGAGTTCCATCAATCTTGTCAGTCATTCTGATGTAATATATAATTTGTTGTCTCCTGATATGCCTTGTAAAGGAAGATTGATTGATGATTGATTGAGAACCCCCAGAAATTGCGAGCGATTAGTTATTACTTTCTATGTGCAGTGGGGTGGTTTTTCTGAGCTTTCTTTCATACCCAGGAGACTTCAGCTTTCAGATTAGTGCAATGCCTACTGAAGGAGCCTTCGACTCAGATGGGGTATACAATTTTATAGATGGTATGCTACAAAGCTTCAACAAGAGAGCCTCAATATAATGACATATCATCTACTAAGCTTTTCTGTTGCATGTGTGATTTGTCTAGTGGGCGATTTGTGAGGCCCACAGACGCAACTGCATGTGTATGTAAAGAAAGATATTTTGAGTTACCTGTATCATGAGGTCTTATATCTTTCTGCACACTGCACTGGTTTGCAGCAAACAAAGAAAACATAAAAGTTAGAGATAAGGGTCAGGTTGACAGCACTATTTTGATTAAGATTTGAACTCTTAATATTTTTTGAAAGTCATCATTAGAATGATTATAGATTGAAACCCATGGTGTTTTGTGTTACAGATATTTTACAAAAATTTTATCTGTATACTACAATGCTGATGTTTCTTTGATGCTGATACTATTGTTAATTACAGGCCGTAATATGTATTACAAATAGTGATAATTCTGACTTATATACTGACAGGTCCATGATATGGAGTTTGCTCCTAGTTTGGATGTTATACTCAATGAAACACTGCCAGCCCTACAGAAAGTGAAAGATGCAGGAAAAGCTAGATTTATTGGCATTACTGGATATCCTCTTGCTAATTTCAAGTATAATTGTTTTTTCCCCTATTTTTCTGCATGTTAGCTGTTAAATTATATTTTGATGTTGCTTGTACTGTGTTTGTCATATATGTTGATTTGGATTTAATTGTTTTTTTATATTTCTTATGACTTTTACATTTCTTTTCACTTGGATAATTGTGTTCTTTAAAACATTCCAGATATGATATAATTAAAAGATTTTTGTTTAAAGCCAAAGAAAATATGAAAGCTCATTTTTTAGAGCCAAACACAATAAATCTGAGTAACACTATTTATTAACCATAAGCCATAATGTGAAGTATGCCTTGTTCTACTCAAGATATATGACTTGTTTTCCTCGCACACATGCACAGAGTGTGGTAGACAATTCCAATCATGCATAGGACTCATTAGTCACAGTCAGACACACCACAGACTTATCATCATCCCAGTTGAACTGAATGGTCAGTGTCGACTCCGATGGACAATGGTCCTGCTAGATAGCCGCAGGACATTGTCCAGATAATGAAAATGCATTGTGCCACCGTTTTAGCCATTTGACCGACACATCTTTTTATGGTGTACCTTTAATTTGGGTGGGTTTCCTTAGCCTGTGACAGCTTTCCTATCTGTCGCCAGGTGGCTAGTGTGTATTGACTGCACCGAGATGGCTGTCATTGATATCTATCTTGCACAAAGTGTCCCACAGCCAGTGAACTTGTCTTGACAAGTTTTTTTCGATAGGAAATCATAATATTAAACATGTGATATATGTTCCAAGTATTGGGTATTTCCTATGTTCTTTCTGGAATACTGTATTAACATGTATGTTTATGCAATTTTTAGTTATGGACTGTAAGAAATTCCTAACCCTGTTAAGTATTATCCTACATAATTAAGCAACTATTTTCTTCTCATATATTGGACTGCATAGTGATTGATCGCAGGAGACGAAACTTAATTTTGCAAGAGAAAAAAATTTGCAGGAAAAATCTTCTGCAGCCATGCTGATAATGAAGCCCTTAAAAATTGCACAATTGCGAACTTAATGGTCAGGTATGGTTCTCGCATAATCTGATGACATTTTGCTATGCAACCTAGGCAGGTTCAGAACTGATGTCGGGAATGTTGTACAGAGCATATTAGACTGTCATTATGGACTTTCGGAGTGCCGTGATGTCCCGGTTACTGCCATTAAATCATGCTCATTGAATTCAAGCTCATGCGACTGCACTCGATATGTACTTGAGAACTGGTATATCCACGAAGTTGGTACACTACAGTTTTTTGGGGGGATTATCATCCATCATTCTCATGTGTGGATACCCTGTCAATTTTCTGTTTCTTTTGTTTCATCTTTATCCTAGGTTTTACATTATTCCTACTCTTCCAGACCTGGAGTTTATCCCTTTTAGCTGTTTGGATGTGATTATGGATAGTGCCATTCCTTAATCAACATGTGTTATGTTCTGTGTTTCCAGTGATTAGGTAAAGTTCATTACCATGGTGTTTAGTAAATTATTGTCTTTTTATGTGAACAAAATAGGATTTATCTTTCTTTTATTTCAAATAATGTTTATCCTTTCTTCTGTAGTGTAACTGAGACCTGTCTGTTTGTTTCATGGTTCCTGAAATGTGTTCTGTTCTTGTGTAAATGGATGTCATGGTTGTATACTTTTCCCAGTACTTTTTAACATGTATCTTGAATATATAATGCATGAAGCATTACAAGATCTCCATACATTAGTAACTATTGGTGGTAGACCACTGTGTAACTTGCATTATGCTGATGATATCAATCTTTTGGCTGGTTCTGAATCTGAACTCCAGGAACTCACTTTAAAGTTAGTTATGTTAGTCAGAAATATGGCATTGAAATTAGCATTGATAAAAGCAAAATATTGGTGACTAGCGAAAACACGCAAGATTCCACAAATATCCGGTTAAACAGTCACAAATTGGAAGAAGTTACCACCTTCAAATATCTCAAGTCCCAAATATGTGAAGATTGCAACTCTGGAAATGAGCTTAAGCTAAGACTCAAAATGGCGATGGCTGCCATGGAAAGGTTGAATATGATATAGAAAAGTAAGATCAGCATTGCAGTAAAGATCAATCTATTGAAATCGCTAGTGCTAAGTATACTTTTAAAACAGATGTGAAAGCTTGCCACTAAATGCACACAAAGAAAGAAGGATTCAAGCTTTTGAAAACAAGTGCTACAGATATTATTACAGATATTAAGAATTAACTATATAGAACATGATAAATATATTTGTCCAGCAGCAAATAAACAAACCTGCAGGTTATCGAAAACTACTTTTGGCAGTGTGGAGAGTGCGTAAAATTGTTTGGTTTGGACATGTAATGAAACACAATTCACTTTATATAAAAAATTTTTCAAGGAGCAGTAAAGGGTGGAAGAAGGAGGGAGGGCAGAGATAATGCTGGATTGATAATAAGGAATGGTCTGAGCTGAATTTTTCTACACTTCTCCGAATGGCTGAGGATAGAGCTGTTTTGAGAGTTTTTTTGCTGATGTATAGAGTATGGCACCCTACAACCCTTATGGGTTATGGGTCTTATTATTATTATTATTATTATTATTATTATTATTATTATATATCGATGTCTCCAGAAATCAACTCTGTTCTCTAATTGATTGGTTGTCAACTATGTTTCAACACCCCATTTTAAAACAACAAATGACAAATAGTCCACCTAACTTACTGGGAACAAATTTGCTGTACATTTACTGAATTACTTTCTAATTAAAACAAACAAGATTCTTTGAAAAAAATACGAGATTCCTGGATTTTGTTAAAGAAGTCCAGATTTTTAGAGATAATGCAAAGTGGCAATAGTGACTGTAATTATGTACATCATATGAGAATTTGACAGCATAAAAATAGCATACCACTAGCTAATGAGTGACAATAGGATGTTTAGCATACATATTTTCCATTTATCTTTTGTTGACTGTGATTTCAAAACAGAAGTTACTTTAAATAAATGCACCTTGTATTATCAACCTCATGTTCAAGAATAATGTACCAGTAGTGGCTTTTTTCTCTTAGGACTATTCTAGAGAAAAGTCATATCCAAATTGACATCATCCTGACTTACTGCAGAGCTTCTATGAATGATAATTCTTTAAAAGAATGGCTACCATATTTCCAGGTAAAATATGTTCACCTATAACATAGTTTCTCTTATTATTCCATTGGGTTTCCTGTGGAACATATCAATGCAACTGTAATTTTGTTTATCATCTTCTATCTGTCAACTTTTTCTTGCTTCTTAAACTCTACACACAAATACATTATTGTTTCTGCCAGGTGTTCCACTGGCATTCAAACTATGGAGTTGGAAAAACATTTGTATGACATATAGTCCAAATATTGGAGAATGTAAATGGTGAGGTGCTAGAACTGCACTTTGTGTTTCTAAAAATGTGTATCTAGTTTCTTCTTTGTTCACTTTCAGACTTCCACAACATTGACTGACAAAGGTAACAGTCAACCCCAGGCTCCGAGCAGTGCTGTGGAGTTTTTCCTGAAAGGAGACAGGACATGGCCAGGTGTCTCTCCGTTCCTCATGTATATGTGATATAGGTGGTGGTGCAGTCTGTTTTGATTATAGTGATAACTGGAAAATGATAGCCTGGTGCTGTCTAGAGATCTGATGGTAGACATTATTTATTACTGATGGTAGACAGTATAGTGATAACTGGAAAGTGATAGCCTGGTGCTGTCTAGAGATCTGATGGTAGACATCATTTGTTACTTAGGCTGTATGATCATATTCCCCCTGTGATTTAAGAGTTGTTTTAACTGCAAATTTTACTGCCTTGTAAGTAGTTTCTATGTCACTCTATCACAATGCATCATCTTCTTTGGCTTGTTTATCTGCAGCTTCTTTTTCCAGAATATTGCTATGCAGTGGTATCCGATGGATTGTGCACCTCTTGTAGTACACTGGTTAGCTTTTCTAGTGAATTCACTAGTGCACATAAGCACTGTTATTGTGACTTCATTATTCCTATTACTGAGAGGGCATCTGTGTAGATGACAATTTTATTTTACACAGATCCTTATATTCAATGAAAGTGTTTGCTAAATATCTCAGGTCTTCTGCTTCAAAGTTATTGCAGTATTTTCCAGTAGCACTTGATAGTGAGAGGTCATCCCCATTTAGTTTTATTAGTATGTATCCTTCTCCATTTTCAAAAGCATTTCTAGCAGGCTCATCAGTGTCTGAAATTGAAAGTGGAAAGTTTTGTCAATGTTTTTGGTTGCTATGAGCTTTATTTTTTTTTTTAATTGCATCGTTTTGTTCTCAGTGTCTGGGATAAAGTGGTTTACTTATGGGAAATATTTCTTGTCCAGGGTGAGGTGGTTGAATACATGGGTATTGACTTTTTTTGAGCTTGCTAGAATAGTATTGTTACTGATTATTGCTTTAGCATGATCCTCAAAGTTACTCTGGTTTAGTCACCCTTTTTTCAGACTGTTTATATATTTATGCATGGGATGTTCTATGAGTCTCTTAAACTTCTCAGCTTGTTGTAAGACTATTTTTGTCTGTCTTCCATTGGCTACAATCTACTAATGCTTCCCATGTGTTTGATCTAAGTAGACATGCATGTGGTTGTATCTGTGGATCTCACCAATGGCCCACTAGACATACCACCTATGCAACAGAAAACCTTAGTAGATGACATGCCGTTATATTGAGGTTATCTTCTTAGAGAAGCTTCATGGCACATCATCTATACAATTATGCTTTTATTTTGTTGTTGAAATGTGTTTCATGTTTACTTGAATATATGTATGCACCATCTGTGGTTGGGAGGAAGCCAGAGATGTACTATGCAGCACTGGGGAGGAGGAAACTGACAGCACTGTTTTTTCCTATGGCTGAAATCCATCATAGAGGCACAGTACTCAGGACATGACAATCCTTTTGACTTGAACATTTGGTTGCATGCCTGGAGCAATAGAGAAGTTTGGCATAACCAGTAGTCAATTGGTGGCAGGGAATGAGCATAGTGAACCCTATCTTGACTACAGTTGCTAGGAACAGTGCATAGGTTGAAACCTACCTTCCTGTAGGTGTGATAGTTATTCTCTGGCTCTGTCCCGGGGTCGGCCGAAAATCCACAGGCTTCCCAGCAATATAATGCCATTTAATGACATTGGGTCAAAGGGCATGAGACCATGGACCACAGAATCAGCAATCAACCATCTAAGTAGACGTTAGTGTCACTGTTATGATGCGGGCTGCTTAGTTTTGAAATATTTTTATCTTGTTAAAGTTTGATTTGGCTGTAGTAGACCAGGCTGAGATGTCATATTAAGATGGGTCTTACTCTGCCTGTGTATTCCTTCCTGAGGACCATAGGCATCCCAAGTAGTCCCAGCTTATTGTTTTCATTATGGGTTGAAAAAACCTTTTAGGATCAATACCCGCCAGTCATATGGATTCCATCATTTCTCTGTGTTGTTTCATCTCTAACCTAGCTTCAACCCTTCTGGGTTATCTCCACATTTAGCTCTGCCATTTGAACATCAATAGTGCCATTCTTTCTTGTCATTTCTTGTTGTGTTCATAGTTTTGTTAAGGGACTTTTGGTTGAAACATTGATTTTTGTGTGTTTTTATGTGTGTTCCCAGTGATTAGCAAAACTTCATTACTCAGTTCCAAGCTTTGCCTGACATTTTTATAGACAGACAAGAAAACTAACATAGAAGTCCTCAAAGATGATGGAGTAAAAAGACAAATTATAGCAAAAATTAGAATCAGACAGTCAAGATTTTTAGGGCATGTGATGGTTGGTTGGTTGGTGCTGATTCAGCAGTTCATGGGCTCATGCCCTTTGACCCAATGTCATTGTGTGATACATGCATGTGTTTGTGAGTTGTTGTTTTATTCCATATAATGTGTTCCATTTATCTGACCCTGGAGGGAGAAGCATTTTCCTGATGTCATCCAGCGCTGGGCATTCAAAAAGGTGGTGGTCAACAGTTTCATAGGAATGAATGCACAGCCAGCACCCTGGAGTGTGTTGTGGTTGTATTCTGTAAAGGTGATTGTTAAGCTGTACATGTTGTGTACGCAGTCTGAAGATGATACTCTGGTCTTTCCTTCCCAGGAGGTTGATGTTGTCTTTAGGATATGGGCTGGTCATATATTTATACATTTCTCTCCCAGTTTTCCCATGGCCCATCTTTTCATCCAATTTTTGTTGTTCACAGATTTCAACATCATTTTAACTTTGTGCATGGTTGTTTGTGTATATGGCTGTTCTTGTTGTGCTCTCATCTTTGCTAGTCTGTCTGCCTTGTCATTACCTGGTGTGTTTGAGTGGCCAGGAATCCACTGCATAATAATGCTGACTTCATAAGATGTAAGCAGCTGGTTGGCATGGTGATATATTTCAACTAACTCTGGCTTACAATGTCCATCACATTCTAGTGCTTGAAGAGCGGATATAGAATCTGTAAAAATCACAATGTTTTGGTCTTTTCATGGAAAGGCATCAAATATGGTCTTCAAGTGGTACAATTTCTAGTGTTGTTATTTCAACTTCATAGTTAGAATATATCTCCCCACAAGCATTAAACAACTCATTAGATGTTATGTCTGGATACTATAGACAGACACCATAACCTGCTTTAATGGTGGCTTTGAAAGCAGACCCATCAGTATAGACATGGATCCATTGTTCTGGGTAGGTGTCTATTGTTTTCTGTGTTGCTTTCATAAGATTTACTGGGTCGGAACTTTTTGTTGCATTATCTCTTAATTGTGTCTTGATTTTCGTCTATTTAAAACTTGCATGTGGTGGTAAACATTTTTTTTACTCTTTGCAGTTCTTGTCTCTTGTATGGGAGGTTATAGCTGTCTTTTATTTCATTTACATGGCTGGGGACTTGCTTTTGTTTTATTCTGTGGTTTAGTTATTTTCTTTAGTAAATAATACTATATTCTGATCCACACTCAGGATTACAGTGTAATTACCATGCTAGACTATTATGACATGTTTTTTTCTTTTAGACAGAAACAAACTACAAAACTACCCTATTGTGTATCCCTATGAGAGACTATTCTGGTCTTTTCATTGGCTGAAGATAGTATCCTCAAATAGTGACATGAATTAGTTAGGGTATTTTTGTGATGTTTCTGCCGATAGATTAAAAAGGTCTCCATTGAGCTAATGTTTAGGCCCCTACATAGACATTTTAGGACCTCTATTGTAGAATGGTGTGGATTGTTCAATAAGAAACATATTGACTTTCAGAGCAAAGGAGTCGGTGTGGTGAATGCCTCTCCCATTAGCATGGGTCTTTTGTCAAACCGAGGTGCTCCCTCTTGGAACCCTGCTTCTTCTATTATCAAGGAAGCTTGTGCGCAGGCAGCGTCCTACTGCATGGTGAGTTTACATAAACTTTCATCTTATAATTGTCGTTTATTATATGTTTATTGTTATCCTGTAAGTTCAATTCTTAAACTTTGGAATTTTTATGAGAGTACAGTTAATCAACAGTTCAAGGTCCTGAATGATTGATATGCACAATCTGCTACATTTGCTGTGGGATACTGAGCATTTTTTTGGACTGCCTAGATCACAGAATAATTCTATTCATTACGTTGCTGTGAGGTCAGATCTAATAGCAACTTTAAAAAGTAGATACTTTTGATGCTGGTGTGTGTGATGTTTGTGTTTTGCCGTTTTCAGTGCTGTTGCTTGTGCTAATAATTTTGAGTACAATTGGTGTTTAGGAGTATTAATGATGCATATGAGTTGATGTTTATTAGTACAGTGAACATTTGTCAATGGAGCTGATGTTTTGAGTATATTTCAGGGGTTTTGGTAGTTTATTTTGTTCGTACTGGTACTTATGCATTAATATCCTCATCAAGGTCAGCTACTTGGCAAGTTAAGTATAGTTCAAAGAGGACTTTAAGTATCTTAGTTGTGATGTAACTGGGGTAATGCTTGCTGAGACAAATGACATATCTTACTATGCAAATTGCTACAGTGAATGCAGTGTGATGATATAAATGGCTGAAAGCTATAAAAGTACAACATTATCATGGCCACACAATTCATGCAAATATAAGGCTAGTAAAGAGTGGCACACTGTGCCTTCCTCTACAACCCAGACCAATAGCACCATGTTGATAACATTAATAAATAGTCACTTAGTCTTGAGGTGGGAGCTCTTGACAGTCAATAAACTTTCTGACAAACGCACAGGTTCTCCTCAGTTCATCAACTGAGGTTATATCCAAACTCATATTTGGTCTGTTATCTCATACTTTATATTCTTTGCAGTCTTACTGCACTGTCCTTTTAAGGAACAAGATGGTAGTGTTTATATTTGCACACGATTTGATGCTGGCAAGACTAAGAGCCATCTCCAAGACCATTTTGGTACTCATCAGAGAGCTACTATTTGCAGATGATGTTGCTTTTCAGTCACTGGTCGACTGCCTGTCAAAGAACTTGTGATACATTCTTTCTCAAGATAAATGTGGAAAAGAAAGTTGTACTCATACAAGGAACTGTCTCACCAACAGAAGCAATCACATTAAATAAGGCTCCACTCAAAACAGTGCAAAGCTTCAACTGTCTCTGATCCACAGTAATATGCATACTATCACTCAATGAGATCAACTTACGCATAAGAAAAACGTCTACAACTTTTGGAAATTTGATGGAGAGAATGTGGAAAAACTCAAAATTGACATTGAAAACCAAAATAATGATTTAGTAGTCCTATGTACTCAGTTGTATGGATCAAAAACATGGACACTTCACTTAATCCATGAAAAGAGGCTAAACATGTTTCATTTGAGGTTTCTCTGTATAATACTGCACATCAATAGGCAGGACAGGGTTTCTAACACAGAGACTCTTTCATGCTAAAATAACAGCCCTGTACTCCACACTCAGACATAGATATTTAAGATGACGTACATATGAAAGGAATACCAAATAATCACATTCTCAAAGACGTTCTTTTTGGTGAGCTCTTATCTGATGGATAGTAAAGAGACCAAAACTGAGATATAAGAACATCCGAAATACAGTCTTGAATGATTTTCCCGCCGAAGACGGATGTGTCGGGCCATTGGCGCAAATAAAACGGCGACACAACGCATTTCCATTTTCTGGACTACATCCTGCTGGAAATCTAGCAGGACCATGATCCAGCTAGATCCAGTTGGAGTTTGAGAATGAACGCAGAAGAAGAAGAAGAATGATTTTGATTTCACGATCAATCTAAATTCTTGTGAAGAACTGGTTATTGATCATGGAACATGGAGTACTTCGCTATGCCATGGCATCCAATTGTCTGAAGTGGCCATGATGGAGAAGACAGAACACAAGCAATATAGATAAAAAAACACATACATCTTTAAACACAGATTTGTTATATGTATTATGTTCTTACCTCTGCTGATAAGGAATGGATGAAATCAGCCATGAGAGCGGCTGCAATTTGAATAGTCCATTTGTAATTTTTTTATGCAGGTCTTCTTCCTGATCATCTGTAAAGATGCAAAAGATCTGCATCATCATCATCTGCTCTTATTTCTGTGAAATCCAACATATCCATAGTAGTAAATTTGCTTCATTACAGGAGCAGTAGCCAGATTTCAACTTTTTAATATTATGCATAGTTTCATTCAGCTTTCTGGCCTTGCTGAATTCAGATTAAAAAGTCAATAGGTCTGCATCAATATATGCACTGAGATCCCCCTCAATCCCGCAGGGGGGCCTCTCAGTGTGTAGCAGGCAGATTTCTGGATCCACCAGTAGTCATAGCTACTGTCTGTGAAATGCATCTTTATCGATATTTCTTTTGTTAAATAGTATGTACGTCTTATATTAAAAATTTAACCATTGCTTCCCATAATTTACCATAAATTCATTTGATACCCAGCAGGAGGTTAGTACAATCATTAGGTACCATTTACTCATACTGACACCATTTTGAATATTTCAATGCATGGACTGAGAATCATACTATAAATGTCCTAGTAAAATGAGTCTCAAAGAGTCATTGGATGGCTGTTGGCCATAATAAAGTTAATTAAAGAAATCTATATCAGCGTATGACTCCGACAGGAGAACAAGGAAGAAGAAAATACAGACATACTGTAGGCCTATATGTCATTTCTACAAGTGCAGCCTACACACTGTCTTCAATTAGTTTATAGCCCCATAGATGACTTTAAGTTGGTATAGCTTATTCATTATGATCATCATCTTAACATATTTGCAAAAAATGGTACAGGTTAAGCAAATGTGACCTCCTTTTTTAATAAAATAAATACACACATTATTTAATGAAACGAAATATCAATAAAGATGCATTTCACAGAAGTTAAGTCTACTTGCAGATCCATTGATCTGTCAGAGCTATACTGAAAGCCCCTACCTTTGGATGACCCTAGGGATGGGGGGGGAGGGGCTCTCAATGTGTAACGTGCAGTTCGAAGCATACCTAGCAACTTTTTAATAGAAGGTCAGCTAGGTCACGAAATTTGAATGAAACTGTGTGTAATATTTAAAATTTGGACTTATCACATGATGAGGTCACATTTTCTTAACCTGTACCGCAAAAACACATATTATGATTTTGTATCTTTTCATAAAAACATGTATTTAGCTTTTAATATTTAAATGTGTTAATTACTTTACAGAATAGAGGTGTGGATATATCAAGACTTGCATTAAAGTTTACCCTAGATCAAGAAGATATACCAACAACTTTAGTTAGCACTGCCAGGTAAGTTGCTCACACATTGTTTTATTTACATTTTTTATTTCTATTTATCTTCTACACATATTGTATCATAAAATAACCCAACTGATTTCTTTGTTTTCCACTTGAAACTAGGCAGGTTAAAAAGTAAAATTAAAATAAATTTAATATAAACTTTGTTTATTTAATACTAATAGTTAATACTAATAGTCAAAATAATCAAAACCTCTACTGGCTCAACATATTTCATAAATAATTTCACAGTGCTTAAACTGTCAAAGTGAAACCAAGCAGAAAAAGTGTCAACATTTTAAAGGGTCATTGTGTATTTAGAGTTTCATATATCCTCATTGTTACATAAGTCCATATTTAATAGCAACTACTGACAATTCCCCTCTTCCCACCTGTTTTTCTAAAATAACAATTATTGTAGGCCTAATTGTTCTATGATAATTAACATAGAGTCGACAAAATAAACTCATTTTCTTTTACATAAAATGCGCTCACAGACTATTGTAAAGCCTTTTTTTTAAAAAAACCACAGCCAGTATTTAATGTACAATATCTACATTCAACCTCTAAGGTATCACATGAATTTACTGCTCAGGACACACTGGATTCCACAATAAGGAAAGAGCAGACAGACTTGCAGCCAATTCACAAATAGAAGGAGATTTGAGGAATTTGATATAAAATGTTGAACTAGTATAACTAGACAATTGTGCTGCAGAATGAGAGTGTGGTCAACCAGAGAGCCACGGGAACTATCAGTATTCATACCCTTCGTTATCTGCTGGGGGAGATTGAGCACCAGTTGGTCTGCCCAGAGTACAATGATGTCAATTAATAGTCAAATGATTTTCATCATTCTATTGATGGTACTCTCCTATTTCCTTTACTTTCATCAGCTTCCTCAACATTAATTTTCACAAGACCTACTGTTGTCACCACTAAGTACATTATAAATATACCCACAACTTGTCATAGTTTTCTTCTGTTGGCCTAAATCTCATCTCAGCCAGGGTCCTGCCATCATTCCTTCCATTTTCCTTAACTACTCCATCTTGGTCATCTTTACCAAGGTGACTCTGATTTCCTTGGTCATGCTTACAAGATGTATATGTTTCAATCATCTTCTGTAACCTGAGGATGCACTCTCCTCTATTGCAATATATTCTGCCTATTTTGCACTCTATTGGTAATATTTTCTGCCTATATACTCCAATGCACTTAAACCCTTCCCTAACAATTATCTGACTGCTCTAAGTTGGTTATTACTTTCAATCCTCAGAATACTCTGGCACTCCGCATCCTTTACAGTAAGTTCTATATCCTCTAATTGGAATTAATCAATAGTCCTGTCTTCCCTTCTCCCTCTATCACTTTCTTGGATAAATAGGAACCTTTGTGACCTCTTAGTTCATTGTCATTTGCAAACTTCTGGAAGTTTTCATGGTACTGTCCCTTGACCCACAGAAGTGTAAGACTTGTACTTTTGTCCTTAAACACCCCAGCTCTTTATTTCCCTAGTTCTATTTTTTCATTCAAGAGCCCTTTTCAAGTGTGCCCCACAGGTTAACTTACTCCATTATGTGCAAATATTGCAACAAAAAATACATAAACCGAAAGGTGCTTGGCAACATTGACTTAATCACTAATTATTACATTGAATGCAACTTCTAGATTAATAGCAACAACAAAGGTAATTGGAAGCAAGTGAATAAGCCATGTTAAAGCATCAATTCATATTTAAATTATAATGGAATTAAAAATAATGTGTTATAATGATTATTTATTACAGCTGTGATAATCTGCTTCGAAATATAGAATCTGTCTACACACCTCTGAATGATAAGGAGCTGCAAATTCTGAAGGAAGTAATGGAAAGGTAACTGTTATTAATTATGAGAGAAGATTGTCATGGTATTTTTCTGATTTTGATCACTTGGAATGTGCTTATATCTGAATATTTGTCATAACAGAATTTTCAACAGCTTTATATGTGCTAGGAGACTTCTCAGTAAATCCTTACCCAGTAATGTCTTATTGGCTCAGAGATTCCTGTTTATTAATTTGCTCTGTTTTATCTATATTTTATCTATATATTTATCTATATATAGCTCAGCCATGTGAGCGTCAATAGCATCATTCATACATTGTTTTTATGGTAAATGTATCTTGATAAAAGCCTTTTAGTCGATATATTGATTTTTGTGTTATTGTGTGTGTTTCCAGTGATTAGCAGAACTTCCTTACTCTGTTCCAAATTTTTCCTGTTCGATTTCAGTTTTGCTGCAGTAAGTAAATATTGCTAATGAAGATGCTTGACATGGGAATTCATAGGGAACAATTATTAAAATATGCTTAAAAAGAGCATATCCATCAAGGTTATTGCAGGAAGGACTCCCTCAATGCTCTGCTCTACGCTGCATCCTTTTTCTTATATTTCTGTGGAAGCAGCAGTAGTGTATCATTTAGTCACTTTCTATCAACCAGTATTACTGGATTTTTTCAAGTCCACTTGCTACTCGTGGTTTAAAAAAAATTAAATTAGTCTCATAGTTCACTCAACTAAAACAAGTAGATGAATTCAAATATCTGGGCAGCAGATTGAGATATGACGGAAGACAAGAGGCGGAGATAAATACAAAATGTAATAAGGCCTGTCAGGTCATTGGTCAATTAACACCTTTACTATGAAACAAAGATATTACACTAGAAACAAAGAAAGTGCTTTTCAACACCATTTTCTCACCAACATTGTGTTATCTGTGTCAAACTTGGACATTAGATTCTAGAACAATCCATAAGATTAACACCACTGAAATGAGATGTATGATTGGAGTTAGCTTGAGAGACAAAATCAGGAATGAAACACTAAGGAAACAATTAGAGATCAAGTCAGCAATAGAATACATCCAGAAACAACAAGTTCAATGGTACAGCCACATAACCAGACAGAAAGAGCAAAGTATTATCCAAAAAACACTTAACAAACGATACAAAAACAGTCGACCTATTGGACGCCCTCGTAAAAGGTGGACAGATAGTGTATTAGAGACACTCTGAAATATTACAGCGGAAGAGGCAAATAGAAGGGAAAAAGACCGTACAATCACTCTCCCCTCAAAACCGAAAGGTACATGAGGACAGAAAGAAGAAGAAGAAGATGGTTCACTCAGCAACCAGTAAATAGGCTACCAGGACTCTGAAAAGGTCAAAGAATTGTGCCACTGATACTGAGTATATTCAGTAGGTTACGCTGGTCAGATGGTTTCTGGTCAACAACTGACTAGGTAGCTGAGCACTTATGGGACACTGTGTGCTATGATGTCTTGTTCATATCTCAGTTTTAATATCAAGTGCCATCTCCGCAACAGAGGTTGGTTGCAGTGGACCTCACACATCCTCTACTTTCATTCTGCTAGACTGTAACCTGTTCATCTCATGATGTTTCTCTCCTACTTGTATCTCTGCCTATCTCTTGCTCGCCTCAACTCTACTCCCAAGTATGGTTTCAACAAGGCATCATGTCTTTCAATATGTCCAAAGTACTTTGTTTGTTTGATTTTTATGTCCTTTAAAAGTTATTTTTTCATATGCAGTGTTGTTAAAACATCTTTGTTCATTTTCTTCTCTTTTCATGGTTCTCCATAGTCTTCTACTTATCTCAAAAGTATAAATATTGTCTTATAGTAGCTTTTTCATTATCCATGTTTCTTAGCCATACATTAATGTAGAATAGATGTAGCATTTTATAATTCTCATTAATTGTTTGTGATGTTTGTTTAGATGTTTTTCTTATGTCATTGAAGGTACTTTCAGCCATTCCTATTCACCTTTTAACTTGTTTCACACTTACCATCATTTGTGATTATGTGTCCCAAAATGTTGGTAATGACCTACTTCTTGTAGTAATAAATTTTGCACAACACTAGATTGTGGTCAGAGTTGATATCAGCTTCCAGGTATGTCATAGCCTTCTATACACTATTTCTAAATGTTTTTATGATCATGATAAAATCTATATTGTTCCTCTTTCTGTCTCAATGGCTTTTCCATGTATAAAATCTATTTCCTTGTTTAAAGAATGTAGGTATTGTAATTTTATCATCACAGAGATTTAGCACTCCTCTGTTGTTAATTGTTCAAGAACTGCACAGAATAGCTTTGAACAGACAGAATTGGAGAGATTTGACCTCTGCCCTATTCGCTAACTTCAGTGCAAAAGGAAAATGAATGATGTTTTTGATTAGAATATGGATATAGATTTAAATTAAATATTGGAAGTAGCAACAATTACTTTTGTTTCAATTGCAGGTACATGAAACCTCTTAACAATGCCAACTGGGAAGGTGTAGAGGTTGCAGATTACTGGAGATTGTTGGCAGAAAAGCAAAATGAAACTAACTTTAGTTTAGTTAAGTAAGAAGGTTAATTAAGTTAGTTTATAATCACTTTAATTGGGTGTCCAGAGAAGAGGGAATAAGTTATTTAAGTGTTAATAAGCAATGTAATAATGCTAGTTGAGTGTCAGCAATAGATGCAACAGATAAGTGTATGCACATGAGTTGTTGGTCATTTCAGTGCCAGTAAGTGATTAAACAGATGTGAGTGTATGTACCTGTAGGCCTAAATAAATATCAAAATTTACTTTGGTAGCAATGCTGCTTTACCCTCTAAATCCCATGCCGGCTGCTATCAATTCATCCCCAGAATGGCCAAGTCCATCCAATGCGGACATAATGACTTAAATTTTCTTCACTGTTTATCTGGGAATATACATGCTAAATTTAGTGCTCATGTGACTAGCAGTAATGGCAGCTCAAATAGCTTTCTAACAGCTGTGGTTTTCAAGCTATGAAGGTTGATTATGGCCTTTAATTTTCTTCAAAACTTAATCAGAATGGACTTACTTTTGATTCAAGATGAGGTTGATAGGCAATTTTTTAATGTAATTTTAGAGAACAAGAATGAATGAGATATTGATGGGGAATTAGTTCAGAATTTAGGAGTTGAAAGTAACAACAATCATTAGTGAAGGCATAATTTATGAAGTGTGCCACTGCCACACCCTTAGACCTAGTACCAATTTAGAATAGTCAACACAGCTGATCTATGTCAATATTTATCAAATTCATGAGAAATCAGGTCCTGCTCTTGACATTGATCCAGATTTCTCTGCTTTTGATTAGATCTAGGCCTTTCTTCACTACTTCTATGTGAGTCATTCTATTAGGTACAACAAACCAATGTTTATACTGATCATTATTGGGTAGCATATTCTGAACAGAATGTAGCAGTCATCACAGCTTTTCAAAACTTCTGTCTATATGGAGCCAGTCTTCCTGCTTTTATTATTGTCATGTTCTGGTGGTCTTTGATGTCTTGCATCCATCTTCTTCATGATCTGCCTCCTGTTTGTCTCCCTGACATCATCCCCTCCACTATGGTCTTCTCTAGGCCATCATGACATTTGATATAGCCAAAATATTGTAGTTTTCTGGAAAGAACCATGCTGTTTAGCAAGTTTTCTTTTACATTCATTTCTCTCAGTATGGCTACATTGGTGATGTTTTTGCCCATGGTATTTTGAGGATTTTTCTGTAACATTTTGTTTTAAATGCTGCTATTAATTTTTCACTTTTTGTGACTGTCCAGTATTCACACCCATATATTGCCACTGTGAATATGCAAGCTTTTAGAAATGTTAGTTTTGTTGTTTTGCTCAGCCATATATTTTTTTATTTGTATCAGCTTCTTTGACGCAATAGCCAACCTCCTTTTGACTTATCCATAGCAATCACCGTTACTGTCGATAAGAGAACCAAGGTATTCAAAACTGGTGACTCTAATTTGCTGTTGTTGATACTGATTGAGAACTTGCTAGTGGTTTTGTTGCTTGTCATAATCTTGGTCTTATTTCCATTTAGAAATAGGTTTTGTTTTTCACTATATTCTTTAATGGAGACTATGAAGTGTTCAAGACTTGCTTAACTGTGTGCCGATAATGTTGTATCATTAGCATATCTTAGTTCTGGTATCTCGTGCCCTCCAATGATGATTGGGTCGAATTATTTCTCTGTTGGTCATTTCTTACATTCCTCATTATGTTCTCTGCATAAATATTGAAGAGATATGGTGATAGGACACATCCTTGTCTGACTAATTTTTCCACGCAGAACCAATCAGATGTTTCACTACTATTTACTATGAAAGCTGCTTGCTGGTCTTGATATAATGTTTCTATGAAGCAGATTAGGTTATGTGGGAAACTCATGTCCTTCACGGTATTCCAAAGTTTTTTGATGTACACAACTGAATGCTTTGATGTAGTCAATAAAACGTGTAAATGTCGACATTAAACTCTCTGCGCTTCTCTATGATGTTCTGCATATTGAAAAAATGGTCTTTGGTGCCACTACTCTGTCTGAAACCCGCCTGCGCTTCATTTAATTCTTCTTCCAGCTTATGTTTCATGATGATACCAAGTAGTATTTTACTGGCGTGACTGATCAGTGCAATGGTTCTGTAGTTGGTGCATAGTGTTAAGATTTCCCTTCTTCGGTAGTGGTATAAAGACTGATCATGTCCATTCCTTGGACCAAACTTCAATTTTCCAGATCTTGGTACAAAGTGTGTGATAGATGGTGATGGTGGTTTCTCCTCCTGTCTGGATCATTTCAGCAGTTATATTATTACATCCTGGAGATTTCCCTCTCTTCAGGTTTTAATGGCCCATCTGACTTCATCTAAACTTGGCTCTGCTTATATTTTACTGCTATTGTGGGTCTCATTGTCAGTGTTTTTTGGATTTCCTCATACATTTCCTGACAGTATTCTTACCAGGATATCTTTGTTTTGTCAATTTTTTACCACGTTTGTCTTGAATGATGTTTAGTGCTGGCTTTAAATCGCTTGTTTGAGTTCTCATCTCTTTGAACATACTATCACTTCTTCCTTGTTTATCTCCATCTTGCTGCAGGTCTCAGTATATATTTTCTTTTGTCCTGTCTTGTATTCTTCCTTATTTTCTTGGTGATTTCTTTGTATTTGCTGTGAATTGCAGTGTAATTCATTGTTTTTATTTGTCTTCTTTCTTAACTTACTTTGAGAGTTTCATCTGAGATGTAGCCTTTTTTCTTGGTAACTTTTCTGGTTAAAGAGTTTGCTGATGACTTCAATTACAATAGGATTTGCAATGATGGGGTGACGGTCAACACAGATAACTAGATTAAAAATTATATGTTCGACATTATTCTTTCTTCTAAACCAAAACCAGGAAAAGGAAGTCAAACGTTATATCTAGCTAATGATTCATTGATTCAAGTCACGTGAGCCTAAAATTTGGTGGGTCCGTACCAATGGCTCAGTGCATAGGCCTATCAATGGGTGGCTAATAGTCGCCGCCAGGGTTCAATGGAAAGTTATATGGTGCACACAGCATAGGGCAAAGTTAGACACATAGTACACTCTGGCCATCCACTGCACCTGATTTTCTCCCAGTTGTCTCGACTTTGTCTTGACGATTAGCGCAACTCTTCCACACTATAAACCAACTTCAGCGCTAGTCATTTCTCAACCCATTAGAACTCAAGGCAGGATTTCGAAAAGCTGGTAGACAGAAAAAGCATTTCAAAGACACGCTCAAGTCATCCTTGAAACGTCTTAACATTGACGTCTGCGCTTGGGAGAGCCTCGCTCAGGATAGAACAGCATGGCATTACAGCATTAGAACGGGAGCACTAGCGGCGGAAGAATTCAGACAAGAAACTGCAAGACAGAAGCGGACACGTAGAAAAGAAAAAACATCTCAACCTCACACAGATACCTTCTATTGTTGTCAATTCTGTAAAAGAACATTTTGTGCACACATTGGACTTGCTAGTCATTTAAAAACGCACTATTAACTTTATTATTTTATTATTTATTGTTATTATTATTATGGTTGAGTTTGTGGTCATCGTCGATCACGACGGACGAACATCATATGGTGCTGAAGGCTAAGGTGTTTGCTCGATAAACAGATGAAGCATAGACTAGGATATCATGTTGTCATGCTGTGTAAGGTAGACTTTTTTTGAAGTTTTTCATTTGAACATTTATCAGCAAACAATTTGACACAAGCAAATGAAACTGACAGGAAATTAGTGCTCATTTTGTTTCCTCTAGCTTGTTAAATGGCAAGTAAACTTGTGTTACATGAAATTCACAAAGATATGTTCACAGATCAGCACCTCTTCCATTTATCTGTAAATTGGACTTTGAATCATACAATTTGATTGCAAATTGTATTTTTTATTCATTTTCCTGTACAATCACTTCTTATTTTTGCTGTTATACCCCTTGCAGTGTGAGATAATGTTAGAGTCATCAGTATGAAGTGTTGAAAACAAACTTGAGAAATAAATAGCCACAGGTCTTGAATTAACAAATTTCACGGCAGAATGTGAAACAATCAAAGAAGAAACTCTTTAGCTGCTGGAATCACCCCACCTGAAGGAAGAAATGACCAATGCCAAAACTGATTTGTAAGCCCTCCATAATCCAAACACATTTCACATCAATGACTTAAAATCACTGCTATCTCAACTAAACAAATAAAGTAGTCCAGTGGATTCCAAGCCACTCTCAATTCCGGGGAAATGAAATAGCAACACTGGAAATAACTTGCTAACAACAGATAAAGGATTCAGTATGTTTCCATAAATTAAGTCCATCATAAAAAGCTCCATAAACATGGAATGAAACTCATTTGCAGCCAGAAAGATGATGCTATCCACAGGTTTTGATTAATGGAGAAAACAATCCTTTTTAGATTGGGAACATTCCACAACAGACCTAAACAACATATTTGCCCTTTTGGACAATCTTCAGAAAATACAAAACATATTTTACAGAACTGTCCACTGCACCACACTACTCGAAGAAAACTATGGTCATCTGAAACAGATCTATTGGACAAACTCAAACATTGCACAAAAGATCTTGAAGGAAAGAACTGTTACTGAGGAAGCAGAGACTTGTACTGAGAATCCTGCTCCCAGAAATAGTAAATAAACAGCACCATATGCAATAAAGTCTCTGCAGATGTATTTAATGCAGCAAATAGACAGTTCCATCACACAAACGAAACTCAATTTTATAGCAAAATTTGTAGATATCACCAGGTAATCAAACCAATAGAAGATTGACTTTTTCTCTCAATTGAGAGGCAATGCTTCTCAATGAAGAGGTAGCCAAGAGCTTGGAAACCCCTCTAAATTAGTAACTTATTAGTAAAATATTCATACTAAAACAGTGAACTTCCCACCCCAACATCCCTATAAAAATACAAAGTTATAGATTCAGAAACAATACAACTCCCCTCCCAACTACAATCAGATAAAACAATACATACACTTCCCTCTCTCATCCCTATAAAATTCACAATGAAAGACTGATAACAAAACTAAACCTCCTTCCATCCCTAACTGTACACCATCATTCTCTGTGGTTGATACCCAGTGATGTAAAACATTGCACGAAGGAAATAATAAGTTAATAATTGCATGGGACATAATTTTAAAACATTTTTCATACTGTAAACTCAGTATTCAAACTGCCTTCTGTTAAGGAGATACAGAGAGTATTCAAGTGGTGTGTGATAAAGGCAGCATGCCCTTGTTGTCGCCATGTCATGTTCAGAGTGAGATTTTTAATTTATGCTGACAGAAAAAAAACCCCAGTCCTTACTGGGGATCGAACTCTGGACCTAGTTCAAGCACAACATCGGCCTGGCTGAACAACATGGTAACTGTTATCGAAGGTTACGACTACGGGATGACGTGCCATGAAGCTTCTATAAGAAGATAACCTCAATATAAAGGAATGTCATCTACTATGGTTTTCTGTTGCATGATTGGTTTGTCTAGTGAGCCATTGGTGAGACACACAGACATAACAGCATGCGAATGCATATTCTGTCGGCCCAGACTAATACGCTATAACAGGATTCCACTGTATGGAGTCGACTTCATAGTCTTAATTGTCTCTTTTGTTTCAGTGATAATTTCTCACATCCTCCTGTTTCTTTTCATGTCTTCACTATTTTCTTCCATCTACTCATTGTTAAGGCCCCACAGTTTCTTTTTCTTGCACGATGATCAATCCTACACGATTCCCTTGCATCTAAGTATAAGTATCACCCATGCAGTAGCTGGGGCCTGGTCTTCTAGTTCAGGATGCAATGAATCTGGCCTTTCTTCTTTCCAGGCATGTCATAGGAGGTGACTAAGAAAAGCTGGAGGTATACTGACAACCTGTCACGTTTAAACAAAATCATTGTCACATTGTCTCAATTTCTTACTTTTGTCTTCTATCAAATAAAATCCATGGATGAAAAGGTGCTGGCCAGTGGACCTTCGTCCTTTTGTGGTAGATTCCTAGGTGATGTGATGCTAGATGTGCTATTACTGCTTATGGGTAAAAAAATCTGACAGAAGAATGATGAGATAGTTATCCCAGGTGTGTGTGTGTGTGTGTGTGCTATTTTGAATTGCTAATATACGAATTGCTATTTGCAGACGACCAAATACTAGTAGAATCATCAGAAGAGCACCTACACAAATAGACATAAATAAAAAAATTGTATTGTCTATATGTTATCCATGTTTACAAGAAGACCTATCAGCCCTTGTATAACTAATACGGATATTATGTTATATGTTTGTTGTTACTGAGGATATTTCAATACCTGTACGGGATGTTTGTTGTTGTTGTAATAGTCCTTGTCTCGATCGGTCTGTTCTGGTGACTTTGGTTGCACGGTTTGAAAGGCTTGATGAAATCGCATCTTTTTTTGGAGATGCGGTTAGTCAAGTACGGAAGAACGCGTGTTCAATAGTTGCTAGTTGATTTGGTGCCGTTGAACGGACTGGTTCAATTCCCGTTAGTCTCAAGAATTTTAAAAAATTGTCCTCTGGCTTCCTACTTATATTTACTTGTATAAACAATTACTAGAAGCAAAATTGTATTGTCTATATGTTATCCATGTTTACAAGAAGACCATCGGCCCTTGTATAACTAATACGGATATTATGTTATATGTTTGTTGTTACTGAGGATATTTCAATACCTGTACGGGATGTTTGTTGTTGTAATAGTCCTTGTCTCGATCGGTCCGTTCTGGTGACTTTGTGTGCACGGTTTGAAAGGCTTGATGAAATCGCATCTTTTTTTGGAGATGCGGTTAGTCAAGTACGGAAGAACGCGTGTTCAATAGTTGCTAGGTGATTTGGTGCCGTTGAACGGACTGGTTTAATTCCCGTTAGTCTCAAGAATTTTTAAAAATTGTCCTCTGGCTTCCTACTTATATTTACTTGTATAAACAATTACTCGAAGCAAAATTGTATTGTCTATATATGTTATCCATGTTTACAAGAAGACCTATCGGCCCTTGTATAACTAATACGGATATTATGTTATATTTTTGTTGTTACTGAGGATATTTCAATACCTGTACAGGATGTTTGTTGTTGTTGTAATATTCCTTGTCTCGATCTGTCCGTTCTGGTGACTTTATGTGCACAATTTGAAAGGCATGATGAAATTGCATCTTTTTTTGGAGATGCGGTTAGTCAAGTACGGAAGAACGCGTGTTTAATAGTTAATTGGCATTTTGGTGCTGTTGAACGGACTGGTTCAATTCCAGTTAGTCTCAAGAATTTCTAAAAATTGTCCTCTGGCTTCCTACTTATATTTCCTTTATGATCTTAGCAGAGTGTCTTCTGTAACGTTTTCCAGTATCCTTTGTGGACTACAGTGGAGTATATAGCTTATCTACTTGCAATATTATCAGAAGTGATAAGGCTAACTGAACAAATTTATCAGACTGTCTTTGTGTACAGTGAAATTGTTTAATTTCACCACACAATTAAGTCTAGCATACTTGTTCCACAAACAATTGACAAAAACAACCCATATATTTTCTATGACATATATTTATTACAAAATTTGTAATAATTTATTTTAATATTGAAATTAACAAATATATGACAGTCCTGTTGTAAAAGTATTCAGATCTAGTGAATGTATAAATGCAACCAAAATTCTCAACAGTATGAACGTATGTATATACCTGTGTAACTGAAGGGTTACTATTCGGATAACTCAAAGCAGCAGCATTGAAAGGGGACTAAATATTTGTGAAGTAAAGTATACAAGAATAATTTCCTTTATTTCTTTTGTTTACTGCTTCAAGAATTCTAGATGAACATTGTCTGGAGTTCAGTTTTTGTTCAATGTATCTGATTGGGAGGTTGAGTACAATTATTTTTCTTGAGTGATCATATTGGGGACAGTTCTGCAGAATTTGCTCAGAGACCTGCTCCAAAAGTGCACGGTGTTGTAATAAACAGTTACATCTTGTGCATGTGTTTATTCAGTCT
This sequence comes from Meghimatium bilineatum, assembly GCA_034231615.1. Taxonomy (NCBI): domain Eukaryota; kingdom Metazoa; phylum Mollusca; class Gastropoda; order Stylommatophora; family Philomycidae; genus Meghimatium; species Meghimatium bilineatum. The sequence continues at coordinate 77,175,689 of CM067298.1, read as the reverse complement.
GTGTCCTGTTCTCAGGCAAGTGTACAGATCTGAAAGGTCTAGTGTTCACTACAAATGGTTGTATAGGGTGTCTATAAAGTCACTGTGCACTCAGGTACAGTGCTGGTGACATTATTTTACATTAATTGTGGGGATTTAGTTTGTATCTGTGTGATATCATTAACATTATATCATTTATGAAAAAACACTACTGCTTATGTCAATTACATATAAGAGTGGCTCATGGAACAATATGACGTCTTCCACATATTTACCTCCATTACTAAGCACTTGTTCCGCTACAAATACTCTTTGTTCAGTGGTTAGAGCTATTGTTTGTCAGGTAAAACAAAGTAATTCTCTAGCTAACAGAAATCTGCTGACTTACGCTGTACACTGTAAATACACAATTTTTTAAGGCATCATACTGAGCATATATATTTCTTTTCAAGTTGAGTGTACAGCAACTTTGTTTTAATTAGTTGGTGAAAGAAATATCAACTAGCACAGTAATACTCTCGAGACTCTTAAAGCATGCTGCGTAAGATAGAAAGGTTCATGCTAAGAAAAGAATGGGTCCCATTACTGAACAACTGATTTGTCCAAAGTATTACATGGATAAATAACCTAATCATATGGGGGTCAGATGCAACAAAAGCAGACTCATTGGTGGGCAATGCTATGGTTGATGGCAAAATATTGAAATGAGTAGGGCCAACCTAATAAGGGCGGGGCAAAATACTGAAACGAGTAGGACCAACATAATAAGGGCAGGGCAAAATATTGAAGCAAGTATGGCCAACCTAATAAGGGCAGGGCAAAAATTTGAAATGAGCAGGCCCAACCTAATAAGGGCAGGGCAAAATATTGAAACGAGTAGGGCCAACCTAATAAGGGCAGTTAGTTAATTACCATAAAGTGAAGAAGATGATGCTGGAGGTGATAATGTACACATAAAAATAATGACAGAAATGTGAATGACAAGGGGGTCAGAGGAGAAAGTGTGTCTGGAAACATCCAAAGATCACATAATCAACACTTGATTGGGATTTTGAGTCTGGATACTCTTGGATGGCTACTGGAACAGAACACTTAAGGAAATATCTTGTGTGCCATGATGCTGGTTTCTAATCAAGAATGTTTTTCTTCTGTAATTATTCAGGACATATTATAAAGATACCAGCACCTCAATTTATTACTACATTTGTAGCTGATCCATTTGTAAATGCATGTGATGTATTTACAAATGATCAGGAGTCTTCATTGTGGCAGTTCCCTTTAGCTGATCATAAATTTTCAACTACAGTGTCACAAGAGCTATCTGTATGCATACACTTTGAAATTTGCTTGGAAAGATGGAGTGCCTATGGGTTTGCAAAGACTGCAGTGACATTGGCTCATAATCAATAAGACTCCTGATTGCTGGTATTTGTAGGGAACCATTGATTTGCTCCTATGGCACAGTATACAACATAGATGTCAGGAATTGATCTGCTTGAAGCTGTCTTTTAGATGTCCTTAGATCTAGTTGTAGAAGAAAACTCAAAACAAAAATTACCAGGGACAGGGATGAGTACACTCTCTTTCTGATGGGATGTTCAAGTCTGTGATACTGGACCAGAATATTTGTGCATGCACACAAATAATCACAATATCATGCAAAATGTATATATATGAACACACAAGATGAATTAATGCAAGTATATTTAGATATTTAAATGCATAACTGAACAAAAACTGTACGTTCCAAATGCAAATTTCTCAAAACTAAAGCAGTTACATCATTATCTAATAAATATTTATTGTTGTTCTTTTTGGGCCAAAAATGGTGGTAATCATTTCTCTCTATATTGAGCACCTTGTTGCAAGTAGTTCTATGTATTACTTATGCCCAATATTGAGCTTTCTCTGTTGATTGTTTTGCACAGAGTTTCATTTCATAGTGACCTATTTTTCTTTTTGCCCTCTGCCTTCCACATGAAGGTTGGTTTTGTAAGTCTGTTTTCATCCATTTCAAGTACATTGTCAATGGAATTAGACCCCATTGTTTTATAAATATTGCAGCTTGTTTATATTAATAATATATTTTTCTTAAACTAAGTATATATCATAATAATTGTCATCAAGTATCACCTTCAGATTGAAGGTCTGCTGCCGCTGACTTCAATATCCTCTACCTCTTGTATTGGAGGTCGCTCGCTAAACTGTGCTTTGTCCATTTCTTAATGCTTCCCTCCTATTGTATCTCTGTCTACCACCAGAAAAAAATTAGAAAGTAAAAGTGACTTGTCTGATACTGACCACATCATCCCTAATGTGTTGCTCTTCACATAAAAAAAAAACAGACCCAACATGCATTCACAATATGTTCCAACAAACTTTAACTATTCAATAAAATTTTCATAGTAACACTGACTTGTCATGTATATCATAAGAGGTGACTAAGGAGAGTTAAATGAAAGGCTGGCAACACCATCCTGCTGAAAGTCAAAATAACACGTCATACTGACATCGGATGTGCTCGGCCAAAAGGCACAGATTTGCAGGAAAGCTGTAAACCGCTCTCCAAACATATTGCTAGTAACTAGAAATGTTTTAGAACAAATACAGAAGTAGAGAGAAAAGTATGTGATGTATGAATATGCAGATCTGCAGAAGAAATGTCAGCACGGTGTTAGACATAAAATGCTTAGTCGCAGAGAAAACGATTATAAAAATTCTTGAGTAAAACTTCTTTTACAAAACAAGCTTTACAACTTATATTCCTGTCTTGAATATGTAAAATATGAAGTCCCATGCAGTCATATATTCACCCGACAACAAAATAATAAGAAATGCAAATAAAAAAATGTAAATGATATAGTTTTAGCTATAAGTCTATTATTATGGGGAAATCCTGATAATATTAGCAGATAAAAAATGAAATATGTATAATATAAGTTCCAAGAGAAATCACAAACAAATCTACTATATATAAAATCTTGTCTAAAGTTATTATCCTTGAGTTATTAACCAGAGTTGTGGTGTCTGGATTACCAGAACAGTGACTTCCATTATTTTTGATAGTCACAAGTCAATTAGACTGACATCTGTGGTTGAAAGGGGCATACCTCACCATAAGATGTAGGCCTACTTTTTATTTCACTTAAGTTATTGTTGTTTAGAATTCTACAAAAAAAGTAAACTCGATCACATTGTAGAATGATCACATTAATATTCAAAATAGATTAGGATATATAAATTTTCAATGCTGATACATGTTTTAAAAATTACACTCTTTGATAGGCCACAATCACCAAGCCCCATCTGCACATCAAAGGTAGACAGTAATGGACCTCAAACATCCTGTCTCGTCTTGGTGGTGTACTCTGGTAGATCTTATTTTGTGTTTCTTTCCCACTCTTATCTTTTGCTGGCCATCTTTCAACTTTACCTTCTTGTCAGATTTTGAACATAGTGTAAAGTGTCATACCTTATTTTATTTGATAGTACAGTATGTACTATTTTCATATGCAGTGTTGCTTAAACCTATATTTGTTTTCCTCTCTTTCCATAACGTTCTCCATATTCTTCTATATATTATTTTTACACACATACCATTATTTTTTTAAATTTTAACTTTGCCTCCGCCCTTAAATTTCCACCAGATCTCTCTTATTGCAGGACAAAAGTCCCACTAGATTATCATTAGGATGTGGTTTAGAGAACAGAAATGCACTTGTAGTTGTTTAATTTGCGCCAATAGTCTGATAAATACAATTTTTTGCCTTGTATTATTAATTTGTCTTAATGGATTTTAAAGTGGAGTTTCTGAGCTTCTGTTTGGATGAGATGTTTCTACAATTTTCCCCCTATGAATTTCACATCACAATTTTTCATAATGAATGTGAAACATCACTTTAAAAAATGTTTTCAGTGTTAAATAATTTACTATACTTGGATGTCTCAAGAGATCTTATTTCCACACATGTACATACACTAAGTAAAGATATACAGTATATGTTATTAACATGCAACAATAGTCACTTTTTTCTGTTGCTGCAAACACTAGTGTTATTTGTCACCAAGTATGGCCTAGGTCTGTTCACACCGTCACAGACATAAATGGATAGATTTGAAAGAATTCAAAATGAGGGTAATACCACGATGTACTAAAGGCATCCCTCATCACCACCATGATATTCAGATAATGTATATAGAATAAAAATAATGACATCAATAGGGATTAGTAAAGAGATGTGTCCACTCTGAAAAGCTCAGATCACATAATCAATATCTGACTAATGCTTTTTGCATACACTTGGATGGCTGTTGTAATTTAGAGCAGAGTACTTATGATATTGTAACATGTGCCATAATACTGATTTCTTATTAAGAATAAAGGAATATGCATGTGTCCATAGTTCATTTTGTGTCTCATAGTTATTATAACATTTAGATCTGAGTACCAGATTTCATTTGAAACATCACGAATGGCTGTCGATCCATGCGCTATTCACAGCATATAAACTAAATTTTATTCTAATATATAAATTGTATTGCAATATATACTAAAGTTCCCATTACTTGTTTATTGTGTGCTTTGTATAATAAGCACATACTTAGTTATTAACCTAATATTTATAATATTTAAAACTTACTTTTAGACATATTCTGACACCATACATCAACATATATAGGCCTATATATAAAATGCATACTATATATAAATATATATATAATTAAAATAGAACAATCTTTCTTAAAATTACGACTGCGTATTTATAACACTGCCGAAATTCTAGAAACAATAAATCTAGCATACACTTACTATAAGAGCATGATGGGAAATAAACATGGCCAATTGGTGTCCATGACTACAAATAGCTACCTTAATGCAGATATTTGTCGACATAAGATGTCTATCACTAGATGAAATTTGTAGACTACGGATTGCTACATGTTAAAGTAGTCAACACTGCATGATGGGCACTTATTTTTGAGCAGTTTTGTCTGTCATGGTTTAGGATCGAAATTATATAAACTAAATGATTTATGAAAAAAACTTCTCCCTCAGACTCGATAAAAAAAACCACTAAAAAAATATTTCCAAAAAAAAACAATAACATCCGCACATTGATAACCAGTACACTTTCTCCTGTTGGATACTGGCATTGAACTTGCACTGTGAATTTTAAGGATTCATTGAACATCACTTTCTGAATTTGTAATGTTTTCTTTCTTTTGTTCTTGTGTGTGAAGTTTTCCTCCTCAAGAGGTTGAGGGAAGCGGGGCTTAAAATCTCAAGGGTTAAAAATAACAAATGTCATATACAGATATCTGAAGAGGAGAGAATGAAAATATTTGCACTGCTTCCTTTATTAAGTGCAAAACATATGCAAATTATGGGGATTATTACACGCCTAATACTTTTGTTATTATGACACTTTTTCATTTTTTTCACCTGTCTGATGTTGATCTTCAAACAGATGAATTTAGAGCAACTTGTTCCCTATGAATTTCACTAAAAATAGCTTCTGCTACAACTAGATTGCATTGATTTAACACTTTGACTACACATCTCACATTTTCTCGAGTCCATCTTTGCACACGAACTTGTCGAGAAAGGAAGCTTGATTTTCTAGCACTGTTACCACTATTTTTCTGGAAAACATCCCAAATATAAATATGGTAGTTACAAAAGTGCATAGTGAGGGTCGCAACCACTACAATCAGCGGAATACACCCGGAAGTATGTTTTTTATTTGCGCCAATGCTACAGTACAGGTTAAGAGAGTAGTAGACAAGCAATGACCATTCTTTCATTATACATTTTGCATCCATTGTAGCATTATTCATAATTTTGCTGAATTCAGTCTTGGATTCTTTGAAAGTGTTAAACGGGATCAAGTAGAAAAATCTAAAGAGAAGCATTGTATGTAGGAACAATTATTGAAGAAATTCAAAATTCTGTGTTAAATGTAACAAATTGAACTGGGCAAATAGGATTGGGGGGGGAGAGGAGGGAGAAAGAACAAGAGAGAGGTCTAGATCTGATGATAAATTATAGAAACAATCAGCATGCATTCAATTCTGTTGGGATAGACTAAGTCTGTAGTTTGATGTCAGTCCATAATCAATAACTAAATCTTACTAATAGGAAACTTTTGATTCTATCATATTTAAAGGAATAAATTATGTATGGTTGCTATTAACTTTACAGTTCTGGTACTATTTTTTATTGATTTCTTTGGTTTACTTTGAATGCGATTTGATCTCAAAGTTTATAGGTATGTACATGTAGACACATACCATACTGACTGTGCCAACTATGTGTATATGTGGAAATGAGGTAATCCATATCTGTTATAAATATTATAAAAGCTGTTCTCACACATTAGAAAAATAAAGTTTATAAAACAAATAATTCTATTAAATGAATAACCATAGTAACTTTTTAAATCCTTAAAGTTGACATTGATATCCATAAGAAATGAATTCCAGCATGTCACTTTAATAAAATAAAACTTTATAACAACACCATCCAATCATTAAATTCACAGCATGAGTTATGACCCCCATCACTCAGAACACTAAATAAGAATGCCGTTAAGTAAATGATTTGGACATGGTGTTCCAACACTTATAACATAGAAAACAAAGTGCATAGAGCTGTTCATTATTTATACAATCAATGAATGCATTCAATAACACTTTTTGTGGTTCATTACAGGGAGCAGTGGCCAGATTTCAACTTTTTAATATTATATGTATCTTCATTCAGCTTTCATGACCTCATTGAACACACATTAAAAATCAATAGGTCTGCTTCGATATTGCATTACACACTCAGAGTACCTAAGGGTCATCAAAGCAGGGGGAGGCTCTCATTGTGTAGCAGGCAGATCGCTGGATCCACCAGTATAGGCCTACTTAGCTACTGTGAAATGCATCTTTATCGATATTTCATTTTGTTAGATAATGTATATATTTATTTTGTAAAAATGTGATCACTGCTTCCCATAATGTACCCTTTTTATACAGTACAGATCTACTAACACATAAAAATATCTGACAAATAATATACATCTTTAATTTATATATTTACAAAACCAAAATTGCTATGAATAAAAGTGAAAGCAAAACACAAATAACAGTAATAACAAATCTTCCATTAAGTATAAGTGTGGTCTATCTGGCAGTAATTTGCAAATAGTGGTTTGGATATTTACTCATTGTTATACAACATACATTTTCACAATCAAAATAAGAAGCGTTGAGAAAAATAAACAAGTTTAAAATATTTAAGATGTATAAGAGATGATACTGTTCACATCAAAGTACGGGCACTTTTAGGTTTGTCCAGAGTGTGTCAATGTCAATTTAGAAAACTAAACTAAATCATTATTAGAATAAAATGTTTACAGCCATATCACTGTATTAAGTACAAGAAGCAGGTGCTGGATACACATCTTTGATGTGATTAAAGCATGTGGTCAGGTCAATAGACACTTATGACAATTTTGTTTACCAGTTTGTGGTTTGTATTATTTTATGCTATAAAGTATTTGAAAGTTTTACACTTTTAAATTGATTCCATGTACTTTCATTTGTGATTTTGGAAGAGAAACATCAATCAAATTTGTAGATCTGCATTTAGTTTTTGAAGTGCACAATGTTTCTGTTTTTTTAAAAAAAAACCATAATCAAAGTACTGTGCCTAGATGTTATATATTTATGTGTTCATAGATTATCTACAAAAACTGATATAATTTTGATGCAAGTTGTTGCTTCAGAAGTTTGGTAAGTTTACAAGGTCACAAAATACAATTCTATTGTTCTTTGATACATCACATTTTATGTTTAAATTAAAATTTAAATATTAAAAGATACTTCCTACTACAATTACTACAATCATTTCTTTTTAGCTATACATATATATATTATATTATAGTACAAAATATATTTAACGGTACTATTTATTGTTCATGTAATGGATGTACAACAACACAAAGTTGTAAATATAAACAAAATTCCATCAGAACTAAAACTCCATAGCGAATGAATTAATACTTCGCCCGTGTGTTACCGGGGCCCGAAAGGGGAGCAAAGAATAGCAACACTATTTACCTTCCCCGCATGTCGTAAAAGGCGACTAAGGAGGTTATGGGATGGAGTTGGATGTCCCATCCCATATAGGGTCAGTGACCCAAAGTCATGCTGAAGTCAAATGTGTCAGGCCGAAAGGCGCAGATATCGCAGCAATGCTGTAAACCATGACACAACGCACTCCGTTCTCCAGACTACATCCTGCTAATCTGCAGGAGTTTGAGAACGAACGCAGAAGAAGAATTAATACTTGTTTATGTGATATTTTCCTATCATAAGAGATAACTAAAACTCCATAGCGAATGAATTAATAATTGTTTAAGTGATATCCTATCATAAGAGATACTGAAAGCTGCTCCTGTTCATTTTATAGCATTGGTGGGTACATCACAGAATTTTAGTTGATGATGACCAGCATTTCCTCAGTGTTAATGTGGATAGTTTTAGTGATATTTTCTTTCAGTTATCAGGAATATGTCCATTACTGACATACATTTATGCCGTTAAATTTTTCCAGAGGCAAAATTATACATAGACACATGAGGTGGTCAGTTTGAAAAATTCCTAGCTGACAGTTCATTCTCAAAAAAAATTAATGAAAACATGAGTTAATTTTGGTTTTTTTAAAAGGTCATTTAGTGTTAAATTTCCTAGTAATTATTACTAATACTCATGCTGACATTTTGTATCTCACACTCGCATATTTAAGGAAAAAAATGTTTAAAAAAAAATTTATTGGGAAATTTTTGGAGGGTTTTTTTTTGGTGCTAAATACAGACATTTTTATTAAAATATGGATATAAATTGTTCAAAATAAAGATTTATGATCAAATAAGTTGACAGCTATGATAATGATGAACTGATATGGGGACAAAATATGCTTTCATAAGTCTCCTTTACACAACCATGTCTTGGAGACAACCTTACTTGAGTCCATGTATCATCTCAGTTAACAACTGAAAAGAACCTATCTTTTATCTCAAAGACAATGAACTGTCAAGAGTTACCTGCTCAAAGCGAAAGGAATTATTTCATAGTCATCATCTTTGTCGGAAGTTGATGGACACATCTTATTTAGTACGGTTCAGCTGCACGGACATCAATATTTGATGGCATCCATCAGCTGTTAAATATCAAGTACTTATTAGAACTGATGGATGCTTCTGCCCTTTAAGATTGATGGTAAAACTGGTTTCACGTCATTAATCTGCCAAACACAGAATAAATTTAGCAGACAGTTTTTACTTCAGTGTACTTGTTAGTAAATCCAGCTTGTTTTTCCTTAACCTCTTAATCAATCAATCAATCAATAAACCCATAACCCTTCAGGGTCGTAGGGGTACCACATTGGATGCTTCAGCACACAGAGTCCTCCAGCGAATTCTATCCTCAGCGATGCGGATGAGTGTGGAAATATCTAGCCCTGTCCATTCCTTGATGTTGTCTGTCCATGTCTTTATTTGTCCTCCTCTGCTTCTTCCACCCTCGACAGTTCCCTGCAGTATTGTTTTTGACAAGGAATCGTGCCTGCATACATGTCCGAACCATGCTAGTTTAAGAGCTTTGTTCTGTATTCTCTGTGTGTGATTATCCATTGTAGTATTTCAGTGGGCAAAAGGTTTAGCTCTTAGAACCTCTTAAACTGACACCTATAAGACGATGTGGTACACGATGCGTAGATTTATATTTACATCCTGGAAATTATTTTAATAGATGAGTTCTTGTTCGTCTGTAAGACGTTTCATGTAAGACTAAAATATAAAGCTATCCATCTATTCTGCATTCATAGCTACTGATGAATGATCTGCAGATTTGCCTTCAGTAATGAAAAATCTGGCTATTTGACTTTAGCATAAGTTATTTTTCTTTACTGCTAGCTATTATAGAGACAACATCAAGGAATGGACAGACAACATCAAGGAATGGACAGGGCTAGATATTTCCACACTCATCCGCATCGCTGATAGAATTCGCTGGAGGACTCTGTGTGCTGAAGCATCCAATGTGGTACCCCTACGACCCTGAAGGGTTATGGGTTTATCGATTGATTGATTGATTATAGAGACTTCTAAACACCATGTGTACAAAGCAGTACAAAGTTACGATGGTTGCCAGTAATCAAACATGACTGATGATATAGGTTAAATTTAACTCTTTCTGTCCATATTTTTTTTCATAAATCTGTATTTTTACAATTTATTTTCATATTTCAAGCAAAACACCTGTATTTAGCATGAAAAAATTAAATATTCAACAACAACCCTTCCTCCACCCCAGTATGATGTTTCAACTGTACTCCTCCCAATTAGGTCTTCCTGCAATGCTCCCAATAACAGAAGAGATGATCAAGTGTGTGCAATCATAATAAGAAGAGTACAGCAAATCCCATTATACCATTTTGGTCTGGACCAACAAAATATTTATGGAATAACAGAAATTTGCTAAATATTATAATCAATAAAGAATAAAAATAATTGGGGATCTTGAAAAGAATTAAATAGTATTTTTTTTAAAATAAACTATACAGGGATTCTACTGTACTTTGAAGGGGATTATAGTTTTAGACCAATACCAGTAGGTTAGCAATTAATTTTTAGATCAGAGTTGGATACTTTTTTAATAGCTCTTTTATAAATTTTGATGATAATAATTAATGATAATCTATGTGTGATACATCTCATAGGTGTCAAAGGGGTTGACAAACAGCATTTTTCAGCTGATGCCACAAATGCAGATAGTGATTATTAGTAATTTTCTAAACATACTGGTATTTAATTTTATTGATGCATGGTATTATTCCTATCCTCTTTCTGATTTAGTAATTTCTTATTCTAATTCAACCTTTCAGCTTTTCTTAAATATTTCATTTCACATGCTACAATATTTTTCTGTTGCGAGATTGTTTGCTACTACATTTAGCAAAGTGATAGTATAAAGATAAAGACTTGTAACAAATTATTGTGATGTAGTTTCGTGGGCGTGTGCATGTGACTGTATGGAGATACAATCTTCTTCCTTGTGGGCTGGTATGTATGCTTGAACATTTCTCTCTAACGTTAATAGCTAAGATTTTATGTGAAATATGCAATCTAGATTTAATACCGCAAAATCACAAAAAAATATTCTCTTGAATGTCTTCTTTGAATAATTTCAATTATTAATGGAAAATTATCACTCCTTATATAACATAATATGAATTTATAAACTCAACAATAAAATATTGCAGTACATGTACATAAATGTAGCTAGAAGCTAGGTGTATTGTATAACCAAACATTCATTCAGACTTCATAAAATGTTAAATTCAAACAGAATGCAATAAAACAAACATGAACAACTTAATAGTGTACAGCATGGAAAGTTGTTTTGGTAAACAAACTATCTGACCTAATATTGTGAAAACAGGCAATTATACATAAGCAAAAAAAATATTCTGTTTATTAGCAAATCATAGTTTCTTAATATGGTAACCCTTGTTTACTCAACAAAGATTTCTCTGGTTGGTCCAGGATTAATAGTTTAACCCTTAGTGGGGCTAGTGGATAGGACATCCCCAGAGCTACCTCTTGTTGGGGAGCCATATTTTGGTGGGCTTACTGAGTAAATCCCTCGTGGCATATCAGCCTCTTCCATGGACATGGAGCGTGTACGGCCTGGTGGTGTCCCAGTACTGTCAATAGAAGCTGAGCGTTGCATTCTGGGCATTGGCACTCCTCCAACTTTAATATAAGAAGAAACAATAAAGAGGCAGATAACAAAGTTGAACGGTAATAAAGTTTAACAGTAATCAAAACAATGCCATGTCTGCCTTTATCTGTGCTATTGATATATAATGTTATTTGCTATAATAAATAAGATGCATTATGATCAATCCTAATTTCTCTGTCTTATGATATCGCAAGTTATCATCAGAGCACACAAGACAAGTTTATTGTTGCTCCAATCCCTGTCTCAATAAATCCATCACAATGTAGCAGCTGACAGCTCCAGTTTGATGCTGATTTGTCATTCCTTTCACATATCTATTGTGTTTCTCTTTACGGGCTGTTCCGATCTTTTCACCAATATCAGTGTTGAGAATTACCATGATTCACACTTTTGAAAATCTTCTGAGTGTATGAGGTACCTTAACGCAGTAACTATCTCAGATAAATTCATTGATGCACCTATTGATACTGTAGCCATGCTCACCAGTGTATCAGCTTGCTCATTGGCTTCAATCCCCACTGTCCTAGCATGAAAACAAAGGTAATCTTTCTGGCAAAAGATTGTGTCAATAACTCCACCCATTAACGGTGGACAACTCCCATTTCATCTTTGTAGATCATGTTCACTGAATCACTAAGTAAGCATGTCAAGAATAGTTGTATGACATCAGCCATGACAGCCTTTATCTCCATCGTAAGGCTGCTCCTGGTTGTAGTGAAGGCACCGCTGAATTCTTCAAAGTTTTCAAACTGGACCATGCAGAAAAAGCCCAAGCATAGCATTGATGACTGCCCCATCAGTGTAGATTATTGCATCATTTTCTCCAGTGTTATCATCAATGTAGTGAACCCTGACTTCTGTTCACCGCCACTAAATTTGTATCCCTGCAACTTCTGATGGTAGTGATGACTACAGACACGTTACCACAAAATGCAGGCAGTGTGGGAGTCCACTACCCCCAGGATAAATGCAAGTAGGGTCACATACCTGTCTGATGATATCTTCTGCATATCTCAATAATATCCTTCAGCAGGCAAGATTGAAGGCAACAGAGACAGAGGGCGACAACGTGAGAAAATATTAGACAGTTTGACAATCTGGCATGGCAGGGAAACAACAGCGAGCTTGATACATAATATTGGAGACAGAGAGCTGTGGAGAGCCATGATCGTCTACGCCAGCCGGCATGGCACCTGATGATGATGATGACCCCAATAATAGTCTGCCCCTTTTAAGCTTGAAGTCTTTCACCTTATTGAAATTTGAATGTAATGGGTGAAGTATAACAGCGCTGATTTTAAGATATGTCCTAGCTCACCACATCTTGATTCTGTCAGCTACTGTTGGAAAATCAAAGAGAAATATCTCATTGCAAACAGGATGTATCGTTGGCACATTCCAAGAAAATATGCATGAACTTCTCCTGAATCACAAGATGCCATTACTCTCAATGTCAACAGAGCATTGTTAGCTTTTCTTAAGACACTGTCAGCATATTCTTTGAAGCAAAGATCACGATCAAATGTCACTGCAAGATAACACAATACAAGCATTCAAGAAATGTTTATCTCATTAAACTACTGGGGTTTCTGTGCTGGTGATGTGATAGTTTAGCAAAACCAAGTGAGAGTAGCCTTCTTCTGGTTGATCATCCCTCCAGACTCTGAACACCATGATTTCAAGTGGCTTAGTTCCTTTCTATTTCTTTTGTACTCACATGTCAGTTCTTTCCCTGCCTGCACACCAGAATATCATAGTAAAGGATAATATTCTGCCATTACCTATTAATTGCTCTTTCTTTATCATTACTGAGTAGATAATTAGTTAAGAAAAACATATTTCTAAGGTCATGGATAATATAAGATGTCATGCAAAAAAATCAATGCATTACATCAAAGAAGTTTTTTTTTAGAAAGACCTATAGATACAAGCAACTTGCATGCCCCTTGTTGAGGGGATGTATATCATAGATGTTTACTAGTATGGATTTTCCATATTAAAACAGATTTATGAACATTAAATAGCATTAACAATTTTCATTGAGACTCACCAAAGCCCAAACCTTGTAGGAAGTACAGAAAACTTTCTGAAAACCTCTCAGGCTTGGAAAGATAAGAAAACATTAAATATACTTGCAATGTGCATTTATATTAATACTAATATTTAGTTCTATCTTACAATGGATGCTGACTGCTCCTTATTATATTTCTTACAGAACACACTATAAAGAAAATACTACTTCTAAGTTATTGTTTTAAAATTTCAAGGCTTTGAACTACATGAGTTAAATTACACTAAAACCCTGTGGGCCCAAAATGGGAGCAAAGGATAGCAACAATGTTTATCTTCCATGTATGTTGTAAAACGTGGCGAAGGAGGTGGCTGAGTCGGCTGTCCCATCCCATATAGGGTCAAAATGACATGCTGACATTTCAGGCTGAAAGGCACAGATGTAAACCATGACAATTCTTCCATTCTCTGAACTATATCCTGCTACATTGCAAGAGTTTGAGAATGAATGCAGCAGGAAAATAAAATTGTATTTTAGGAAAATAAAATATAACTACAAAATAAATACAATGCCAAAGTATAAATGAACAGTGGGAATCAGTACAGCAGACTCCAAGGAAACTATTGAAATTATAGGACACCAGAATAAAAAAATAAAGAGAGAAAATGTGAGTATGACTAAATATATCAGTCAGTCAGTTCCTCTTTTACCAAGTTTGGCACATAGGGCAGATGTCATAGTTCTCCATGCCTGTCTATCAGTTGCCAAAGATTGCAGGTCTTGTGCATTTATACCTGTTGATTTTGGTTCATTCATAAAAGTTCTTCTGAGCGTTGTTTTTGGTCTTCCCTGTTTTCTTTTCCCGTCTGGTGTCCACATGAAGGCATGTCGTGGAATTTTATCTTCCTTCATTCTTTGAATGTGGCTGATGTACGTCCAGCGGCGTTTTCTGATGATGTTCATCACATATTCTTGTTTTATCTCCTCTCTTAGCATGTTGTTTGATTTGAAGTCTTTCCAATTAGTATTTGGGATTTTTCTGAGGCATCTATTCTTGAAGGCAACTAACTAAATATATAGTGAAATAAAAAAGAAGAGCAGGATAGCAAAAGAAAATTGGCTTCACAAGAAATGAGAAAAAAAATTTAGAAACAGCACAAGAAAGATAAAGACCATAAATAAACAAATAAGCATGCTAGCACGAAAAAAAGAGCATTCACAGTTAAAGGATGGTTAAATTACAGGAAGGAACTATATTGAAAGAAAAATATAGAAAGATGGACAGAATACATCAGTGAACTTTACCATGAGAACAGACAAAAAATAAACATCCAAAACATTGGAGAAAGATCACCAATACTTAAAGCAGATATATATGATTGTAATTAAAAAAGGTAAAAAGGTCCAGACAATACAACTGTTGAAGAAAACAAAATGATCTGGGAGAATTAGGAATAGATGTAGTTCTGTGTAGTTCAGAATTCTTATTGAAGACCTTACTTGATGGTAAAGTCAAAGGGAAGCGAGCAAGAGGTAGACAGAGATACAAGTGAGAGAGTAACATCACAAAAAGGACAGGTTACAGCCTAGCAGAGTGCACCACCAAAACAAGAGACATGGGATGTTGGAGTTCCGTTGCAGCCAACCTTTGTTGCGGAGACAGCACTTGATGATGATGAACAGAAAGGAAACATTAATCTTTAGCACGCTGTAAACCAAAAAAACCAACTTTCCTCCTGCTGGATTATTTTTGGGTAATGTTATGTAATAGGTGGTGACTGTTTTGAAAATGCTATAATTTTTTTTTTGTTAGAGATATTTAAATAATATTTGTACATATGAATAAAGAATTGAATTCTTCTTATTACTGGTGTATGTTTTGTTTGTGTGTGTGTGTGTGGTACAAGACGTGTGAGAAAGTTGTAAAGATGTTTTTTCACAAAAAGTCAACACATTATAACAATAAAATTTTTAAAAAAAAGAATAGTAAATAATGTCCGTCTTTTTGGGGGAAATATTTTATCATATGCACTTTCACATGGGGTCAACTCAATAATAATAATAATAATAATATCCATATCTCGTCGGTGTTGTAGGGCTGCCACACTGGAGACAAAAAAAAAACTCCTCCAAACATTCGGAGGAATGTAGAATAATCATGTCCAAAGCATTTCTTTATTAATTCAAGATTTTTTATTTGTTCGCCTCTTCTCCTTCCACTATCGACTGTTCCTTGCAAAATAATTTTAAGAAGTGAGTTGTGTCTCATTACATTGTTCCAGCCAAACAAGTTTACGCCATTTCACTACTGCCAAAAGTGGATCTTGATAACCTGCAAGTCTATTTATTTTCTGCCGGATGAATATATTTGTCTTATGTTTGATATAACTAATTCTTAACAAACGTCTGTAGCACTTGTTTTCAAAAGCCTGAATCCTTCTTCCTGTGTCTGCATTGAGTGTCCAGCTTTAACATCCGTATAAAAGTATACTTAGCACCAGGAATCTGAATAGATTGATCTTTGCTGTAATATTAATATTAATTTTCTAAATCATATTAAACTTGCCATGGAAAGATACCGTCATCTCTAATCTTAGCTTAATCTCATTTCCCGAGTTGCCATCATCACATATTTGGGACCCAAGATGTTTAAAGGTGGTAACGTCTTTAAGTTTGGACAGTTTAACAGGAAAGTCAAATCAAATGATTTCCTGAATTGCCTCAGGGATTAAGCAAGCTCACAACCTTCATAATGAGAAGAAAGTGATTGAACACCACTGTTAGGATAACACTGCAAATGAGACGAGAGGAAGTCAGATAAACTGGTAAAACTCAGCAAATAAATGTGTTAAAATACCTTTTCCTCTAAAACATTTGCCACACCATCTACCTCCAGGATGTCACATTCCATTTTATCTAGTCTTTCCCTCATCCGTGCAAACAAATTATGCACAGTATGGTTGAAAGAAGCTTTGCTGCCTGTGACCATCAGAACTCTGCATCTGTGATACAAATTTCATAGAAGAAATGGTTAATGTCCCTGTACATCAGTTATTTTCTACCAAGATAACATAGTATAAGTATAGAAATTCAGAAAAATTAACTTAAATCTCAGTGAAAGCAGAGAATGTGCATATATTTAAACTTGACTGAAGTGATGAGTGCTTGAGACCTACTGGGTGACCAATATGTGTAGCAATTCATTACAAATATTCATGCTATTAAAGTATCTCTAGACTGTCCAACATAATTCCAGCTCATTTGAAAGTAAAAAGAAGTATATGTGAAATAATCAGCAAAAAACCCAAATCTTTCATCATTGGATTGTGCCTGAGGAAACAAAACAGCCATCAAGAAACTCAGGACCAATTTGTACTTATAAGACTTGAAAGATATAAAGCTGATGCCCACTAGTGGGCATTTCAGAAAACAGATTAGGGGAGCCTTTTTTACATAAAGAATGACATTGATCTTGAGTCTAAATAGTGACTACTTTTGGCATATTTTAATAATAATAGGAAGTTATTATTTCTGACAACAATGAATATTTTACAAAGCATATTTGTTTTCAATTCACTGATTGTGAAAATTGTTATAGTAAGCATTAACATGTAGCAATCCGAAGTCTACAAATGTCGACAAATATAATCTAGCAATAGAAACCCAATGTTGACAAATGTTTACATTGAGGTAGCCATTAGTAGTAATGGACAACTGCCCAACATGCTCTTATAGTAAATATGTGCTGGAGTGATTGTCCCTGAATTTTCCGCAGCAACATAAATACGCAATCACAATTTATTTGACCTTTTCACGTTTTCAAGCTGAAATGTGCAGACCTAACTTCAGTGCGGCCATTTTTGGGAAATTCTTCATGGACGATGATTTAGATGAAGACAATTTTTAAAGCTTTAGTGTTGTAGGTACTGTAGATCAACGTATGGGGGTATGAGATGTTGATAATATTTAATAGTGATGCAAATGCTGACATTTATGATGAGGAATTTGAGGAGCAGTGTTTTCTACAGCTAGGCCTACAGATTACCTTGATGCGGTAGGTTCTTTGTGTACGTTTGTCTACATTTTCAATGTTGGTTGTCCACAACATAACACTGACATACACAAGTAAACAACACCTCCAAACTATATCCAGCATCCACTTATCTCTATTGTCTTCAAATTTTAACTCAATAAATAAAAAAGTTATGTTAAAAAAAGCAAACATGCAGAAAAAACAGATGTCATAAACTGGCAGGGTGCCAGAGGAAGTATGCATTCTTTTTCTCTGGGTTGCTACAGGATAATAACGTCTGTACCAGAACAAATCCTGTGGAGTTATGAGCAAAACTTATCAACTCATTTTCATACTGAGTTAAAAGACATTTTCAGCGAGAATGAACAGAACAAAAGGATTTAGGATGAGAAATTCTTGAGAATTACATTTGGATTCAAAATAGACATAGTAATATGTTGGTTTCATTATGAAATGACACCAGACAAGTATTCATTCATTCATTTTCCTTTTGCGCTGAAGTTAGCGCATAGGGCAGAGGTCAGATCTCTCCAAATCTGTCTGTCCAAAGCTATTCTGTGCAGTTCTTGGATAGTATGAATATTGATTGTTTTAATTTCTCTAAGTATTGTTCTTCTGAGTGTTTCTTTTACCCCTGGCTCTTGTCTACCAGACAAGTTTGAGCTGATATTTGACAACAACTACAGACACTAGGTCTACTAGAAAACAATACATCGAACAGGGTAAGTGACATCAACGTGTTTTCTTTGTTTCCCCAGGTTATATTATGATAATTGTGAGATTTTAGTGTGGTTCTGAAATAATATAAATACAACTGACTTGTAGAAGTATCTTATCTTCGTTGCCACACATAGGTGAGCCAGATATTAGTGTCTCCAATTTTTTTTCTCATCTTACTGATTTTTCATCTTCACAACTTTGTCACAACTCTCATATCACACACACATTGTATTGTTTCACACATGGTTTACCGATATATTAAATTCAGTTTGAAAGTATTTTTTAAATGATCTATAAATAGATGGAATCTTACAGAAAAATGAATTTTAAAATTAAATGAATCAAATGTATAGATTAGGCAGCATTACTTATATACAAAATGGTGATGACAAATTGATACATCAAGGTATGCTGCATGAACGCATTGTTACTTACTTGAGTTTAGAGACTTGATCTGCAATGTTTGATCTCCTAAAACAGTAAAATGAACAAAGTTAATCACATACAAAACAAATAATACAAACACTAGCATATAATGTAATGGTGGGCAAAAATATCTTGTGAAAATGGGAACATTGCCAGATAACTCAGTTTCCAGTTTAAGAAATTAATTGAAATATTTTAATTTATATTTGGCATGTGAATTATTATATGCATACAATATGGTCAGTACTAATTTATGGCAGAGACATGACTAATAGGAAAGGCAAAGGATTGACTTCATTGTACTCTGGTTTCCCCATAAGTACTTCACCTGCTGAGAGTATCATTTATAGCATAAACTCTGTAGCTTGAAGCAACAATCCTCAGTGTTCTCTGAAGTGAGATCAAAATGATTTTGGAGAGCTTATTTTTGTCTGAAGTTCTTGTGAAAATTTCGAAGTCCTAATACTATTGATTTATTTTTTAAATTATTTCTCTACATATTTGCTCACACAAAACTCATCATGCCTAAATAAAAATGGCAAGTCAGTGGGAAAGATGTGGCAAAAATGTTGTGGAAGTGAATTCTAAAAGGTTTAAACTGATTCAATGCTGTATTTGTACACCAATTTGTAAGAGAGATGTTGATAAAATTTGTAGATCAACAGTGACTTTTTTTCAGAACACTGATGTTGCTATTTTGTTAACATAATTAACTCTCTCACTATGTAGTATCATATATCAATCCTAAGGTACCATTACAAATTATGCAAAAGAGTTGTTAAACAAGATGACATTTTTTTAAAATTTAATCACTTTCAGTATTTATATCAACACAGGGATGGTTCAAGTCAAAAGTGTAATATGTCCACATTACTTCTCGCATGATTTTATATGTTTTGATATCAATTTTGTATGTGTGTGGAATGTGACACCATTTATCCATATATTTTCTATATACCGATATATATTTTTTCTATCGCACTTATATTTCATGCAAGTATAACTATTTTATTTGGTTTGGTCACCTTAATGATTGAAATACAACTTGACAATTACTGGCAACATACCTAAGACACGTTTTGAATATTTAAAAGTATAACTTGTGTTAGAACATTATTTTCTATGAAGAATGTCGATCACAGTTCTAAAACTAACTTGAAATCTCAAGATAACCGATATTTTGTGAATAACAAACATAATTGAAGCACTATAGTTATATATGGGCCTACTCTACATTTTGAGCTCATAATTGGATTATCTACAAAGCTGATGCTGTTTGAGTGAAAGATATTGATTTAGAAGTAATTCCATGTCCAAAAGTATTAAATTTTTTAAATTATACATTATATTTTATTATTAAAATTAATTTTTCAATAATAAAAGTAATTTCCAATAAAATAAACTTGTGGTAACCACATTCTCTGTCCATTTATGTTTCAAAATATATATATATATTACATTATAATTTAAATAAATTTAGAATTACTATTTCTTGTTCCAGTGATGGATGTTCAAAACAAAAATTTCTAAAAAAAAATTAATTCTGCCCAAACGTTAAAAATACTCTGTAGCAAATGAAAGCACTGTGCATTAAAAATACAATACATTTGTATGTTTGTAATTGTAACATAATATAAAAATATATGGAGAGATACTACAAAACATAGAACATTACAAATATCTTGGACACATAATCACAAACAATGGTAGATCTGAAAAAGAAGTTAAAGGAAAAATAGGAATGGCTAAAATTACTTTCAATGATATAAGGAACATATTGAAGAACACCGTACAATCAGCCTCATGAGCCAAATAACAAAAATACTTCTCAGAATCATCATGAAGAGAGTGAGAAACACAATAAAAACAGTAATAAGCCCAGAACAATGTGGCTTCGTAGAATGCAAAGGTACCAACAATGCTATATATATTTTGAGAACACTAAGTGAAAAGTCTATAGAGGTAAAATATATCTGTACCTCTGTTTTATAGACTACATGAAAGCATTTGACAAAGTTAAACATAGTGAAGTTATGCACATGCTAGAGAATTGGAACATCAACAATAAGGATTTAAGAATCATCACAAACATGTACTCAACAAACAGCAGCAATAAGAGTAAGAAATGGATTTGGCTCCTTTCAACAAATAAAACAAGGAATAGACAGAGATATGTACTTTCACCAGACCTGTCTCTTTATACAGTGAAAGTGAAAACAGAATGTGTGTGATAGTAGAGAGGGATATCAGTGAGAGGGCATAACATTAATAATTTGAGATAGGCAGATGACACTATTCTGATTGCAAAAAGTGAGGAAGACCTTCAAAATTTAATTAATGTAGTAGTCACAGAAAGTAAAGAGAAAGGTCTCTTCCTAAATATCAAGAAAACAGAAGTAATGGTTATTTCAAAAAAAAACAAAATACCACAACTTGTAAAATCAAAGTGAATGATATAGTTTTAAAACAGGTCCACCAACTAAAATATTTAGGTACAACGATCACATCAGATGGAAGAGGTTAAACAGAAATAAGACGCAGAATAGGGCAGGCAAAAACAACATTCAGAAAAATGAAAAATATATTGTGTAATATGACATTGTCATTAGAGGTGAGAAAGAGAGTTTTGCAGTGCTATATAACACCTATACTAACATATGGATGTGAGTCTTGGACAATAAACAAACTGGAAAGTAAGTGGGAAATTAGAGGCAACAGAGATGTGGTTCTATAGAAGAATGCTGACAATACCATGGACTGCCAGAAAAACTAACTTGGGGGTGTTGAAAGAGTCAAATGTAAAACAGGTCTTAATCAATAGTATAAGAAAGAGAAAATCTTCATTTTTTGGTCACTTCATAAGACAGGGATGTTGGAGAGATAGTCACAACAGACAAGATTGAAGGCAACAGAGACAGAAGGCGACCACGTGAGAAAATATTAGATAGTTTGACAACATGGCATGGCAGGGAAACAACAACGATCTTGATACATAATACTGGAGACAGAGAGCTGTGGAGAGCCATGATCGCCTATGCCAGCCAGCATGGCACCTGATGATGATGAATATAACTGTTAAGAGATAATACATAGCACTTAAACAGTATGGAACTACATGTAATGGAAGACTGTAGAATATGTCTATTAAAATACAATCTTGATTTTTGGTTAAATTTGTTAGGGGTATAACATGGGGAGAAATGCCTACATTCCAACTTTTTAATATTATGTGCAGTTTCATTCCAACTTTGTTATAGTAAGCGCATCACTGAAATCATGATCCTAGAAAAAATGGCTAATTTAATAGGAGATTAAATAGTCGCTAGGACTGCTGCTGGATGCATCATTGATCCACGTGCTATGCACTGAGAGTCCTCCCTCCTAAGGATGACTCTGAGGGCGGGCGGGGGGTAAGTTTATAGCACAAGGATCGATGTATCCGGCAGCATTCCTAG
The DNA here is from genome assembly GCA_034231615.1 of Meghimatium bilineatum. Lineage (NCBI taxonomy): Eukaryota > Metazoa > Mollusca > Gastropoda > Stylommatophora > Philomycidae > Meghimatium > Meghimatium bilineatum. The sequence goes on along the minus strand of CM067298.1, from coordinate 77,153,269 downwards.
CAACTGTAAAATGTGTCTTTATCGATATTTATGCTAACACTGCTTATCTGTCCCTACTTCATTTCGTTAAATAAATAATGCTGGCTCCGTTATTTTTCAAGCTTGTGGTTGCATTTTATTAATAATGTAGGCCCTTCCTTATTCTACCTTTGTTAGTGTTGTAGAAATGTAAAACAATGCAAACAATGCTAGACAGTTTTTAAAATAAAAAATGTAGATTTAAGTTTAAAGTTGAATGGCTTAGTGAAATTTCTGGAGACAGTTCCCCTTGACATTGATTATTACAAGACTGGTGGTATATATTTTCTATATGTTAAAATGTAATTTCCATCAGTTCTTTGGCAGGATGCTACACAGACTGTTTTTAAAAAAAAGATGTTCCTTAATTAATAATTTTTATTATTATATGTTTGTTAAGACAAAAATCTTTAGATAAAAAAGTCAACCGTTTCTTCCTTCTTTATTTTATTATCATTGTTTTTATCATAGTTTTTATCTTCTTTTTATTAGTATTGGTAGTTATTTGTAAAATATTTATATATTTAATTATTCATTATTATACCCTGTACTATTGGTACTCAATCAACGCCTTATGCCCACAATGAGCCTCAGCTACAAAAGTAATGGACACTTGGGAGCACAAAATTATCTGACTAGATCACAGCCTGGTCAAAATTCAAAAATTATGTTAAATATATATAAAAGAAAAAAAGACTTAAATTGGAGATTAAATGATTGCTAATATCATAAATAGGATATAGAGAAAAATTAATCTGGTATAAATATTGGAAGAGTACCGGTACTTCAGATTCAAGATTACACTACCTATAAACCTGTAGGATGCCATGCAAATTAATTCAGGTCATACAGAGACCATGCAGATAAATGTAGGTCGTTGCGTGTGTATGTTTTTGGGGGTGGGGGGTTGGAGAGGAGGTAGAGGTGTTGTTGAGAACCACTAGTCTAGACCATGCATGGCATTGACTATTCAGTTTAGCCTCTGTCTGCCTTTCTATTTGTTGACATTGATCCTTGTGGAATGGTTTTTAACCTTAAGCATGTCTCTGGAGAACCCTGTCGCCAATGATTTTCTACTTGTAAACAGCAGGAAGGGACTTGCGTCGTCCATTGCTATGCACTCATATAGCAATGAGGAACTAATGTTGTTTTAGGTATACCTGACCGAAATGAGCAACCTCTAGCTAGCAATAACTACTTTCCTTTCCTGCATTTTATATGAAAAAGGGAAGAATATCAGATTTCTTGTTTTAAATTCTAGTAATCTGTCCCGATCAGCTCAATCAGAGTGAATGGTGTTGAAATGGAAGTCATTTTCAGTGAAATCCTTATGAATTGTGATTATGATGATCAGGAATTTTGGAAATTACTTTTGTTTTCAAAGTAGATATAAGTGACACATCAGTTTCGTTATGAATGACACCACACAAGTATAGGTTAAATATATTGAAATCGTTGACTATGGATGTGGATGGGGCATGCAGAGGATATTATACAGAGGGTGTGCAGATTGGACGATGTGCTACCTGGTGCGGAATGGAGATGTGCGCCCTTAGATTGTCCGACAGCCTTCAAAGTAATAATAACACTCAATAGAGAATGCAGGAAATAGTGTCCGATAGTGGTCGAGTCTGAGGTACTTGCTCTAATCTGTGAAAATTCCAGGAAAGGTAATATGATTGTATATACAGATGGGTCAGTTGAGAGACACATCAGAAGTGCCTGGGCCTTCACGGCTCAAAGGTGGGGGGAAACCATCAAAGAGCAAAGTGGTGCATTTGCTCAGATGACAAGCAGCATGACAATGGAGATTTTGGCAGTAACCAAAGTTTTGCAATGGGTCTGCTCGCAGACTATCTATGAGCATGAATGCATACTCAGTGACTCGATGAGCATGATTGTGAAAGTTCAGGCGGGATACATTCAGGAACAGTGGCTGCATGCAGTTAAGAATACCTGTATGCGTAAAGTGACTTTCATTTTTGTGCCGGGACATGCGGGAGTCCGGGGTAATGAGAGAGCAGATAGGTTGGCCGCACACGCTCTACTACGACTGATGGTGGAGCGATGGATCGAGCAGACATTTGAACGCCCTATGGGAAAATGCACGAGCAAATGACTATAAGTGACGACCACTATTGTTTCATGACTAGAATAAAGAAATTTGGTTTTAAATGTGGTGTCACTAGAAAGGAGTGGTTTTGTGGGCAAGAAAGAATGATGGTCAATCAACTGTGTACTGGGACCATAAGTAAACGTGTAATGGCGACTACACTCAAGGAGAGATCTGAGCACCTAAGGACTTGTCCGGAATGCAGTGACGATGATCCAACGACTAACTAACTAGACCAAGACAATAATGGATTGACAAGTTAAGTTCATCTACATGTTTATTTGTTTTCACAGGCAATATTATGTTAGTTTGGTTATGAAACAACATAAATAAAATAGGCCTAGGTATGCAAAAAAATGTTATCAGGGTTGCCACACATCGGACAAATATAGGTGAGTAATGTTATACATTTTTTTCCCATTTTTGATCACCACCTTCTTACAAATCACACATCATAGATACACCAACATAACTCACATCATATAAATAACCAAATGGTCAGAGGTAGTCTGACAAAGTGGATGGTGCCGCAGTAACCTAATGAACAAATAGTCAAGCAAAATGAATTAAACAGGTTACTAAAACACTTACCTTGCCTATTAATAAAAATATATTTTAAAAAGTATATATAAAAAAACATACAATAAAACTAAACAGGACAATTCTCCACGTATTGGCCCAAATTGAACCTTTTTCAAGAGACAAACAACAGAAAACAACAAAATAAAAAACAAAATAGATGACTAGATTTCATCAAGCCCCGTCTCCATAGCGCAGGGATGGAACGCATCTAGTAAAAGAGAAAAAAATATTTGTTTTTATCATAGTTTTCTCTTTTACTAGATGCGTTGCCATCCCTGCGCTATGGAGACGGGGCTTGATGAAATCTAGTCATCTATTTTGTTTTTTATTTTGTTGTTTTCTTTTGTTTGTCTCTTGAAAAAGGTTCAATTTGAGCTGATACGTGGAGAATTGTCCTGTTTAATTTTATTGTATGTTTTTTTATATACTTTTTTTAATATATTTTTTATTAATAGGCAAGGTGTTTTAGTAACCTGTTTAATTCATTTTGCTTGACTATAACTCACATCATCAGATTCAGTATTCAATTCTTTATTTACATGTAAAACAACTATTTAAAAATCTCTAAAACCAAACATTATTGCATTTTCTAAACACACACTAAATATAACGCAAATTCTAAAAACAGAATCCGGCTGCAGGGAGATTATTTATATTATTTTAATGCAGCATGCTAAAGATTAACAGGTATTTTGCTACACCATTTGACTAATACACTGCATAAATTCATCATCATCAGATGCTGTCCGACTGGTGTAGGCTATCACTGATCTCTACACTTCTTTATTTCCAGTATCTTTTATGTGTTATCAGAATGGGACTAATATTGTCTCATGCTGCCATCATTTATCCCTCATAATTTACCTACTGTAACTGTTCTTCAGATCTCCTTGTGTGATCCACATAAAAAAATATTGACTTTTTCTGATATTAATAAGTAGGCTAACCATCTCGAATTTGACTCCTTTGGCACTTTCTTGTTAGTTTTTCTAGCTATACATGGTACTCTCAACATCTTTCTATAGTCTCTGTTGCTTCTAATTTTCCACTATCCTGTGTATTCATTATCCACGTCTCTCATCCATGTTAGACTCAGTGTTCTGTAGCTCTGAAGAACTATCTAATGGCAAGGATATATTACACAGTATATTCTTCATTTTTAGGAATGCTGCCCTATTCTGTTTCTTAGCTCTGTTGAACTTCTTCCATCTAACAGCATCATTGTTGATAAATACTTAAATTGATGGACCTGCTTGAGTACTGAGTCATTCAGTTTGATCTTGCATGCGGGGGGATTTTTTTTCTTACAATCATCACTTCTGATTTATCCTTATTTAAGAAAAAGCCTTTGTTTGTGTTTCTGATACTATGATGTTGATTAGTTCTTGTAAATCTGTCTCATTTTGGCAATCAGAACAGTGTCATCTGCATATCTCAAATTATTTATGTTATGTCCACCCACTGAAATTCCTAAAATAGTACTAGTTGATTCTCAATATTTTTTCAATCTTCTAAGAAAATAAATCTGGTGAAAGTACACATCCTGTCTGACATTTTATTATATCTGTAGAAATACCAATTTGGTTTCTCACTCATATCACTGCTATTTGTTGCCAATACACGTTCTTTATTATTCTTAGATCTTCACTATCAATGTTCAGATTTTCTAGCATGTGGATAACTTCACTATGTTTAACCTTGTCAAAAGCTTGTGTGTAGTCTATAAAGCAGATATATAGATCTGTTTATACTTCTAAACTCTTCTCTATTAGTGTTCTTCAGATATAAATAGCGTCATTGATACCATTGTTCACTCACTACAAATCCATATTGTTCATGACTAATTTCTAGTTTTATTTTGTTACTCTTCTCATAATAATTTTCAGATTTTGTGTCATTGGGCTCATAAGACAGTTTAGTTCTCATATTCAGCGATCCCTGGCTACTTTAGGAGAACTATAAATATGGCTCTGATGAACTCATCTGACATGTAACCACTGTTGTAAAACAATTTCATAATTAGATCTACTCTAAAATGATCAAAAGCTTCTAATTCTTCTTGTGCTATATTGTCTGGAGCTTGGGCGTTGCCATTCTTCATATGAAATTAGATGATGTAAGAGTCAAAGATATTCCAGTCCATTTCATCCATATGACATTATCACCTCACTGCAAATGTGGAATCATCATCATAATCATCAGGTGCCTTTCCTGGGTGGCTTAGGCGGTCATGGCTCTCCACAGCTCTCTGTCCACAGTATTATGTATCAAAGTCGTTGTTGTTTCTTTGCCGTGCCAGGTTGTCAAACTGTCTAATATTTTCTCACGTTGTCGCCCTCTGTCTCTGGTGCCTTCAATCTTGCCTGTTGTGATTATGTTCTCTAAACCTGCCTGTCTCATGAAGTGGCCAAAAAAAGAAGATTGCCTTTTTCTTATATTCTTGATTAAGGTCCGTTTCGCATTTAACTCTTTTAACACCTCTAAATTAGTTTTTCTGGCAGTCCATGGTATTCTCAGCATTCTTCTGTAGAACCACATCTCTGTTGCCTCCAATCTCCCACTTTCCAGTTTGTTTATTGTCCAAGACTCGCACCCATATGTTAGTATAGGGGTTATATAGCACTGCAGAACTCTCTTTCTCACCTCTAATGACAAGGTCATATTACACAGTATATTTTTCATTTTTCTGAATGTTGTTTTTGCCTGTCCTATTCTGCATCTTATTTCTGTTGAACTTCTTCCATCTACTGTAATAATTGTACCTAGATATTTGAATTGGTGGGCCTGTTTTAATACTATATCATTCACTATGATCTTGCAAGGTGTGTTAATTTCTTTCTTTGAAATAACCATTACTTCTGTTTTTTTATATTTAGGAATAGGCCTTTCTCTTTGCTTTCTGTCACTACTACTTTAATTAAGTTTTGAAGGTCTTCCTCACTTTTTGCAATCAGAACAGTGTCATCCGCATATCTCAAATTATTTATGTTATGTCCTACCACTGATATTCCTGGGATATCTACTATTGCACGCAATATGTTTTCACTGTATAGAGAGAACAGGTCTGGTGAAAGCATGCATCCCTGTCTGACTCCTTGTTTTATTTGTTGAAAAGGGCCACATTGATTTCCTACTCTTATTGCTGCTGTTTGTTGCCAGTACATGTTCTTGATTATTCTTAAATCGTTGCTGTCAATGTTCAGATTCTCTAGCATGTGTATAATTTCGTTATGTTTAACTTTTTCAAAAGCTTTAATGTAGTCTATAAAACAGAGGTACAGATCTGTTTTTACCTCTATAGACCTCTCTATTAGTGTTCTCAATATATAAATAGCATTGTTGGTGCCTTTGCCTTCTACAAAACCACATTGTTCTGGACTTATTTCTGATTTTATTTTGTTTCTCACTCTCTTCATGATGATTCTGAGAAGTATTTTGGTTATTTGGCTCATGAGGCTGATTGTACAGTGTTCTTCACATTCGGAGGTCCCTGGGTTCTTAGGTAATGTTATGAATATGGATCTCATTAAGTCATCGGGTATGTTTCCGCTGTTATATATGTCATTCAGCAATTTTGTGATTATTTCAACTCCAAAGTCATCTAAAGCTGCTAATTCTTCTAATGTGATATTGTCTGGACCTGGGGCTTTGCCATATTTCATGTGTCTTAGTGCCTTCCTTACTTCTGCTGTGAGTATTGATGGACCCTCACCGTTATCTTGTATGTTTATTTCTGGTCTATTGTCCTCATAAAGTTCTTTGATATATTCTGACCATCTCTGTACTATGTGATCTATTCCCATTAATACCTGCCCTGTCTTAGATTTTAGACACCCTGTAACTGTTTGCGTTCTCTTTCCTGTTATCATCTCAATTTTCTTATATAGTAATGTTGTATCTTGGTTGTAATGCAATTCTATTTCTGTGCATTTCTTGTTCAGCCAGCTTTCTTTTGCTATTTTGCATTTCTCTCGTATCTCCTTATGTATTTTCTGATATTCCACTATCTTGTGTTTATTTTTCCTTCTGGTGCTCATCAATTCTAATATTTCTTCTGTCATCCATTTTTGTTTTGATGTATGTTTTACTTTTGGTATTATCTCTTTAGATGTTTGGTTTATCGACTGTTTTAGCATGTTCCATTGATCTTCAATACTCTGAATCTTTGCAATGGCATTGTATCTATTTTGTACAATTATGTTGTATCTTTCTTTAATGTCACCATCTGATTTCAATAAAGCTAAATCTAATTTCATATTCCTTGGTGCTCTCTTGATCTTCTTTAATCTTATACACAATTTCGCTACCAGTAGTATATGATCACTGTTGCAGTCAGCACTGGCCTTGTTTTCATCTAATGATGTTTCTATGCCTTTTAGAGACTAAAATGTAATCAATTTGGTTCCGAGTATTATCACCTGGGCTAATCCATGTACACAGCCTTCTTGGATGTTGCTTGAACCATGTATTCCCTATTATTAAATTATGTGCCTGTGCCCACTCTATCAATAAATCACCTCTTTCATTCTTAGTTCCTAAACCAAATCTTCCTGTCACATCTTTTATTTCTGTTTCACCTACTTTTGCGTTAAAGTCCCCCATTACTATAGTTACTTCCTGATTTTTACACTGTTTCATTGCGATTTCTAGATCTTCATAAAAAATTTCGATGTCCTCCTCTGAACTGCTTGATGTAGGTGCATATACCTGCACAATGTTGATATCCAACGGTTTTCCTGTTAGTTTTAACTAATATTACCCGATCTGATATTGCCATAAAACCCTTCACCATTTTTCCTGTTTCTATATCTAATAATACTCCTACCCCGCTCTCGTGTTTTTGTCCTCCTGAGTATATGACTTTAAATTTATCTGACTGTATCTCTCCTGCCCCAGTCCACCTCATTTCGCTCATTCCTAGGATATTTATGTTCATTCTTTACATTTCTTGCTTGATGTTGTCTAATTTACCACACTGCGCTAACAATCTGACGTTCCATGTTGCTATATTAACACTAACTGTAGGCCTACTTCTGTGTGTCGCCATGACTTTCATCTTGGGAGAATAATGTGGTAGTTTCCCGTTGCTTTCCACATCCATATGGGGGATATCCATTTGTATCCGCTCCCTTTGACAATATTTTATATCGGGACAAATGGGTGCCCCGCCCTGCCCAATTGCAGAGCTACCACTTATACCGGTGGCTATCGGTCGCTTCCTTGTTCGCGCCTAGCGAACATCATGATGACACGATCAACAACTAAACTCCAGACATCCCTCCAGAAATATTCAACTTTCCACACTAGAAAACACACAAGGAATTTTCTGCACATTACAGTTATTAGTCATTCACTTAAAATAACACATAATACAATCAAAATAATCCTCAAGTGACGACTGAGCTAATAACGTTCAAACTTGCGCCATGTTGACACCGGAAGTCTATGGAATACATTTGGTAATCTGGTAAACTGAACGCTAACAATTAAGAGTTATCAATGGCAGTTGGTTTATGACATGCATGACTTAAATGCCTGTTCATAAATGTAATCGTCTAATATATGACAACATGACTCACTTCATAAAAGCCTGCACAAATCTCTTGAGGTTTCTGGGATTTATCTTAGATCGAAGTGATTGCTGGAAATTCTCAATTACACGCTGGAGCTGCTCCTTATTTTCTGCCTTTTCAAACTGAAACCACATTGTGTTACACTATAAGCTCACAATTCATTTTATACTCTACGAAATACATCAACATATTCAAGAACAAACCTGCAAACATTCATGATGCACATTTTCTTTATTTAACACACAATATTAACATGCATTTACTACTTCAGTTCTACTTCTCAACACAAATATTATTTTCAATGTGCTTTAATGATAGGAATTAATGTTTGCAACAATACTTTAGCCTATAACAGAAGTTAATGTAGAACAATCTGTTTAAACTCTAATCTTACACAATTAAAAAAAGAAAATATTTTATTGTTAATCTTTAATACATTATAATTTAGTACAATTAACTAATTACTTAGGTGATGCCAAGTTCATTGACAAGTTATGTTTCACATTTATGTAAAACTGACATAAAATTGACATCACTGTGCAATTATTTTTCATGGATTTTCAGTTAATTTAACTATTACAATTTATGAAGTTAGACTGTGTTTAACTTGTATACCTGTAGTTAAAAAATAATTATGGATATTAATGCAGCAAAGTATTTTCATTTATTTTTTCCTACAGAAAGAAGAAATTTGCAATCAGCTTTCTTTTCTTAAATGTTGTGGGACATATACAGAACATTATTAGACGATGCAATAAAAGTTCCTCATATAATAAAAACAAAGACGCACTATTTTACATTAAAAAGCTATCTTGAGTTAAGACATGATATTAATCATGTCAAATGGATATATAGACAATCAAATTTAACAAAAGTAAATGGAAAGGGTAAGGAGATGGTTGTGTGTAAGTACATTTCATGCACTGTCTTTATATTATGCCGTTTGTTTAACCCTATATTACATGATTTAGTCTTTTTTTACAACAAATTAATGTGACATATATCTTTGTCACTTTTGTATTCACAATGTTAATGGTTATTTCCTTTTAAAGCCAGGTTGTTTTTTTTATGGACCCTTTAAATTTTCAAGATGGTACATAATTTGGATAATATTCTGCATGCACTTAAATTTGTAACAGCAATTTTCATTGAAATATTGTGTAAATGTTAAAAAATTTATGCATTTTTACAAGATATATTTTTGTTATTTAGTTTCACTTTAGTTTGTTTTCTATATTATTGATACCACTTTATTTATTTCTGCATTCAGTTTTTTTTTTAAATATACTCCTTACCCTCAAAAATCACATTATAGAGAAAAAGCTATCACACTCACAGAAACATTAATATGCAACTTTCCCATTTGTTTTTTTTTACATAGGCCTTATTATTCATAGCTGAACCTAATACACGTAAAATATTCAGTAATAGTACTTTTATCATGGAAAACCTTAAATGATGTAATAGAGAGTTAAAAAGTGCAAATGATTTATTTCATCCTATAAGTTTCCCATATGTACTATGTCCCTGTCAATGGAGATTACTTAGCTCAAGAATGTCCCCAGATACCAAAAAATTAACGTGTTAACCAGTCGTCGACTGCCCAATTTCAAACCCCAAATCTCACGAACACAAGGAGAATGGCTTGATTCTGATTTGTTCAAATGAAAATGTAAACAATTGTTTTCTTCTTGCTTTGAGTAAAAGTTGCAGTATATCAAAATACTAACAAACAAATAAATTTAAGTGACATCAAAAGTTTAAAATCAATATTATTAAATGAATATCAAGACTCAAAATTGTGCAGAAGCAATACCAATTTATAAACACAAATAGATTGTGTGATAATAATCAATAATATATAGTCTTATTCATGTATAAGATATTTAAAACGAACTTGGCTCTAGTCAGACTTATTTCTAAATATCTTATTTCTAAAATACTTTCTATTGTCATCACACAATTTCAGTTTGTTTTTTGTCTATACTATAACAAAATTCCCTATTTAGAAATCCTTTTTTCTATTATATACATATATATAAAAAGTGAAATACTGTTACTATAAATGTTTCATTGGTTCTGATTAATTTTTTTTAAATGACTACTGTATTAAGTTCAGGATTACTGAATCTACCTGCACCAGCATATCTGCTGTCACTTTTCACACATTTTATGATCCCTTGAATGAAAGTTGTAAACTCGATAGGCTTAAATTTCCATCTGTTCAATGCCCTCTAATGAGCATACACATTTTATAACATAAACAATCATTTTTCCAGCTACTATAATATGAGTATTTGATGCAATTTATTTCTCGCAGTTTGATGTATTAAAATTATGCATCAAAACAAATGGATCTTTATTAACACTTTCCCTTTCCTTGCTGTGAATGAAAAAAGTAGTCACAGAACAAAGTCCTTTTCAATGCCACAGACTTTTGTCTTTTGTGAATATGACCTTACACCTGTATTACTCAGTGCATAATCTTTCCATTTATTACAAAAGTCACTCCAATATGGTGGCAACCAATATTGGGTCAATTATTTTCACAAATAACACTAATAATAATAATATTTTTTTTTTAAAGCAGATAATAGTTGATTCAATTATAATATTACATTATTCAATGAATGTCAATACTTCTAAATGGATGATGTTGCTGGTGATACCTAGGTCAAAAGTGATTCTGATTTTTCAACTTTTTAAAAGGTAATAGAGATAAAACGTGCTGAGAATAAGATATAGAATTGAACTATGATTCAAGTTTAACTTCTCAAATGGGAGCATGGTACTCGCATTGCTAGACAAAATAATTCATAGAATAACTGGAAAAGAAATATTTTCAATAAAAGCTTAAGATACAATTTTTAGAAATCTTTTTCTTGTGTTGGCATCTGCTGTAAATTTAATGGACTAGGTTGATTTTTTAATGATTTCTAAAATTATCACTCACAGAAATAGCAAAAAATTATGTGGTAATGAAAGTTTTAATATATAAGATACACACCATTTTATTGTGCAATCTATCATGTAACGTAAAGATAAAATTTGAGACAGCCAAGTGTTCATTATTATGTATACTTCATACAAGTTATAATAAAGATTGGTCAATATTAATTAAAGCAAAAAATTAGGTATAAATTCATGATCGCAACTGGCTTTTTGTGAAATTATCTACAAATTTATTACACAGATCAGAGTTTCTGAAATCATAGTATGTTACGAGTTTTAAAATCACTATAGGTGATGCCACCTCTGTATTTTGTTTACACCTTGACATATAGTGCTAATTGTTGAAATCATTGCCAGACATTCAGTGTGAAATATTATAGTGTGTCTTTACTATTTCAAATGTTCCTGTGAAATTATTTGTTCAAATTGTAAGTATTAACAAAACATGTTTAACCATTTGACAACTACATTGTATCACCTTTATTTGTAGAATAATGAGTGTCGTTATTTTGACTTGTTTGCTAAGATTCATATTCTATTTTTAGTCTGCCCAGGGTTAATTTAAAACCATGACCTTTGAGTAGTTCAGAGCTCAGGCTTTCTGTTTCATGTTTAAGGCCTACATAACGAAAATATTACACTGGAATAATTTGTTATGAAATTTTACAAATTTGCGGAGTTTGAGACAACTTACTTGTAATAGAGGATATTATTTATATTTATTTTGATGAGATAAGTTATAGTTACAATGGAAATATGCACAATGTAGATGATTTTCACACCGAATATGTAGATAGGCCTAGTGTTTCAGACAACGTGGAGAAAATTTGTGATACTAATTGTGGCATCATGAATGTTTACTGGAATGTAGCCTTTCTAGTAGAAGTTGAGAATTTTGTAGAAAACGTTGGATCTGTACATATTCTCGATGAGAGTGCTACGCCTTATGCATACTTTAGCCCCATTGTCATTGAGTTTTATCAATTTGCCGCTGTTCAGACAGATTTGTATGTAACAATACCAATAACAAGCAAGGAAAGAAGACATGCTGGACATCTGTAACTGCCAGTGAAATAAAACGTTTTTTTCATACCCAGGTATTATGATGAAATAGAAAAGACAATAGATAGATATATATTATGTACCTGAGTATGGCATGTACTGAAGTATAGATGACAGGTTAAATATTTCAAGAATATCAACCTATTTAGAAAAAAGGACTTGAGAAAATATCTCAATATTTTCATATCTCAATGACACCACTAAACAGCACACTAGAGAGTAGAGAGATACAAATATTTTCCCCACTATATGGTGTCTTATTTTTAAAGATATTTTTAAAATGTACCTTGTTAATTTTTTTGTGTAATACATTTCACCTGATCATCAACACCAAGAAAAAAGAATAACGTTTCAACCATCTCCCAGTGAACAGTATCCTGACCTAGATATTAAGGTCAATTAATAATTTCGTACCATTTGACAGATTAACTTATCTTGGTAGTACTCTCTCCAGGGCTAATGTTATTTATGCTGTAGTCAACGCACTGGCTTCGCATATGAGTGGTCCTGGTTTCATTCCAAAAGTTGAGACGGAAAAGTTTCTCAGATCGCAACGGCTCCAGGGTCGCCCCAGCCTTAAATGGGTACCGGATTAATCCAGGAAGTAAAGACTGCGAGGGAGAGGAGATGGCTCCCGAAAACATTTGCAGAGCCTCTGAAATGTGAGATCGCTAACATCTCACACCCCTACAGCATTAATAAATGCTATGGGTTACTTTACTTTACAATGCTGAAGTCAACAACTGAATCTCTAAGGTGACTTGCATTTGGCAGACTTCACAACAATGTATGGAAATATGCCTCATCACAGAATTAGCTCCATTGTACTCACTACCTTGCTATAAGCTTGTGAGACCTGGATGGTAAACAGCAGCCATGCCAGAGTGTTAAATCACTTTCACACACACTGTATTTGCAACTTGTCAGGATTAAGTGGCACGATAAAGTACCTGATGCTGAAGTCCTTACCAGAGCCAACATCCCAAGCATTAACACAATGCTGAAGAAGACCCAACTGAGATTGCCTGGACATGTACACCCAAAAAAAAACACCAACAAAAACAATGATGGCCCTTCAATACTAACATTAGAAGTAGAAAAGAAATAAAAGCAATGCAATGTGGAAAAGATGCAGAAGATGACAACATAACAGACATAGTAAAAATCATAAATCAATTTGGTGTGGAAACTATCACATAACTGTGCAATGACATATCTGCAACATGTCACATAGCTGAAGACCTAAAAGCAACAGTATTTATACAGCTACTGAAGATGACTATGGCAGTGGATTGTACAGGATACAGAATCATCAGTTTGATGAGCCACATAGTCATAATACTACTTAAAAATAATACATGAAAGAATAAAAAACAAGATAGACATAAAAGTTGGATTTTAAAAAATTTGTTTTTTGGAAGAACGAAGGAACCAGAGAAGCTAATCTTAGTAGATTATTAGTGGATAAATATATATACAAGTCCAGAAAAGTATAGGCCTATACATTTGTTTCAAATAACAAAGGAAATAAAGATCAAACAACATATAGTAAGCAATATTGAAAGACATGACACCTTGCTGAAAATCTTACTTCAGGGCAGAGTTAAAGAAGGGCAAGCAAGAGGTAGACAAAGATACAAGCAAGAGAGAAACATCACAAGATGGACAGTTTTTCCTAGAAGAGTGCACCACCAAAGCAAGACACAGAATGTCCATTACAACCAACCTTCATTGCAGAGATGGCACTTGATGATAATGATGATTCCTAAACCAAGTCATGCAATATGAGGGATACAATTTTCATGGGAAAGTGCAGTAAAAAAAAAACATTCTGACCTAAGAAGGGGGAGCTAACTCAGAAAAGTTATAGTATTGTTTTTGATATTAGAAATTATATCTCAACACGAAGATAGGCCTATGTGATTCAGAGGGGCATGGGTATTAAAAGATTAATCTTTACCATGCCATTGGTGCAAAAAAAAAAATTCTTGGTAACCCCATGAACTTTGAATAACTTGAATTATGGGTGGCAAAATTGTGACCCGTTGCTTTGCAGTTTTATAACTATGATAAATAGTTAACATTCAGCTTTTTAATTCAGGAAAATACGAAACTGCAGCTAGAAATAATCGAGCTTCCTTTACAAACAAGGTTGTTTGCCAACAACCAATAAATCTGAACAATTTTTACAATTTTAGTCAATCTGTTCTAATCAATACAAAGCTAGTTGAAATGTAAGCAATCTTTAACAAAATTCTTATGAATTGTGGTTCTAATGATGCAGAATTGTTTGGAATTATTTTTCTTTTCAAAGAAGATATTATGCATGTTAGCTTCACTATGAAATTACATAAAAAAGAATAGGACTAGAACTTTAGCAGCAATATAGTCTGCATTGAATATATATGGCTTTCGGTTCACTTTGACCCAAGAGATGAGACTCCAATTCCACTGCAAAATCTAATCTGTCACATCTTATGATATGTATAAGGAGAGCCGCGTTAGCGCACTGGCTTCGTATATGAGTGGTCCTGGGTTCATTCCCCAGTTGAGGCGGAAATGTTTTCAGATCGCAACGGCTCCCAGGTCGACCCAGCCTTAAATGGGTACCGGTTTAATCCGGGAAGTAAAGACTGCGAGGGAGAGGAGATGGCTACCGGCCTCATTTGCAGAGCCTGTGAAATGTGAGATCGCTAACATCTCACACCCCTACGGCATTAATAAATGCTATGGGTTACTTTACTTTTACTTACTTTTTTTTATGATATGTATGGTAACACACAGTGTTGCTCTACTATGCTCCCCTTCTGTGTTCCTACAATACATGGGTGACCATGGGTAAGTAGTAAGCTACCAGTCAAGACAAGA
This sequence comes from Meghimatium bilineatum, assembly GCA_034231615.1. Lineage (NCBI taxonomy): Eukaryota > Metazoa > Mollusca > Gastropoda > Stylommatophora > Philomycidae > Meghimatium > Meghimatium bilineatum. The sequence goes on along the minus strand of CM067298.1, from coordinate 77,138,101 downwards.
ACAACACATGAGTGACTATGGGTAGTAGAAGGCCTAAGCTACCAGTGAAGACAAGAACAACACATGAGTGATTATGGGTAAGTAGTAAGCTACCAGTCAAGACAAGAACAACACATGGGTGACCATAGGTAAGTAGTAAGCTACCAGTCAAGACAAGAACAACACATGAGTGACTATGGGTAGTAGAAGGCCTAAGCTACCAGTCAAGACAAGAACAACACATGAGTGACTATGGGTAAGTAGTAAGCTACCAGTCAAGACAAGAACAACACATGGGTGACCATAGGTAAGTAGTAAGCTACCAGTCAAGACAAGAACAACACATGAGTGACTATGGGTAGTAGAAGGCCTAAGCTACCAGTCAAGACAAGAACAACACATGAGTGACTAGGGGTAGTAGAAGGCCTAAGCTACCAGTCAAGACAAGAACAATACATGAGTGACTATGGGTAGTAGAAGGCCTAAGCTACCAGTCAAGACAAGAACAACACATGAGTGACTATGGGTAGTAGAAGGCCTAAGCTACCAGTCAAGACAAGAACAGAAGAGATTCAAAAGATGTAGATAACTAACTTCATTGTTCATTGTCCTCGGTTTCCCCATATGTACTCCACCCTCAACGACGTGGCATGAGGGCCTGTCAAGAGTACCACTTATAGCATATAACTCTGTAGCTTCAAGCGATAATCTATAGGATCTCAAAAAAATGCACTTGTAACAAAGACATTACAACCCAGGATCAAACACATGACCTCTTGATCACAAGGCCAATGACTTAGCCACATGAACAATATAATGCTGCCACATTTACATTGATGCGTATGAGAGATTCATATAAAAATAAAATATTGCAATGATGGTTGACTTGGAGGGTGCTCATATTGATTTAAAAATCAGAAGGCTGCACACAAAACTTGAACTTGATACATTCCAATAGGCACAGACCAGCAGCAGTGACTTTAAGCACCTAGACTTTAATCAACATGTATGCAGCAACAACATAACATTCCCTTTTCCAAACATAGCAAGATGTTCATGTTTGCTGATAACATCTAATAACAGGACTGGAGCAGAAAGATGTTTTAAATGGTCTAAAGCATCCAGGAATATTTCATGTTTGTGTAATTAATCAAGCATCTAGGTAAATCCTGAAAAAGTATGTTCTGCTATCTACTGAGTAGTACACATCAGTTCACAGGAAAATATCTCCTGTAGGATGTGTAGGACTTTGATGTGACAGTCTACATTATCTTTGAATATCCATTGGTTGCAGCCTGAGAGATTGGAAGACTAGTAAAACTGCAAGTAAACATCATCTCTTTCCACATTCTTCTAGCAATTAATACTTCAACATAAAACTGTTATTATATATATATATATTTTACTTACCATTCAGAGCATCAAACAAATACCAAACATTAAGTCTTTGGACAGAAAAACTGATAAGAACTGAGTAGAATATTTGTATAAAGAAATTATGTGGATTATTTCCTTCTATTGGTCAAGTGAGAGCGGGGAAGTAGCATTTCACTAGGGATTTTACATGTTCGCTCTGTTGTCACAGGGCAACAAAGGTTTCCTTCTCCTACATAGTTGTCTTCTAAGACAAACATGTTTTATATCGGGGAAAGTATATAAGAAAGTGTCTAAGCAAACAATGTGTCTAATAAATCTACTTAATGAAGCTAATGTGTCAGTCAGAAGGGCGCAGAAATTCTAACGAGCTGTAAACAAAGATATTATGCATTCCGTTCTCTGCACTATATTCTGTCAACAAGAATTAATTTGAGAATGAACAAAGAATAATTATGGAATATACTTTAAAAGCAACTGAACAAACATGAAGAAGAGACTACAACTAAAAATTATAATGATAAAAACACTAAACAAATGTATTACATTTGTATATAAAACAACACAATAATTGCATTGACGTTCCATGCAGATCTGCATGACTAAACATTTAGAAATATGCTGATGTGCTGAGCTTTCTCATGTCAAGAAAGATTAAATCTTAAATTAGATTATAATGTATTGTTAACAGAACATATAAAACACATTTTTAAAAACTGTCATATACTGCATGTTTCCCGTTGCAGGGAGGGATTTTGTAGCTGTGTGATAAAGGCTGCATGCTCTTGCTGTCACCATGTCATATACAGGGTGAGTTTTTTAATTTACACATTGTTAGCCAACACAAAAGTAGTATATTCAGTCAATTATAGTGATGAAGATAGATCTATGGTGGCACCATTTAGCATCTTCATATTTTATATATTCCAAGCACAGAACTTTCAACAAATTAGTTCTCATGTGTACGTGCCTGAATGGACATATAAGTGCTGTCAGGATAGTCAAAAAGTAGCCTCGGGAATGTTTAAACTATAAATATGATACAATAATTTCTAAATGTTGATTTGACAATAGGAAATGTCAATGCTCTTGGTTAAATATAAGAGATATTCTACCACCACCACTAAGCAATAAGTGAATTACTAAGTTAGAATGTTTGTACTTGGTTATACCCTTTCATGAATGATGAAATGAAGCACATCATTAGGATGAGTACTTTTGTGCACTTGTATTAATAACAGTGTTTAGTAGTTAAGAAGCCACACAAAGCAATATGGTGAAGTTATTTGAAACACAGCTATCATCACTGGAATATATATTCTAGGTTATGAAACATTTCCAAAATCTCTCAGTTTACTGAAAATTACAAACACAAAACCCTTCAATAAGCAGTGATGAACTGAAGCCTCAACTATACTATTGCATACATCGCATGTTTAATTCATAAGTTCTGTTGTAATATTAAAATGACGCCCTTTATTAAGGTGTTAAAAGTAACCCTTTGGAAACAGTTCAACTAAAATATACAAGTGAAATGTCTGCAAAAGGTCAAATTCACACATGACTTCATTTAACGAAATCTAAAAACAAATGTCCATTGTGAAAATGGTATACTGTCAAGCTATAAATAAATTATTACAAATATAAACACATTCTCTCTTACATGATCTCTAGTACAAAAGTTCCATGATTTCTCTAATTTATAAACACATTATAAAAATGTAGGCATACAGAATCTCATACAACATAGACATGTTAAAATAAATAATGAACACCATGCAGATTTTTTCCAGCAGTGTTAGGTGAAACATAGCTGTAGTTTAGCTTAAAGTACTTGGGATATAATGCTCACTTGGTTAATAAGAATCTACACCAGCATGTATATTCAAGGACATGTTAAGCTGTCAAAAGCTAATTACTGCAATTGTGAATACAACTAAATGTGATCGAAGCCACCAAATAAATATTATATAGACATTGTGTAATACATGTGACAACACAACATGTCTATTTGCATTAGAAATAGTGGCAAAGACTAGAATATATAAGAAATAAGTGTACATTACCTCAGCAGTTACCTATAAATGACAGTTTGGGGAAAAGTAAGAAATGGAGAGAGATAAGAATAAGAATGAGCAATGAAACAAAAATCAACTTTACACAATACACTGAATGTCTCATTGATAATGCAACAACCAAATTCTGCCATTCAAAGTTGTGTCAACAGAAAAAAACATTAAATGAGACATTGAAGACTATGAAATAAAGACAAAGTTTCTGGATCCACTATGTATACAACTATATGTGTATTGTTTAATTATAGTATTTACTTCCACAATATTTATGATTCTAATTTATATTCGTTGAGAATCAAATATGTATACATCAGCTCTCCATATCTACTAATGTGACACTATTTTTCATAGTTCTTAGATTATATTAACTACAAAGAAAAAGTTCATCAAGCCAAATGTTATTACATTGAAAGAAACAAGATAGGATGAAGAAACCCAGCTAATTAACTTGTACCAATGGACAAGAACAATATGCAAGCTGACCTATTCAGCTTCAGATGGAAAATATAAACAGCTTAGTTAAGTATTTTAAGATAGTTTAATAAACAATGATTAAACGGAGTTTCAGAAGTGCTGCAAATGTAGAACTTACTTTTGATAATAATACCGGTAATTGTGTTCATTCCAAACAAGTAACAGAACATCTATTATTAGACACTCCTGAATGAAGAATAATCATTTAGCAGACTGTAACACTAGAAGAAGGGAGACTAGATTGATTATTCAGGAGAAACAAGCTGTAGATGTATTTGCTGGAGCATACAGTTCTGAAAATGGGGGATCTCCATGGCATAGTGATTAAGTCATTAGCTTTGTGCCCAAGAAGTAACGGGTTCTAATCCCACCCACATCTGGTTTACAAACTACAGCATTACGTGCTATTAGTGGTACTCTTGGTAGGTGTCATTCCGCTTCATTGAGAAGGACGGGGCACAAATGTGGTAACCAGAGTATATTGAAATCAATCCTCTATGGTTTTTCAACTTTTTTATAGTTCTAAGAGTAACCTGAATTTTACCAAAAACCAAAGATACACAATGAAATACAGCAAACAAAGATTAATCACATATTCCTGCCTGAATGAAATAGTTTTTACAAGAATTTTACTACAGTATGTAATTTACATGCTTTAGGGTAGAAAGTCTCCTGACCAAGATGTAGCCATCAATACTAATTAATCTGAATAATGCAGCAAAGCAAAACTTCATATAAATTTAATATTTTTATAAATTTTCTACTTTAGCTGGTAAAAAATAAGTGCCCAAAGTATGGAGAAAGGCCATACAAAGTCCATCTTAAAGAAACAAAACGCAAAACCAAGGAGGACCAAGGCTTTCAGCTGCTGACCAATAAATCAATCTCATAAGTTGTGTTCAGAGGATTATAGAGCATTTAACCTCAGCGTGAAGTGGATTAGAGTAGGCCTATATGTTTTTAACAAATTTCCTTGTTTAACAACACTTTTCAAAATTACCAAATATATTTATTCTTTATTGTTTATACTGTACATGGTGAATTTCTGTTACTACTGGGTACATAAATATTTTGTCAGCCCGAACCACAATGTTATAATAGGATTTGACTGTATCTGGTATATAAGGGAAAAGATAAAGTGGCAAAAAGTCTCAATTGTCCAGCATGAGACCAGTATGCCGAAGTGTTGCTCATAGTCAAGAACATACAGTAGTCATAATATGTGGTAGATAGCAAAAGTCTCACCACAACTGACCCCATTCAAAGTAGGAGCCATGCTTCAGGGATTGGATATGCCAACATGATCAAGTACTCCTGGGTATGAAAAGAAACTTTGAATACAGATCCCCATTGTACAAGTGAAAAACGTCAAACAAATGTCAGGGAACAGATATAGTTAAAATTCACTGACTGAAGCAGTGCTGAGACTCAGACTCTAGAAAGTATGGGCAGTGTTGTTGGGGAGCAAGTCGTCATCTTCAAGTGTGAAGCAAGCAAAGTTCAACTTGATTGTTGCCAGGTCAACACAACTCAGAGAAAATTTATTTCAGTACCCAAGGGCACTGTGAGCACAATAATATAGGCTTTCTTATACAAAATTTGTTTGTCAGCTGCAAAGATCCTTGTCTGAGATAGGCATAATCCACACTTCTTTGGGTGATAAACACAATGGCCAAAGACCATGCTTGGTGATGGATTGAAAGGCCATCACAGGCAGATGGGATGAGTTCGAGGAAAAAAGCATAGGTAAAATACCAGACTTTGGACATGTTTGACAGTGTACTCTGCTGGTGAAAGAAACCTTGTCTATGAGGACAAAGCAGCGCAAGTCTAATTTGACTGTTATTGTTGTCCATCAGTGTTGGAGTGAAAATCAAACTGTATAGGTCGCTGGTGCTTTCTGTTGTGTTGTATGGTTGTGAGAGTTGGACACTCACTGCGGACATGGAGACAAGATTACAGGCTTTCGAGTATAAATGCTACAGAAGAATTCTACGAATTTCCTATAGGGAACATAAGACCAATGTGTACGTAAGAAATAAAGTAGAGATGTGTGCAGGTGTCCAGGAGCCATTGCTTTCAATAGTGAAACGACGAAAACTAGCATGGTTCGGACATGTATGCAGGCACGATTCCTTGTCAAAAACAATACTGCAGGGAACTGTCGAGGGTGAAAGAAGCAGAGGAGGACAAATAAAGACATGGACAGACAACATCAAGGAATGGACAGGGCTAGATATTTTCACACTCATCCGCATCGCTGAGGATAGAATTCGCTGGAGGACTCTGTGTGCTTAAGCATCCAATGCAGTACCCCTACGACCCTGAAGGGTTATGGGTTTATTGATTGATTGATTGTTGTCCAACAGAACTCATACAGAAGAAATTAGGTCTGAGACCTAAGGACACAATGAGCAATGGTGACATCTTTCTACACTGGGTATGGTTTATGGCTGCAAAATGCCTTGCCAAAGATAAATTAACAGCGGGTGACTCTGACAAAATACCAGCTTGTCTCATGACATACATAGATCCCCTCCCCCTCCAATTAGAAGGCTTCTGCAACAGGCATTGAATTAAACCGAAAGATGTCTCCTGGATATGAAAGAAAGCTCTGAGAAACCACCCCACTGCACATAGGAAGTAAGAGCAAGTTGTTTGTATTTCCTGGGGACCGAAAACAAACAAAATTCATAGTTTAAAAAAAACAACTTTTATCATATCAATTTATAATTGTAGTGTTCTTCATCAGCCTACAATGTTGTTAAACATGTATCATCTTTTACACACAACTGCATACATGAAGAATGCATGATGGACACATACACACACAATTTATAAATCATCATTAATAGACAGATGACACTGATTATTACAAAAATAACTAGAACAGTAGAATCCAGGATACTTCAATTGCTCTAGTTTGATCCTTTTAACACATGGAACATATGATTTTACTGTTGGATAGATATGTAGCAACCGTCTTTTTATTATAAATTTTAATTCCTAAATTTTGTTTCTAATATCACAAGCTCATTTTCTATGTGAGTTGTTATAGAATTAACAATTGCGCTCACAAGAAGCTGTTCACCAAAAAAGCTTAAACTAAAACCATTAAGACTGATTCAGTGTGTGCAATAATGTTTTAATACATGTTTCATAATGTTTTTTTGTCAGGGAGGTGTCTTCTATACATTGTCATGTATTGCTAATTAAACTTTTGAAAAAGTTTCACTGTGAATTGGTCTACTGAGTGAAATTAAATTATGAAACTTTTCCAAATCTGAGTTACAAAATTATATAGTGGAGTGCAATGTTTATGTTATCCTAATTTTGTTCATTTGTATATGACTGATGATGGCATCTGTTATATACTTTGCATGTCAAATATTTAAAGCAGTGATTTCCAACAAAAACTCTATTATAATATGCTTTTGGTGTGATTTTGTCTTTGTCTAAAACTTTATCTAAATGTAAACAAACAGGGCCAGACTTGGTGCACACAGATATAATATTTCTGTCAATTTACCATTTGCAATTATTTCAAATACAAAGAAAATTTCCTTTAAATGTTGAATATAAAATTATAATTTGCAATATTGTTTCTATTTTCTAGTAATCACTTTCTTTCCACATGCTCTACAAAAATCTTTAATATTTGAGTTCAGCTTTTGTGTCATTTTGTAGCTCTGTATTGTACTTTGTATCAGTATTTTGTTTTATTCAGTGTAATAAATGAAAATCCAATTTGAAAAAAAAAAGTTGTATTAGAATTTGTAATAGAATACAATTTATAATTATTAGTAATCATTGGATTTAGTCACAAACTTACAGTATTTGGATTTTTTCAACAGTCTAATTCAACAATTACACAACATGATAGCAAAAAGTGATTTAAATTAGAATAGTAACTCTGAAGTTTGAAATGCACCTCCTTTTATAAGTAAATGTAACATCAGATTTAACTGCTACAAGGAAAGGAACAAGCTTGAAATGAAACCATCTGTACCTTATGACACTATCACTATATAGGTTAGCTAATATAACATGTGCCCTGCTTCAATCAAGTGATGTAATAAATTAACTACAGTACACAATAATGGCAGCAATCTTTAGAAAAAATTTCATTATAAGTAAGTTATAATAAAATATCCTAGTCTGGTACATTAATGTTGCATAATGAATTATCAGTATCTATAAAAGAAGCACACAAGTTGATGTAGTGGTCTTTTTCACCCAAAAAGACAAGAATTATTACATTATTTATTGCAAGGCTTTACTAGCTCTACTGAGGCTTGCACAAATTGAACAATAAACAGAAAATATTTCTAAAACTGACATTTTGCTTGTTTATTTTCTACAAAATATGAGCTTCACATTTTTCCAATACACAGCATTGAGCTTACTTTAAACTCTCAACGGGCTATTTGACGCCAACATGGACTACATGGTCTTCTGCTGGAACATTTTCCCTAGTGCTCTTACAGCCTAAAATGTATGCTAAAGATGAAAGGATTGTATTTTATCTAACAGTCGCAGTCTATTCTGGAAACCTTTAGCAAGCTTTAGAGCAACAGAGATTATTCTGATCCTTGCTTCATTTATTAACTTGACAAGTATTGATTCTTTATTAGAAAACGGCATCATGGCACATTCCCATAAGTGCTCTACTCTCCATTTCAGCATCCATCCAAAAAAAATGCAGAATGAGTCCCAGTAAGATGATGATTATGTTATCTTCAGATCTTTCCAGGGAGAACTCATTTTCTTCCATCAGCCTTGATTATTTCTGTCATTTGTTATATAAAGTGTACAGCATCATCTTCTTCAATCTGTAATAAATCCATGACAAGTCTGTTCTCAGACACTTCATAAGAGGTGAAGTGAGATCTTGGCCTGAGCCTTTCGTGACTTTGATGTGTAAGCTTGTCTGCATCATTAAAATAATACAAAGCCAATGTATTATATATACAGTGACTATTCAATAACAATTCAATTTATTTCCGTTTTTGAGAGCCCTGTCGAAGTAGAGCTACAACATTTGAGTGGCATTCCTGTTTCATAATTGGATGTAGATTGTTTGAAGATGACCACATTTAAGGTGGACCATCCATTACCCACACAAACAAGATTATGGCACGTATGCAAGAAAATCTTGCTCTGACAGACTACAGTGAGTTAAGTAAATATGAGTTACGAACACCTGCTACTACTAATAAAAAAATGATTACAAAATTATAATAAAATGAATAAGGATAAAGACAATTCACATTTTGATCTGTGATCTTTGTATAAACAAACATATTATGGAATAATACAGAAAAAAAATATTAGTCAGTCCTAGCAAATGACAATTTTTGGACCACAATTTTTAGATTGAAATTTCAACTCTTTGTGTACTTTTTAATTTATTATAATGTCAACTCTTTGTGTACTTTTTAATTTATTATAATTGTTTTTTAATCATCTTTTATTAGTAGAAGTAGGTGTTTATAACACATACTTACTTATTCACTATAATTACTTTGGTATTGGTGTTACTACAGTCCATACCTGATTGTTCTTCTCTGGCTTTTTTGGAAATTAGATATTCTAACAGTGACGTTGCTGAGGATATTGGAATATCAATCGGTACATGCCAGATAATCATAACTGAAGATTTGCAGATTAGATATCACCCTAAGAAGGGGTGCACAGGTAATTGGATTGTGCATCATGACAATGGCCCTGCACACAGGTCTGTCATCATGAACTTATTTTTGATGTAACATAACATTCCATTTCTCCCTCAACCAACCTCCATATTCACACAATCTTGCTATGTGTGGCTTTATTGTATTTTTGCAACTTAACTCAATTCATACGTAAGCCCGTTATAACGGGACAGAGCAGGCACCCTTAAAGGACGTAAGCCCGTTATAATGGGACTCCATATATACCCTCCAAATTGGCCTCATTTGGTTCATAAATGACAAGTATTATTGTTCTTACAATTCTTATATTTTTATATTGTATATGAATTTCACATTCAATTATCTTTCTTTTGATACCTTATATGACTTTCCATAGCTAATACTTTGTCTTCAGGAAGCTTGTGCCTGAATCATGTTGCAGTCCAAAAAGTTAGCCTAAAATTAATTACGTCTAAACCCTGGGTATAATTACGTGTTGAAAGAGTTAAGAGAACAATGAAAAGTCACTGATTCTATGACAATGAGGAGATTCAAGACACAGTGGCAAGAAACATTAGGCCTATTCTGAAAAGTTTCTACCATGGGTGCTTGGATTAAGTTTAGGCGAATACTAACACGCAGAATAATTTGAAGGAGATAAAACCAATCAATGTATAAAAAAATTCAACCAGGAACTTATTGAACAGTCCTTGTGCCTTTCCGTAATATATGCTGCCAAAATATTATGTGTCTATCAATATATGTGGGATTCTGTGTGTCTTGAAATTGGTGTGTGTATAGTTGGTTAGAGGGCTGCTTCTAAACATGCAACATTAAAACAAGATTTGTACACAATGTGATTTAATATTAGTCAGTTCTACCTCTGGTCATTCATAATGCAACAAAGAGAAAGAATCACAAATACTTTAAAACACAGAAAAATAACACACTAATTAAGCCATTTGATGTTCACACAAAAAAGCAGAGTATCAGCACACTGCAATAAAATGCATCAAACCAGTTGATTTTGTCATATGTATAATTAATGATGTTGAATTACTATCAGAAAATTTAAATAAAGCTGAAGGTATGAAGTTATGTCTTTTCAATATTCATAGAATGTATAAAGTAATTAAACAGACCACCAAAGTAGAGTACTTGATCACTAATCATCAAGCATTCAATGTAAACACTTTAATGATAACATAGACAAATCATATACATTTACATTTTATCTATAGATCAGGAATGATGGTTAACAGGGAATATTGAAAACTTTCACATAGTTAAAATGAATTTGAATAGCATGCACTTCCTTGTAAATAACTTAAAACATTTTAGATCATCTGTCTACAGTTTAGCCTACAGCCATAAATACACTTAAGTCATCAAGTATCACTTTCATTGTGCCTAGAACAAATCTTAGATATAAGTTACCTCCGTGCACTCTTAGACAGCAATAAAGATGTGTTTATCAAGTACTTAAATTGTGTTTCATTGGGAACATTTCTGCGCTTTACATCTCAATCATTCTGGATTTTCATAAAATCTAAAAATATTTATTTTTCATCATTTCCTATAGCCTTTCTTACAAATAGTAGCAATGGATGATAATGAAGATCTCGGAGTTAAAATATTGGAAGAACAGCGAAAAAAATAATGTTTTAATTAGGAGTTATACTTCATGAAGAAGAAATATCCAGCTTGTCATCACCAGTGAGAAACTCTACAGACAAGCACACAAAATAAGGACTATGTTGCATATTATCAGCTACAACAAAGATGTTTAAATATAGCCATTGGAGTTAAGAAGTCCAAGATCAAGGGTGAACACATACTTATGACTAGAGTCCATTAAGAATTATTTGCCAATTATGCAACAAGATCACCTAACTGAGCATAAATTGAAAATGCTTATACTGCTGCATTTTTCTTATGGTTCAAGCCATGTGATAGTGGATATCATGTCTTTTCACAGCCTTCTGTTTACAGCCTGCTTTCCACAGCCTGCTTTCCACAGCCTTACTGTCAATCATTTTAGATATTCCCAGGTCACAATATCAAACTGTCTATCGTCTTCTCTTTCCCTTGCCACCTTACCTTTGTGCACTTCAACTTGTCTTTTGCCACAGTGTGCTCTATTTTGCCTCCTCTTGACCAAAGAACATCATCTTCTCTTGCAAATAAGCAGTTCTCTCTCTTAATTAGCATATATCTTCAAGATATCTTTATTATGATGTTTATCTGCCCATATAACTAAAGATTCTCCCCAAAATTTCTCTTTCAACTGTCTATTGGAGCTGGGTATTAAAACGAGTTCGCAGAGTGGAAATATTTGCAGAATGTGTTATGGAGTCTGGTGGCTATTTTGACACAGACATTTATCAGTTTAGACTGCTTATTTTGTGGAGATCTGCTTGTATCTAGTGATCTATGTGGAGTTTGAAGATGATAGTTTGACGTGATCAATACACCTGTTGGTAAAAGTTGCAGCCTGTTCTCTGTCTCTATATGTATTCTCTTTAGATGAGTGTGTTGCATAATTCAGTTGATACTTTGTGATGGAATTGACCCTTTTCTATGTCTGTTTTTGCCAGTGTGTCTGCTATGCATTGCCAGTGCAGCATTTATATTTTTAAAAATAACCTGGACATAGCAGTCCTTCAGGAAGATTAGGTGACCAGGACAGAGCATGATTGAGGAAGAAGCAATGAGTATACCATACTGTAGTGGTAAGAAAAAAATTAAACACTGACAAGAGACTGGATTTGTGATGAAGAAAGTATTGGGTGATATTCATCAATTTTAAATAATCAATTACCAAATTATCAAAACTGTCTGAAAATTGGCTGGAAAAACATAATCATAGTCAACATATATGCAATAAAGAAGAAAAAATAATACAATGTAGGAGCGAACTAAACTACGGAAGAATCGTGTTATTGATTACATAGAAATAAGATATATTAGTTGCACTCCACATCTAAATGGGAAGAGTCATTTTTTTTTCTTATACAATAATCTTCTTAAGATACATTATAGGATTTTATTACTATTAATATGTAGATTTTAGCAAACTTACAGAAATCTCTGTTCAGTTCTCACAGCTTTACCAGTTAAGAGATTTGTTTTACCATTATGAACCATAAAGTCTATCTTACTATGCTGGTTGTATTCAGCCACATGCAGTGTGTGGTCAAAAGAAGACCAACATAAATACCTCCAAATGTTTTTAGGCTTTAATTTGATTGACTGATTACATACATAATAGTGGAACATGTCTTCTATATACACACAAACCTTCCTCGTGTTAAATCATTGGTCATTTAATGTGTACCCCTTGTGGTGAGGTTTAATGTGTAGTACTTTCAACAGCAGATGAGTCCAATTTGGTTATATCAGTGCTTTTTGATCATACAAAATAATGGAGGTTGTGGTTTGCTGTGTCATATAACATAACATAATTCATATATAAGTAAGAGGCTTCTTCTCAGTGCATTGTATAATGCAAGAGTTGAGTCTTCTGGCTATGAAAGAAGGCTCTGGAGAAATACACAAAGGCACAGGAAATGAAAGCATCCCCACTTCTAGTTCCTGGGAATTCATACAAACAAAAAACATACAAACTATATGATCTCTTAAAACATTATTATTTATAAATATTGAATAGATTACTATGTTGGTAAAATTTAGACATTAAAAAAACGGACATAGGATATCCAAGCTGCCTACTAAGTAAAACTGCTTTCCTTCTCTTTATTACTTACTCCAGCCAATGTGATATGCACACAATATTTAGTTCCCACTTCTTTTGTGTTCTAGGAATGTTCCCTAGAAAGTGATATTTTAAGAAAAAAGACCACAATAAAAATAATGTTACTTCATAGAGCTTCAAGTATTATCATTAGAGTAATGAATGACACAGATTGACTTGAAAGTTATATTTCTACATGTTTACCTTTTTGTAGACATCATTTTAAGGACTGAAAATATTATGTTCTACAAAATATTTTTCTTCCTTGAAATGTTACTTTTGTAACTATTTTGGTAATGAGTTTTATAAATCAAATTGTTCAGAGATTGATTATTTCTTGTTTACAATGGTAAGTTACATATATAAAAGGAAAATGACATTCATCATATATTCATAATGCAAAATTTTCTATTTTAAGCTTTATGAAAGGCTGATAAATTTGTCACCTACCTTGTCTTCCGAATGAACTCTACTAACTACAGCTCTAAAACAGCAAACCACATTAACAGCATTATCTATATTTACAAAATCCAGGAAATATTAACTAGCTTCTGAACACAAATAGCAAGGTAATGATAATTTAAGCATTCAAGTCCATTATCCATCATCACTGGCCTTGGTACATGTACATTTGATACGCTGTCATCAATCATGGATTTGTTATAATAGAACTTGATCTGCTATGTACATGCCTGTAACAGGTAGGATCGCAGTAAAATTGTATAGGCTTCTGATAAGCGAAAACTTACAGCTCACAAAAAAAATACAGAATCTGCAATTTACCAACGTTTTTATAAATAAGACACACAACAAATGCCTAAGGAGTACTTTGTTTAATTTGTAATATTTCTTGTGCTCTTCTTTGCCAGGTACAGTCCTTGTATTAAAGTACTAATTCAGTCTTGTTATTTTATCTGTAAAACTATATTAATTTGTGTTTTCATTATTTACCTACAACACTGTCCTGCCCATCTCCTTCCCTCAAGATCATTTCCATTATCTTTACTAGTGCTGGATTGAAATAGCAAGACTCCCATTTTTTTCATTGAACCATCATCACTTTTATTTCTGTGGATGTTTCATTTACATATTATTCTGCATATGAACTACTTGATAATTAGTCCAACATCTATTCATTTCTAGTAAAGTTATTGAAAAAGTGTGATCTGTAGACATTTTCTTTGCCTCCCAAGGTGTATATGAAGAAATATATATTAAAACAAGTCTCAAAAATGGTAGAGCAGAGAGTGACAAACTTCTCTAGGGATGTTCTATGATAGTGTGGAAATATTCTATGATAGGGTCAAAATATTTTTTTAAGTGACATGACAAAAGTGTCACTCCAAGATCAAAGCTCAAACTTTTGTCTCTAAGCCACTATTGATATCAATCAAAGGGTGAGCTGAAAGACACTTTTTTTTCTATTTGTATGAGTTTGTGTTGACACTGGCAAAAGTTTAACATAATCATTTCCTCTTATCACTGTTTAGCACTATGCTTTACTTCTTTCCTGCTGTAGTTTGTAATATGATATTCTGAGGTCAGGAATCAATGCTTAGGCCTATAATGTAGTCATTTTAAATCAGTCCAGTGGGCTAGTAAAATGACTTTCCCGGTTTCATTTGGCCAGTGTGCCATATTTTGGCCATCCCTAGCATAGAAAATTGACTTCATTGTACTCAGTTTTCCCCTTATGTACTCTGTTCCTTCTAATAAAGCAGCACAAAGTCTGCCAGGAATACCACTCAAAGCACATAACTCTGTAGCTTTAAGCAATAATCTCAAAGGATCTACAAAAAATTGCACTTGTAAACAAGACATCATAACCCAGAAAAAATCCATCTCTTGAATTTAGACAAATGGCTTAACAAACTGTGCAAGAGAGATCCGTCAATTAAAATTAAACTCCTTGATTCTTGATTAGAAACTGGCCTCACAGCACATGGGGCATTCCCATAAGTGCTCCGCCCTCTGTTCCAGCAGCCGTCCGACTCAGTGTTTCAAGTCTAATGCTGCCGAAACAGATGCCGACATCAGGGCACAACTCTGGCCCTTGCAGCAGATTTCTTTGTTGTTCCACCCGCCCACACCGTGCCTGCACAGTGCCCACACCGTTCAAGCACAATGTCGACCTGTTGGAACAACATGGTAACTGTTATCAAAGGTTACGACTACAGGATTAAAATTAAACTTTTAATCAACGAGTTGCTAATGTTTTAAAAAAAGTTTCCTTGTACTGAATTCACTTTCCCAATATGTGCTTGAGAGTTTCATTAAAGAATACTCAATTTTTAACAATTCAATTTTAGAATTATAAGAAACTTTATTCTTTCAAATGAGTTTCTATTGTTCACATTATAAAGATTTTACTGTGTTTGAATGACACTTTGTCATACTGGGTCCACAAGGAGTTATGTTATTCTTTTATTAATTTCTTTTCTTATTTTCTTAAATAGAAAAAAACTTCAGCTATTTCTGTTGTACCAAAACTAACTAATTAGAAAAAGTATCTAGTGGGTCCCAACCTGCCACAAACTGAAGCAGCTGTCATGAAAATGTTAAATGTACCAAATGATGTCACAGGCATGTCCAGCAGTCACCTACTAAAAATAACATCCTTGGGAAAGCAGTGACTCGCTGAAAAACTTCTTGAATCCAGCTGTTACAGAAACCAACCAAAATAAATTAACATGCAGCAACAAGCATTCAAAATGAGAACAAAACAAAGTGAGCATAATAAATTTTGAATGAATAAAGCACATGCCCAAAGTTTATCATAGGTCAACAGTCAAGTTTAAATCAAATTCTAAACTCTGTGAATTTTACTATTTGGTTCCATGCTTCCTGATAAGAGCCTTATAACCCTATCTGCTTGTATTTTATAATGATCACATCAAATAATTTCTTACAAATCTGGACTCCAGAAACTTTGGGGTTTTTTGGGAGATAGATGGGAAAGATTTGCAACTAATTCAGATGCTCAACAGAAACAAATTGTTTTCAGGAATGACTACAATATTACAAATGTTTTCAAACAGACATAAGTGAGATGGTGTGAAGTCATATCAACACAACTTAGATCAAAACTTCTACAAGAAATCAAGTTTAAGACAATGATATAAAAACCACAACACTCAAACTTACTGAGCCAAAGCGATGCAGACAGAGATAAGCTTCTGTTGATGGGTTCATCCCAATCTGTTCCAGTTTCCAGTTCATCACCTGTTGGGATTACAAGATGTTGTTTAGCATTATTAGCATTAGTTATTGGGTTATGAACTTCTGCCATAGAACTCCTGTAAAACCATAGAGCCGATCTCTCCAAACAAATATCACAGTGGTGTATATACTATCACAGTGTATATACTGTGATTTAATATGAGCAATTGTGTTCCTGCGGCAGGCTGTTGAAATATGCTCTTCATTCTGCCTTTATGTTCATCATCATGAAGTTTCTTCCATGTTCAAGTAACTAACACACATTTCTCTGTGGTATCCATCAGGGAACATGAAGTATGTTGTGTGTGCATTAAGTGTATATTTCAATATCTGGTCTGCGAAGGACATGCCTCAAGTATAGATGTGCCAAAAATTGCAGTGTCCACATCCAAAATACTAAGCAACTTCAGCAAACCCATTTATCTTTCACCAAACATCAAAAATAGATGTCTTGGAAAACTGTTTTTATTATTTAGATGACACAGGAGGTGTCCATAAATTATGTCAACAATTGAGGAGGGAGAGACTGAAAATGTATGACAGTTGTTGACAGGAGAGGAAGGTGGTGGGGGAGGGGCATTGGCAAAAATTGATGTCGGTAATACCATTTTTATATACTAATTAAATTGTTTGAATTTGAATAATTTTTCAACAAATTTGAAATAAATCATACGATTTGCTACAATCAGATTAACTTTTCTGAGATGAACTGGAAATGATTATATGATCCTAGTTAGGTATTAGCATTGTACGAACAATATGAATTCCTTCGAATATTAGAAATCTCAGTTGATGCCGCCAGTGTATTACTAAGGTGTAAAAGGGGAACAAAGAATACAAAGATATACTGCCAAGCATGTCATTAATAACCTTTAGGTCCCCTGAATAAAAATTACACAATTTCTCCTCTGGGCCTAGATTCTTTTTTGACAATGTGCATAATGTTTTGGTGAGTATTTGGTAAACGCAATAACTTTTTTTATTTGCAAAGATATCAAAATAATTTCTGTACATGTACATAAAGTAGTGAATAATGCATATAATTGTGTTTTGTTGTTGTTTTATATATACCGGGGTATATGATATGACAGCAGTGAGCAAGTTGTGAAGTTGAAAATTAGAAATAAAAATCTCAAAAAGCCATTTTAAAAAATTGCAAATATAATTTCTTGACACCCTTATACTTGAGCAATGTGTGGTAATATTGATAAATTCCTCCTAAATACCTATTCATGTTGCATATATGTTGCATATGAGCTTAACTTCGTGTGATTCCATACTGATGAATCGGGGCATAGCAACGGAGGGGACTGGAGACGCCTACTGGCCCTAGTAGCGTAATGACGTCAGTGTCTACAGATGCCTATAGTGTCCGTAAAGTCAAGAGACAATGTCGTTGCTCAGATTTGCCCAATGTGGCGAAGAAACATCAGTAAAGGTGCTCATATTACTGAGAAGCGTCAAATTTCAGAAGAACATAGAAAAGATACTGTCTCAAAGGACATGTCTCATAGGACAGAATAACTCCAGGCAGTGAATTCTATTTGAACTTTTAGTCATCTCTGCACACCACAGAGATGCAACAATACCGTTCTGAAACTGCTATAGTCACCTCCGATAGGCAGCTATTATTAGTAGAACTGGACAACACACCTTATACGAGACGAGTTTGAATGTCACTTCTGTTACTCAAATGAGGACCCATGTCAGAAAGGTTATGGGCTGTGAAGAACTACCTGCTCACAGAAAAAAGGATTTATTTCATTATCATCAGCTTACAACCATTTTTCCTTCTCTTATTTTAAAATTAGATATTTACAAAGCAAAACAAACTCATCTTACACAATGCATCTCTACTCAAATGAGCAAGAATTTATATTTCACAATACCTTATCCTTGAGGGACTCCATAACACCTGCTGTAGTACCTGTACAATGTATTAACACACAGCCAAGCACTCTCTCTGGCTGTGCCATCTAGGAAGACAAAAAACAAAACTGTTAAAACCAAATACTGCTTGAAGTAATTTTGAAATTATACTAAGAGAACAATGGTCTCTTCAGCTCCAGCTTGCATAATAAGAATAAACAGTTACATACTTGTTCAAAATTGTATTATACTTTCTTTTAAATCTGGAATTGAATAGAATCAATATCTTTATACTCAGCTGAAAAAAATGTATGTGTCAAATGTGTGATTCACAACTTGAAATGCATAGAATAAGTATTTCTCAACTATTCATAACAAGAAGTTATTCTCATGAGGTCATCTCATTGTGAGATAATGTGAAAGAATATGAATTGGTTGATTGATTATGAGCTAACAACACTGGAATTCGGGCAACCCCATAGGTGTTCAGTCTCCCCATGCAAATATTGAAATGTATGCCTACAGATCATTCCTGTGACTTTCTTCTTCTTCTTCTTTCTGTCATCATGTACCTTTCTGTGTTGAGGGGAGAGTGAGTGTACGGTCTTTTGCCCTTCTATTTGCCTCCTCTGCTGTTATATTTCCGAGTGTCTCTAATACACTATCTATCCACCTTTTACGAGGGCGTCCAATAGGTCGCCTGTTTTCGTATCGTTTGTTAAGTGTTTTTTGGATAATACTTTGCTCTTTCTGTCTGGTTATATGGCCGTACCATTTAACTTGTTTCTGTATGTATTCTATTGTTGGTTTGATCCCTAATTGTTTACTTAGTGCTTCATTCCTGATTTTGTCTCTCAAGCTAACTCCAATCATACGCCTCACACATTTCATTTCAGTGGTGTTAATCTTATGTATTGTTCTAGAATCTAATGTCCAAGTTTGACACTGATAACACAATGTTGGTAAGAAAATGGTGTTGAAAAGCGCTTTCTTTGTTTCTAGTGTAATATCTTTGTTTCTTAGTAAAGGTGTTAATTGACCAATAATCTGACAGGCCTTATTACATCTTGCGTTTATTTCTGCTTCTTGTTTGTTGTCATATCTCAATGTGCTGCCCAGATATTTGAATTCATCTACTTGTTTTAGTTGTTTATTATTTATCTGTATGTTGATGTTCTCCTTTTCTCTTGCAATATTCATTACTTCTGTTTTGTCTATGTTGATTTTCATTCCAAATTGCTTGCCTGCTGTGTCTATTGTGTTTAGGTGGTCTTGCAGGTTTTTAATGCTGTTGTGGAATAAAACCTGGTCATCTGCAAAAAGAGTTCATTTGCTTCATTAGAATTTGCTGTTTTGTTTATATGGTCCATGTATGTAATAAAAAGTAGTGGGGATAATACACACCCCTGCTTTACTCATGTGCTAATCACAAAGTCCTCTGTGTAGCCTGCAGCTGTTCTTATAGTGCAACTGCTGTTGTTATAGAGACTTCTACAAACGTTAATTAAATGTTGGCATACTCCATACATTTTTAATGTTTCCCATAGTATAGCTTATTTCTAAAATGTTTTTGGCAGTTTTTTCTTCCAATATAAACCCTACACCATGTTTCACATTGTCATTCTTGTTTACACCTGAATGTGTAATTGTAAAGTTGTTGTGTGCCCTCTTCACACCTCTACCTTTTGTTCTTGTGTCTGCAATTCCTAAAATTTTTATTTTCCTTTTAATCATTTCTTCTATGAGTTGATCTTCCTTGTCTTTAATGCCGCAGATGTTGATAGTTGTTATTTTTGTTGTTATTGCTGATCTTTTTTGCGTGTGATGTGCCTTCCTCTCCATTTAAGTTTCTTTTTGAGCACTTTGTGACTTTCTAGTTGAACATATTCCTAATTTTGCCTCTCACCCATACCACACTGAATACTAAATTCTCCCAAACATATCCTAGATGCATCATCTATTGTAGTGTCCACATTCAACAGTCACTTGCCAAGAAACTGCAGAGTGTCTCCCTAATTCATTCTGAATTCACCAGTTATAGATGTATTTAACCCTCTGAACGCATATTTATTTCTGGAAGTTCTGTTTAATAAAAGGTATTGGAAGGCAAGTAAAGCATTGGCAGGCACATAATTTCTATCATCATCAGATTCCCCTTCAATTGCATTAGTCCTTCAAATACATATATATCAACTCTTTTCTTACCTCAAAGCAAAATTCTGAATATTATCAGTAAAATCGCGAGATAGGAATGCAAAGAAACATAAGTAATTGCGAGCAATACTTATACCCGGTCGGAGGGTTAACACACACTTACCTGCACTCTTATTAACACTAACGCCAACATGTCCTGGACAGTAAATCCATGTGACACACAGAAGGTTAGAAAAAGCTATAGAGGCCATTAACTCAACCTTTTGAAGCATAGACTGAGAATCCGACACTATAACTGCCCTTTTAACATGTCTCAAGGAGTCAATAGAGTGCTGTAGTAACAGCCTCAACCTCCATCCTCATACTGTAAGCAGTCGTCCTATATGTTCCCATTGCTGTTAGCATTCATTTTACCACTTGCACTAACAATAAAACTGCTGTAAGTTTATTCACCATGACAAAAAGATCCATCTGTGAATACTATAATATCATCTAATTTATCTTCTTTCAGTTTATTAATTCCAAAGTCTAATCCCACTGTCCCACACAGTCAACTTTCTGTCAAGGGGAATTATCACCTTGTGAAAGTTTCTCTTTATTTCATCAATCCGAGACCATTCTTCTCCTTTAGGTTAGGCAGAGACTATCATAACATCACCTATTATATTTTCCACCTGTATCATCCAGGGCATGCTCGCCTAATTCTTGATCCCTTGTGATCACTAATATTCTTCTGTAGTAGGTGTCTCTGATCTATAATGACACGTATACACACACTGGCTTGAGTGAGATAATTTGAGAGTTTATTGATAGCAGTCCAATAATATCTCATTTTCAGAATGGGAGTATGTGGGAGGTGATAGAGGGAAACATTGTGGTAGTTCCTTACATATAGTTACATAAGTTCCTTACATAAGTTCCTTACATTGTGGTAGCTCCTAAGCGGAGCACAACAATTCTCTCCATCCGATAAGCAGTGATCCAGTTCACAATCCAAGGACTGACTCCACAGTCAAGAAAAGATATAATTAGGATCAAAGAGTTCACTTTACTATAAACATCTAAGAGATAAATTGCTGCTGCAATGGTCTCCTTAGATTAAAAACCTTCATAAACATCATTTGCAAACATTGCAGCATTGTCATATGTCCCTTAAACTGGCCAATATCTTCCCTATGTATCAGGAAAATATATGTTCTATTTCTAAATGACACATTCATAGCTGTCAAATACCCGTAATTAGCCATATTTTGTACATTGTTTTGCCAGATTGTGACTCTGTGCACCATACAATACATTGTACATAATTTAATATTTTTCTGCTGTTCTGCACTGGCAACACTGATTTTCTGTAGATTGTATTATTTTTAGTGGCTATACTGGTTTTTACATACTTATTTATTTTTAGTGGCAACAGAGAATTGTGCGGTTTTTATTTTAATTTTTTATTAACAAAAGTGATTTTTGTGGTTTAACTTTTATTTTGTGGCAACACTGCTTTTAAACGCATTACTTTTATTTGCTGTGCTTGAAGTTGCTTTTAGTCAAAGTTTAGTCAGAACTAAGGGTTTATTTTTGTCCATGTGCATTGACAGCGTAATTACATATATCTATGTGTATACATTTATTTTGTAAGTTTTTGTTTGCCTCGTAGGTAGTGTAGACCTAAAGTTTAAAATATTTATAGCTTTTTCGATATTTAGACCCGATTTTCCAACACCGCTAATGACGCTAATGCCTAGGCCTATAATTTAATAATTCGCATAATTATTGATGACATAGAGTTGATAGAGGCTCAGAAAATGTGCTGCTCGAAAAGACAGAAAAACAAATACACAGATGTGTTTGTTATCTCACATGCTGGTAATAAAGCATTACAACATATAGCAATATTATATATAGGCCTATAAGAATTATCTGTCTGTTAGCAACATTTGATTTGCGCACAAAGCACTGAAAGTCCCTTTCAAAAGGGTCTTCCAGGAAAGGGGGAAGGAAGGGCCTATCAGTGTGTTGCGCATAAATCGAATGAATGCTGTGTTATATGCGCATTTAGCGAAAGCTAGTTTTGTTTAATTCCATAAGAAACCTATTATCCTATATTAGGGCCTAAATAAGATTTGTGTATTTATTGGCTGTGTGTAAATAAAACTAATCTGATAAAGGAGTTGGTGATGCTTGGTGTCATTAAAACTCTTTTTTTGTGGGGGGAGGGGGATCATGGCATTTACACTGAGCAACAGGGAAGGAGTAAATCTGCTCAAACAGCCATAACTCCTTTAAAGATAAGATGGAAATATCCCATAAAAATGTAATAATCAGGGTTGTTTTTTTAAATAAACTGTCTCCACCCATGACATGCCCCCCCAACAAAGCTGCCGTAGATAGAAGGCAGGAGATTTCAATTTTATTTATCTTTCTATTGCACATGTGACAGTACATGACATTTCTTCAAGCATTTGCAGACTTTAAGAGGACCTTAAAAATGATATAGTAGTGACGCATGTTACTTCCTATTTTTTACAGCACTTTTCTTTAACCTTTAGGGCCCTGAATTAAAAATTAAGAAACATCCCCTTGGGCCTGAATTCTTTTTTGGAAAATTTGCGTTATTGATGCTGGGTGTTTTGAAAATGTGATAACTTTTTGTTTTAAAAGATATCAAAATAATTTTTGCATATCTAAATAAAGGAGTGAATAGTGAATATAGTCATGTTTTTTTTGTTGTTGTATGTATGATATGACAGTTGTGAGCAAGTTGTGAAGTTGAAAATTCGGGGGAAAAATCGCAAAATGCCATTTTCAAATCGCCCATATAACTTCTTGACGACCCTAAAACTTGAGCAATGCATGGAATCATTGATAAAATCCTCATAAATACCTATACTTATTGTATATATATTGTTTTATATCAAAACTAATATAATATGAACTAAAAAAACTAATAAACGTGAAGAAATCGCATATAACGTCTGTCCGGTAAACACTAGGTCTATGCCGACACGCAGCGTAATTATTGTCTATGCACACACGTGGCACCCCTGATAATATTATACTTGTGTTTTTGAACGACTACACAAACATTCTTATCAAATAACAACATATAAACACAAAAAACAACAATTAAAACATGTAGTATATAAGGAATAGCATATAACGTCCGTCCGGTAAACACTAGGTCTATGCCGACACGCAGCGTAATTATTGTCTATGCACACACGTGGCACCCCTGATAATATTATACTTGTGTTTTTGAACGACTACACAAACATTCTTATCAAATAACAACATATTAAACACAAAAAAACAACAATTAAAACATGTATTCACGATCACTTAGCCATGCCACGCGGTACTCTATTTGATAGTAAAATATGGCTAAAAAATGGCCAACGTCGTTCCAGAAATTCGTTGACAAAACCAGCCGGCATTCTCTCTTCTTGCAGTCGTAATGAGTAAAGGAATTGGACCTTTAAACTGCGACATATTCCTAGCTTCATTTGACGTGTTTTATACGTCACGGGATCATTACTTTGTGAAGTTCCGTACTCAGGAATCTGGCGATGTCCTATGTAGCGGGATTGTGCCTGCAGGCACAATGGAGCTGTCCTCATAGGCGCAATATTGCGACCGCAGAGTCGTAAAGGTTAATTAATAGGTTGCAGACCACAGGTAAAGAAAAAGGACAAATATATTCATTTGTACACACATACACTAGTAGCTGCCAAACAATATTTCCTTATATTCTTTGTATTTATGACAAAATTTGTTCAAAATCATATGTAGGTAGCCAGACCATTGGAACATGATCACTACCACTTAGTCATTGTTCCATGTAAGACTAGTTGGTTGGTTGGTTGCTGATCCAGTGGTCCATGGGCTCATGCCCTTTGACCTAATGCCATTAGATGGCATTATATTGCTGGGAAGTCTGTGGATTTTTGGCCCACCCCGGGACAGAGCCAGATAATAACTATCACACCTCCAGGAAGGTAGGTTTCAACCTTTGCACTGCTCCTAGCCACTGTAGCCAAGATAGGGTTCACTGTGCTCATTCCCCGCCACCAATTGACTACTGGTTATGCCGAACTTCTCTATTGCTCCAGGCATGCAACCAAATGTTCAAGTCAAAAGGATTATCACGTCCTGAGTCACTGTGCCTCTATGATGGGCCTCAACCATAGGAAAAACAGTGATGTCAGTTTCCTCCTCCTCAGTGCTGCGCAGTACATCTCTGGCTCCCTCCTAACCACAGAATACATATATTCAGGCAAACATGAAAAAACATTTAAACAACAAAACAAAATCATAACTGTATAGATGACATGCCATGAAGCTTCTATAAGAAGATAACCTCAATATAACGGCATATCATCCACTAAGTTTTTCTGTTGCATGGATGGTAAGTCTAGTGGGCCATTGGTGAGACCCACAAACGCAACCACATGCGTATATAAGACTGGTAAATAAGGGTAAATACCTAATGTAGTAAAAGGATCATATTTACAGTATTGTGGATAAAGTTGCTAACTTACTGCAAATCTTGCTATGATGTTAGCACCAGCTCCTTCTCCTAAGCCAACCACTTGCTTTACGCTAGAAAAAAGCAACAATGTTCAGTCACATTGATACTAATATTTATCACAACTCAAAGTAAAATTTCATATTGTGTAAGTTCAGCATCAATAAATCTCATGATATTTGTTAAGACTTAAACTGATAGGGAAAATACTGTAGGAAAACAGAACTGTCTCGAAGCTCCGTTAGCCACCCAAAAATATTTTTTTTAACCTAAAGGTAGTTAAAAATGAGTATACAATGTATTAATTTCTATTACAATATCAGACCTTAAGTTTTTTTTAAGTCAGCCACGGTAGTATTGTTGTTCGTCCAACACAAGTGGTTGATGACCATTTGTTACAGCGCTTTTAAAATTCAGCTAAGAGTTATGTCTTTGACTATGAGTTTGCAGATGGATAATAAACCCAATTCTGGCTGCAAATGTCCTTGGACAGTTCGAGCATGGTATGACCACTGTAGATGGTTTGTTCTTCCAGTAACTTTCTAGCTACTCTCCACTGCTGAGGTACTGCATTTCTCCTCTTTTCACAAAAGTAGTAAAGTGACTAAATCACTTACCCATCAACCAAGTGACATACCCATCAACCAAGTGACATTCGGGGGAAAAAAACTGGTCGACCCAGTACCCAGGAAATGGGTACCATAGCTCATGATATAGAAAGGTTAAAGAATTATGCCATTACTATGGAGTATATGCTGAAGAAGCAGGTCTGGTCAACAAATAGCAAGAAAACAGAACACTTATGAGAAAACCAGATGATATGATGATGATTCATAGCTAAACTACATTACTTCACTTGTAAGTCAACTATCACTATCAACAACTTCAAATTCCATGTGATCTCTCCCTGAAAATATCCACAATTATACAACGATCGACAGTTCCAGGTCTATTAACCAATTCTGATTCCAGGTTAGTTGCCAAACATTCTTTTCAGTCCATAATGATATTCATCTCTTAGTGATTCCAAATTTCAAGCACGGCTTCTTTCTTCTAAAAATTATACATTTTTGTGTGTGTTTGTACTATGTTTATTCTGATGTTTCTAATAATTATAAGATTAAAAATTATTCTATATTTGTAATAACAAGACTGTATTATAAACTAGACCTGTTTTTGTCAAGTTAATATGAAGTCTAGCTTATAACAATGGTCTAATCTTGGGTGGCACAATGATTCTTTATGTATGCATTGGAGAGTAAAAAATGTTATTTACATGTACATTTACCTTAGCATAACACAAAAATTGTATTACAAAAGACTGCCCATTGATAACAAACAAAACTTACTCCAGCTGATCAAGCACACAGACCAAGTCTTCGCCAAGACTTTGCATTGTGGGAAATGTATAACTGAGGAAGACACAAGGATAAAGACATAAATTTAACATGTACTTTTAGTATTTTCTGCAATCCAAGAATGATTTGGTTTTTTTACAGAATAAGTTTGGAAAAATGCTATTGCTGGATTGTTGTACTTTACTTCTAGAATCTTCATTCTTCTCAGTATTGAATTCTCATGTTTTAGTACCATTACGCAAGATTGTTCTCCATGTGAACTTTATCTATATGATGTGAGCATTTCTCATTTATCAGAAGCAATGACAAAAGCATTCATCAATGATTTGCATACATCTTTGTATCGAAACTTTGGTCTTCCTCTCATCTGCCATCCTGTGAGAGTTCCCTGTACATATTTTTTGGGTATATGGATGTTATTCATCCTTTAGATATGACCAAACCCACATAAGTCTTTTGAATGTGGAAAATATTGTTGAAATCCTTTGCAGGACCTCATTGTTGGTAACATCCTGCCACATGATTTTCACAATTTTTCTGAGACATCATAGATTAATGACAATCAATCTTTTTTCTTGTTGTGAGTATGGTGTCCGTGTTTCAGAACAATAAAGAAGAACACTCAGAGCACATGTTCAGTAGATCAATATCTTGGATCAATATCTTGTCAACTTGTTTAAAATTATTCTTGGCAATTTACCAAATTTGTGGCAACATTTTCTATTCAAATACTTATTTCTTTGTCATGGTAGAAATGTGTAATTACTATGGATCCCAAGTAGTTGAAGCTATGCACTGACAGAAGTTACAGGTTGCTGAGTATTATATTTGTTACTGAAACACTATTTTAACAAAATAGCACTGTTTTCTTGACATTTATTGATACCAAGAATAAGTCACAGGCCCTTTTAAGCTGTTAATTAGATCTTGCAATACATGCTCATTACTTAGCACTTAGGACAGAAACGTCAGCGTAAAGAAGCACCCTTAGAAGAATCTTAGTTGTCTTAGTTTTTACTTTAAGATAGGTTAAGTTAAATTTAGAGCCATCACCTCTTGTGCAAATAAAGGTGCCACCTACTGAGTTTTCAAGTGTGTCGCATAAAATGACAGAAAATAAAATCTCAAAGAATGTTGGAATAAGAACACATCTTTTTATATCAAAGCTGTCAGATATACAGTCATCAAACTGGATGACATCCTTCATATTTTTATGGAATGAGTTGTAACAGCAGTGTATCAAATGGACTTGAGTAATATATACAGAGTTTTTTGCTAATAGTATCAAAAACTTTTAATAGCTTTCTTGTTCTTTGCTCTCTGCATTTTTCCTACTGACACCTTTCCTACCACACTTTTAATACCTCACGTACTATCATAGAGATGATAATTAAAAACATGGGGAAACAAAATAAAACAACTTAAAACAAATGGACAAAACAACTTAAAACAAATGGACAAAACAACTGGAACTGATCTCGCCCCCCCCCCCCCTTCCACACACCAACCCAAATCAAAATGGATGATTTGTATCAAGACCAAATGGATACGGGTACCATATGGCAATATAAAACAATTTTCAAGACTGTACCTAGCCCTATGATGAGTGAAACAAGAATTGTTGCAGTAACCTGGATGCCACAAGCACCAAGGTGATTGATACCATTGAAATGCATAGAAAAAGGAGTAGGAGATCTATGGTTAATGGCATGAAGATGTTGACAGAACGGTCACTTAGCCTCTTGCTGGTTTCTTCTATATATTTCATTTTAAAGCATTACAAATAATAGCATAAATATTACCTGTTACAAATGATGGTGCAAATAACATTACGGACTCATGTAATGCCATTGATGATAGTAAAAATGAACTTAGGAAATGACACAGAATGAGTCTGCCTTACATAGACACATTTAAAATTGCAGGCTTCTGCAACATACAATGCAGCAATGGTCTTAAACATTGGCTCTGAAGTAACTATGGACCACGATGTTCTTAAAAGTTTTGTATCACACCTATTAAGCAATCAGAAGAAAATCTTGGAAAGGAGCATGGGTTAGAGTAGTGTTTCCCAACGTGGGGCATATGCCCCACAAGGGAGCAGATTGTTGGGGGGGGGGGGGGGGGGGGAATCGAAAATGAGCTCGTCAAGAGTTTATTCAATTTTTTAATATAAAAATATATGTATATGTTACATAGGAGAATCAGAATTTTAGAAAGACTTAGATGGAACATGATTAATAAAAAAAAAGGTTGGGAAACACTGGGTTAGAGAATTAGACTAGAGAAAAGAATAGTCTTTGAACAAGATTCTACGGACAGTAGAGTGAATGGTTCTGAGGATGAAAAATTAAGACAAGTTTACCCCTATCAGAAGAGGAAAATTGAGCATTCGTCAAGGTAGAGAGACGAGGGATTTTATGGAGAAAAAACAAACACAATGAAAAGAGACTGTCAGGATATTAGCACTTCTGCATGTCCTTGGCTGGTGAAAACAATCATCACATATACTTTATCAAGAAATTCACCATCATTACTGTATAAGTGATGCAGACAATGAAGCTGGGAGAATGGTAAAGAGTTACGATAGGCAGGTGGATGGGAGAAAGTGTATAGCAGAAAACTGGTAGGTTTGTAATGTATAGCAAGTATACCAGATAGGAGACAAAAAAACACAATTTATATGGAATTTTAAAAATAAACAAAAATAAGTGAAAAAGAATACTTACTCAGCTGGGAGGTCTGGAGCTTCATCTTCCTGCCCTGGGATATCAACATGAACAAATGCACCCCGTCGATTGATCTCCTCCATTGATAGCCCTGCCAGAAAGTTTGTCCACATGGAATCTGTGAAGAAAAATATGTAGTTTAAAAGCACTATAGTACTTAATATGGTTTTTAAAATATACATGCATACTCTGTATTCTCAATAGGAATACAGTAGTTATTTTATTTAGTTAATGTCAAACAAGAGAGTGAGATCAACGCATACCCAGAACTCCTCACTTGAAACCACTTCTACAGCACAAATTATGTACAAGGACTTCTCAAGCCCGTATCAGGCTCTTTAATCATATGTCAACTCATGAGTATAACTTATTTAAGAAAGGATGAATTGAAGCAATTATCATTATAATGACTAGTTCTACTGGGCTTTCTATAAAGAATCCTATACATGTCTGAAATTTTCTTCCACACTGAGCATGCATGGGCGGAGCCTGTGAGACATTAACAGTTCTTCCCTTTTTTCTCGCACATTTTTGTCGAGCAGCATTGTGTCTAAGGTTCTCTGCAGAAGCTGCACCACTCCTGATTTGTGACGCCAGTGTTTTGTGCAATAGTTTTCCATGGAGAACTCGCATTTGCCAAAACAAATATATTATGGAGAACTCAAGGCAGGATTTCGAAAAGCTGGTGGACAGAGAAAGCGTTTCAAAGACACGCTCAAGTCATCCTTGAAACATCTTAACATTGACTTAGGCGCTTGGGAGAGCCTCGCTCAGGATAGAACAGCATGGCGTTACAGCATTAGAATGGGAGCACTAGCGGCGGAAGAATTCAGACAAGAAACTGCAAGACAGAAGCGGACACGTAGAAAAGAAAAAATATCTCAACCTCACACAGATACCTTCTATTGTTGTCAATTCTGTAAAAGAACATTTTGTGCGCGCATTGGACTTGCTAGTCATTTAAAAACGCACTATTAACTTTATTATTTAATTATTTATTGTTATTATTATTATGGTTGAGTTTTTGGTCATCGTCGATCACGACGGACGAACATCATCAGTTTTCCATGAATTAGTATCTATGTTGAAGTAAATTAGTGGTTTCAGTGTTTCTGTAAAATTCTTCTGTGCTCCCACCTAGCAAGGCTGTCTAAGGTTTCTGGATATAGTATGTATTTTGTTCCTTTTTTTAGAATAGAAATACATAGAACAAATTTTTAATCTACGCATAATAAGTGCAGCACTTGCAGCATCACAGTGATCTATTCCATAACTTTATTGATTTCACCAAAACTTTTGACTGTGTTTGTCATACAGGTCTGTGGAATACTACAAGAGAATTTAATTTTGACAGCCAACACCATTATAGAAGTACTATATAAAGATACAAAACATGTTGAGTTCATAGACAACAAATATGGTGAATTTTTCAAACTATTGTTGGCATGCAACAAGGAAAAACAGTAAAAACAATATTACCACCAAAGAGGCACTAGATACACTAAAATCATTATTCTGTTTTTACTGTTTTCATTGTTTTGACTGTTTGTTTTCTTGAGAAAGACCTAATGGTTCAAAACATTTAAAATATCTTGTGTATGTTTTCATGTTTACACCTCATAACCCCTTAGTCTTAGTGATAGTCCATCTGTTCTGTTCAAGTGAAACATCAAAAACCTGTGTTCTACGTAAGTACTATTGTTGTTCCATTTCCAGTATTGCCTTATATTGAAGGACATTCACAGCTGAAATAAAATGTGATGGCTTATTAGCCATCTACAAACTATTAGGCATGGACATAATTCTAACAGAATTTTCAAAGTTGATGTAACAAATGGTCATCATGACTTGTGATGGACGAACACACACATGTATGCTTAGAAATTTAGATTTTATTAGTGCCTCAATACCTTGCATTTTAACCCACAAATGGATGTTCATTATCTTATGGAGGCAGCTGAAATGGAAATGAGATATCCCCTTAGCATGCCCAGCATATACTGTCCACGTTTCACAGGTATAAAGAAGTGATTGTATTACTGTTGATCATAACTTTATGGTCAAAAATCTACTCATTTCACATATTATAGTCTTATTGACATACAAACAATTAAATTAATTTTATTCATTCATTTTATTATGAAATTATGCATACAACCCTTCAAGAAACAAGCAAAAATGAAAGGAAGACTGCAGTAAAACAGTAATTGGAAAAACATTTAAAAAAAAAAATAAAGTAGTTAAAATTTTATTTCACAAATAATAAAAAAAAGCAGTCGTAGGCTCTTTTCCATCTCTCCAGACGATAGTATTACTGTTGTCCTATAACAAATATAATCTACAATCCATAGCTATGATGGACACAAGACCAATCTTGCCACAAAAAGTCTTTCATGGTATGTACAAGAAATGATCGGAGTGTTTGTACCATCATGTGATATTGTGTATCTTCTTAGACAAGCACCCTTGAACTTTCACTATCACTTTCTCCTCATCTTTATACAATTTCCTGATATTTCCTTTCCATGCAAAATGATCTATGACAATCTGTTCCCATGATTCCATATCAATGTCTGTATCGTGCATATCGCATTTGAGCAGATGTAGATCTTCAGTCATTTTTTTACTTCTTCTTCAGGGTTGCCAGAAGGTGGTGAATGTATTTGTATAATATATAGATCAAAAGGTTTTGCTTTGATCTTTAACATCTTCATTTTATCATCGTACGAGTTATCAGCTAACTTATTTTTCTAATTCCTTCTTGTCCCTCTTCTCAAAGAGGACAATTTCCAATTTTCAAAGAATTACTTTTGGAGCTAAATAGCTTCCAGTCTACGCATAATTGTCTTTGGAGCTACACTTCAAAGAGTAGACATCCTTATATAATGAAATTTAACCTTTAGGCCCCTACTGACGAGTCAATGCGCCCATAGGGCTTTCTCCATCTGGTCTACTGTCGCAATGTTGCGCCTCTAGGACTTAACAGATAGTGCCCGAATCGCGAGTACGGAACTTCACAAAGTAAAGCTTATACGATGTAGAAATTCCCGCCACATGAAGCTAGGAATATGTCACAGTTTTAAGGTCAAATTTCTTTACACATTACGATTGTATGGAGAAGAAAACCAGCAGATTTTGTCAACGCATTTCTAGAACGACATTGGCCATTTTCGGGCCGTATTTTACTATCAAATTGAGTACCGTGTGGCATGGGTAAGTGATCATGACTGCATGTTTTAATTGTTGTTTTTTGTGTTTAATATGTTGTTATTTGATAAGAATATTTGTGTATTCATTCAAAAACACAAAAATAATATGTATCAGGGGTGCCACATGTGTGCATGGACAATAATTATGTTGCGTGTCGGCCTAGACCTAGTGTTGACCGGACGGACGTTATATGCAATTTCTTCACGTTTTATTAGTTTTTTTGTCCCTATTATATTAATTTGGATATCAAACAATATATATACAACAAGTATAGGTATTTATGAGGATTTTATCAATGTTTCCACACATTGATGAAGTATTAGGGTTGTCATGAAGTTATATTTGCATTTTTGAAAATGGCGTTTTGTGATCTTTTCTCAAATTTTAAACTTCATAACTTGCTCACAACTGTCATATCACACATACAACAACAACATAACATGATTATATTCACTATTCACTCCTTTATTCACATGTGCAAAAATTATTTTGATATCTTTTAAAACAAAAAAGTTACTGCGTTTTCAAAACACCCACCATCAATAACACAAATTTTCCAATAAATAAGTCAGGCCCCAGGGGATATTGCGTAATTTTAAGCTAGGGCTCTAAAGGTTAATTACACACACTATTATATAATATATAATTATGTCAATATAAGACTGTCAGAGTCTTAAAAATACATCAGTTATTTAGAGATTATTGCACTTACGATTGCATCCAAGATCATGGACTGTCAAGATTACAAACTGACTGTGCTTAAGATCCCCCTGAAAGTAAAAAAAATATTTTTGCATTGCCTTTAATTTCCAAGAATAATGCAGTGTACAGTATGTCATCACATTAATTGTTAGATATAATCAGTATGGCTGGATGTGAGCTAATATGAGGGCAATTTGAGATGTTTTGCCTTCAGCGATTTAACTATGACAAAAGCACACCAACATTCATGAAATTGATGTGATAAATACCCGGTAATCTCTAACCAAACCTTTTTTACACATGTAATAGATTATGTGTAAAATGTTATATGTGTACAGCAGATGGTTAAATAGCAGTGTTCATGATGAAATGGGTGAAGCAAATATTCAATTATTGAAAACAACAATGCTCAGACATACACACAAGTTGACAAAAAGTGTCTGCATTGGAACACCTGAAGTTTGACATTTTACCATGCCTGTCTCACACCTTGTGACTTGCTCCTTTTCCCCAAGCTAAACAAATACCTCATGGGACAGTGTTACACTTCTGACAATGATGTGCAAGCAGCTATACTGTGGGAGAAAACTTTAAATCTCAATGGGATGCAACAACTAGCATGATGAATTTGTCTTTCGACCTGGATGGTCACCATATTTTTAAAAATTGGACACTGAGAAAAAGGCCAAAATTTCTTGTGGTTTTTTCTTCATATTCTTGATAACACTGCAACTGAGCAAAACTTTTCACTTTGCCCTCATGTCTTTTTTACAAAATAGTTTAAAAAATACTGGGATATCATCATCTTCTTCTTACTGTCCTGGTGTACCTTTCGGTGTTGAGGGGAGAGTGAGTGTACGGTCTTTTGCCCTTCTATTTGCCTCTTCTGCTGTTATATTTCCGAGTGTCTCTAATACACTATCTATCCACCTTTTACGAGGGTTCCAATAAGTCAACTGTTTTTGTATCATTTGTTAAGTGTTTTTTTGATAATACTTTGCTCTTTCTGTCTGGTTATGTGGCCGTACCATTTAACTTGTTGTTTCTTGATGTATTCTATTGCTGACTTGATCCCTAATTGTTTCCTTAGTGTTTCATTCCTGATTTGTCCCTCAAGCTAACTCCAATCATACATCTCACACATTTCATTTCAGTGGTGTTAATCTTATGTATTGTTCTAGAATCTAATGTCCAAGTTTGACACTGATAACACAATGTAAGAAAATGGTGTTGAAAAGCGCTTTCTTTGTTTCTAGTGTAATATCTTTGTTTCTTAGTAAAGGTGTTAATTGACCAATGACCTGACAGGCTGGGATATCATAGGAATACAGTTAAAAGAATGTCAACATATAGGCCGACTACGTAAAAGCTATTTATGTTTTATTTGTTATCATCAAAATTATTTATTTTATTATTTATTAGTTTTTTTTATTTTTAATTTTTATTACCGGTAGTTTTATTATTTATTTATAAATACAAATAGTAAATAATTTTTGAAATTAGAAGTACATGTAATTTGTCATCACTGTTTTATTCATTTAAATCTTCTATTTTCTTCATTTCTCTTATTCTTCTGCATTGGCTCTCAAATAATAATCACAATTTTTGTGATTTTCACAAGGGAGCACAAAGAATATTATGCTACTATTCAGTTTGCATCATGTAAGCCTAGCACATCCGATTTTGACTAATACAGAGAGCTTCTCTAGCCTGGGACAACCTTCCTGTCTGTTGCCAGGTAACAAATGTGTATCAGCTCTACCCCATGACAGCATATCACCAACTGTACCCTTGGGCATTAGGGTGGCAGTCTCAGAGGAAGTGGTAAGCAGGGATTTGGACTTGGGTCGAATACGTCTATCTCACACAAGGTGTTCTACTACCAGTTAACTTGTTTCAAGGAATTACATGGTCCATTGTCCCCTATGTACTCAGGTACTGAACCTATTCTCATCTGTGAGAATGGTTTCAGTATAGGAAACACTCTGAGGTAAAGTTGGACTGGGGTTGGTTTGCCTTCTTACCTGAGGTTTCCTTCACTGACATTGCAAATACATCATTAAACTCTGCGCATTTACACATACTTAAGAATAGTCAGCAATATTTTCTGCTTCTGCTTTTCCGTGAGATGTCTGGAAGGTAACAACAAGCTTGTTCTGAAGCAGAACACCACTGCTTTAGTTACCATTTCTATATATCATTTTCTCAATTCTATTTACACACTTTACGCAATATGTTAGCCTGGCTTCTCTGGAGATTAGCTAATAATTCTTGATGTTCGTGAGCTTGGGAAATGACAGTCTGGCAGTTAAGGCCAGATGCTGTCTTTCTATACTGTGAATGTTGTGGCTATGGGACCAATAGATGTCATTCAGAGATCTTGCTTTTCCTGTGAAATCAAATATTATTCCTTCTCAGATGGTCTGTAAAGCATTAGCCAGACTGCTTCGCATGAGCTTCGAAGCAGTCTGTTTCCAGGTGCACCACGAGGAGCTATTTTAGGATCTTGGTTATATGCTAACCTTGCGTTTGCACAAATGAGAGAAATGCCTTTGATGCCCCATTGATATTTGCTCCTAAGTATTCTAATTTATCCACACATTCTATCTCGGTATTGTCTATTCTGATTTTTGGTTGTTGTGTATATCTGTTGACATGATTATTGTTTTTTGCGTGTTTAAATATAAGTTTTGAGATTTGCTATATTTCTTTGTGTTCTTCTTCTTCTTCTGCGTTCGTTCTAAAACTCCTGCAGATCAGCAGGATGTAGTCTGGATAGCGGAATGCATTGTGTCATTGTTTACAGCATTGCTGCGATATCTGCACCTTTCGGCCTACAACATACGACTTCAGCACTGATCCTATATGGGATGGGATTTGGGTCACCGACTCTATATGGGATGGAACAGCCTCCATCCCACAACCTCCTTAGTCGCCTCTTAGCATGGAAGGTAAATAGTGTTGCTATTATTTGCTCCCCTTTCGGGCCCGGCAATACATGGGCGTTTGTGTTCTTGATTAGTTATTCCAATCCCTTTATATCATTTGAAAGAAGCATAGTCTCATCTGCGTAATGTAGTTCAGGGATTTCGAAGCCACAAATGTTTAAAGCGTGGTAGTCAGAGTTGTGTATGTCTTCTATCACATTCCTCATTATACTTTCTGCGTAGATGTTGAACAGGTATGAGGAGAGTGTACATCCATGCCTTACTCCACTTTGTACCTCAAACCACTCAGAGATCTAATTTCACCCTCTAACTTCACTGCAGCCTTTTGATCTTGGTAAAGTTCTATTAGATGTCTTGGGAAACCCATGCTGTTCATTATCTCCCATAGTTTCTGGTGTTAGACGCAATAAAACGCTTTTGAGTAATCTATGAAGCACATGTGAAGGTCATTTGAGAATTCCCTACACTTTTCTATGATCAGTCTCATGTTACGAATGTGATCTCTTGTTCCTCTGCCCGATCTGAAGCCTGCCTGTGTTTCGTTTATCTCCAACTCTAATTTATGTTTGATTCTTTGCATTATGATGTTTAGCATTATTTCACTTGCTTGACTTATAAGTGCTATAGTTCGGTAGTTTAAACAAATCTGAAGGTTGCCTATTTTTTCATTTTATATATAATGATTTAAAACCATTCCTCCGGCCATGTGCCACTATCCTATATTTTGCAGCAGAGTTTGTGGTAAATCTTGATTCTGGCCTCACCCCCTGCGTGTATAATTTCTGTTGTTAAACCATCATTGCCTGGAGCTTTTCCTTTCTTTAAACTTTCTATTGTGTATCTTACTTCTTCCTTTGTAGGTTCTGGCTCTTTTTCATATTCGTTTATTAATTTGTTTTTCTTGGGTCAATGTACATCTCACTGCAGTATTCCTTTCATTTATGTATATGTTTCCCTTCAGTTAGTATGTTTCCTTGTTTATCTTTCAGCACTTTTAATGATGGTTGAAGTTTGTTGTCTCTTAGGTGTTGTACATTTTCGAACATCATTTTAATTTTTCCTAGGTTTTCTGCCCTTCTATTTCAATGTATATTTTGTTTATGTAGTTTTGGAAAGCATAGTAGATAAGAGAAAAGAAAGAGAGACCTGGTTGCCAAGCACTATGTCACCTTCATAACAAACTGGAAACGGGGGTCATCTTCAAAAGCTGCTGCCATGGAAGTGTTCATGAATGAGAGGCTATATACTAGAAACTAACTATCAGACAAAACAATAGCTTTTGTGGTGACCATCTTCATTGGATTTGAGAGGCTGAGATTCATATCAACATCCATATTGGTAATTGGAATGTTTAGCCCAGACCCTACATGATCCCCAGTTAACTTCACTCCTGATGTCTTCATTAAGCATTTTATCTGTCTTGATAACATTATGACAACTCTCTTTCTCACCTTAGTAAACAAGAGATATATTACATAGAATGTTCAACTTGTGAAACACTGCATTGTTCACATAAAGTACATTTATTAACAGGAAATGTGTCCTAAAATAGTGCACTGCATTGAATTGAGATGAGGGAGGGAGACCTGCAGTTTCAAGGGGTAATATTTTAAAAAGGTCAATGTGATTTTGTTTTCAACATGTTACATAATTCAGTGTAATAATACTTTTGTAAAGCATGTGTAGGCAACAAACATAGAAGCATTGTATAATATCCTTGCATCGTAGTTATTTTCCTTTCATTAATCACACACATACATGTGTGCCTGTTCTAGAACCAAAATTGTTCCATGACCCACTTGTGTACTCTGTTTTGTTTATTTTATATGCTACACCTCTCAAGTGGCAGGCAAGCTTGATTGTGTACACTAAATCAGTTGACAATAAAAACTTGGTATTAACAGTTTTATAAAACTTTGAAAAAAAATAAAAAAATTTAAGTCATTTAGATTAGGAAGGATCTCAGCAATGAAAATTGGACTCAACATTTTCTGTCTCTTGTATCTGTGCTTCACAATGTCATGTCACAACAAAATGTCACAAGATTTTTTATTTTTCTGGTTTTTACTAGTTCTGTGTCTATTTTAAAACTCCTGCAGAGTAACAGGGTATAGTCAGAAGAATGAAATGTGCTGTATTATAGTTTACAGCCCAGCTGTGATATCAGCACCTTTGGTCAAACTTTAGTATGGCTTCTGGAACATTTTGATCCTATATGGGTTAGGCCAGCCAACTTCACACCAAAATCACCTGTCATCTCTTACAACATGCATGGAAGATAAATAGTGTTGCTATTCTTGCTCTGCTTTTAGATCCTGACAACACACTGGTATTTTTACTTCCCTGCACTAGATCTCTTTACATTTTTAGTTTGTTTCTCTTTTAATGAAATGAATGCTATTTTTATTTATATATTGACACTTGAACACAATAGTCTCACTATAAACAATAGTGTTTAAACAATAGTTAAACACTTATAAAAATTTGGTCTAGGGCAACATAAAATGTATGTAATAACAGTAATTTGCATTATACAGTATGTACAAAAAAGAATACACTTAATTGAGAATTTTGAAAAGTGTTGATAAATAGGGAAATTTGTTGGAAAAATAGGGAATAGGGAAAAAATAATGAACTATAGTGGGATTGCATTATAATTATTATGTCTCCAAATTCATTTTCATTATCAAAATGTATGAACTATACATCATATCTGAACAATTCCCTGATCCATCTTTTCTACTTTCTACTTTTACTCTCGACTGTTCATTGCAAAATAGTTTTAAAATAGTTTTGAGTCATCTCTCATGTAACGGACTGTGGGATACAATATTTTATGCAAAATAAGACTCAAAGATACTGAGTTACTCAAATCTGTGATACTCTGGAGATTTAACTACTGTTTGTCTTATGTCAAAAAAACTAGGAAAACAAAAACGAGAGATTTGAACAATAGGTGTCCGCCCTGAAAAACAGCAAACTAGTATAGACAATTCATCTGAGCAATTACATAACCCACTGTTTACGTGCCATTGATATAAACAAAAAGAAAGATGGGAGAGGCAAAAAACTCAAAACTTGACCCTATTGGCGGAAACACACACATGGACTCACGTAATTAGTTGTCCAGGTGGTGTTTAGTGAGAGAAAAACATATTTAATTAATGAAGATGACATTAGATGAGTTCCCAGACCAAGACTTAGTTGAAAGTTTAGTGTTCAAAGTTCATTTGTGGAGTTGAGAGTTTCTTAGGTAAGTGTATAGAAATTAAAGAGTTTTTACTAGATTGTTCTTAAAGACAGACATATTTTAGTTGGGTGTTATTAAAAAGACTTCAAAAGGTTAAGTAGTGATCATTTGTTCCAATTCACAATGCTTTATTCAGAATGCTCAATCAAACTGCTAGCAAAATATATATCCAAATCAATTCGACAGTTGATTAACCTTAATGGACTAACGTTAGTGTTGCATTTTTATGGTGCATGTTATTCCGACTTGATAGTCGATACCTGAACATCATTAACGACATACATCAAGCAGTATAATTTGAGTTATTAAAACAATGGAGAATTTAACCATTTTCAAAGAAGAGAACCTGATAAAATGCAATATGGGTAGCCATGGGCACTTAGCTGTCATCATGGAAGAAAGCCTGAATTATCAAGCCATAAATTCTAAACAAAAACTATGGACAATTTTTAAGTTAAATATTCCCTATCGAGGCCAACTCCTTGAAGTGGAGATTGAAAAGATTGCCAACACAGCCATGTAGACAGGCAGCACAAAGTGCCAAACATATACTTCAAGAGTGTTCTGAGCATGAAATGCTGAGGCAGACATATTGGCCAGAGGAAAAAACACTGGAATCACAGCTCTATGCGCCACTGTATGAACTACAAAAGACAGTGGGTTTTATTCAGGAGACAGAATTACAGATATAGACATGTTTCAAGTGATGAAAGAAGAAGAAGAAGAAGAAGTGGAGATGGAGCTTAGTCCAGCCAATAGAGGCTGGAAACCAAGATTGCCATCCCTGACATCAAGCAGACCAGTCCTACCAAAGCAAGCACTGGTGTTGATCTCAGAGATACCACGGAGAGAGGTGCATCTTTAACCATGGTATCATGCAACACTATTAGATAACATGTCATCACAACAAAATTTAAATAATCCTCAGTTGCTCACCTTGTGAGGTTCCCACAGGCAGGACAATGACAGATTCTAAACCTTAACAGAATCTACCCCCAGCTACTGGAGGTCCCTCTATACTACCTTGTGGAGCCAGGAGACAGAAGAGGAAAGCAACTGGTCAACCAGACGGTAACAACCCCTCTAAACATCATGCACTGGAATGCAGAGGGACTTAAAAAAAAAAAGAGAACTAGAAAACACTGTGCACCAGAAAGAGATTAATATTTTCTGCAGACAGAAAACTCACCTAAACGAAAAAATAATCTTCATAATACAAGGATACCAATGTTTTAGAGTTGACAGAAAAGTTCTGAGGAAAGGTGGCATACTAACACTAGTCAAGAATAATATCAATGCCACAAAACCAAAACACACAAGAAGGTGCTGAATACCAGAAAATTCACATAAAAAAATACCTTGAACTCCACATGCTCAACTTCTACTACCCAAATGACATACCATTAAACATAACATATTAACATCCATATTAACATCCCCAATAAACACTTCCTGGCAATGGGAGACTTTAACAGCCACCCTCAAAGTTTTGCTAAGTCCTGCGGTACTATGATCGCAGTTCAACCCCCGTTTTCATTCTTGTTTCCCATTAGTGCCTAAAAATGTATTTTGTGGTTAATTGATATTATAACAATAAATAATCAATAATTAATTGAAATATTCATTTTTTAGCATTAGGGTTAGTTATGTTTTACACAAAACTAATCCTAACCCTAACCCTAAATATAATTATATTTTAATTAATAAATGATAAACATAAACTGACAAACATAATCAAAGGGAAATAATCACATGGGTAGGCACTAATTGGTGCAACAGGGGTTGAACTGTAATCATAGTACCAGCTCTGCTAACCAGCAGAAGCTTAATAGTTAAAATGCAGAAAAAGTAAATTCTGCATACATACTCACATTTGCTACAAAGTCTAAGTAATTGAAGTTAATTTTTACACCATTGACATGAATGGGGGAATATGGTGCTAGGTCTGTATTTTTAACTATCAGGGGTGGGGTCGAAGACTGTGTCGACTCAAGTTGTGAAGCTAGTCAATGCCTTCTAAGCGGGCCTGATTCAAATTCCATTTGCTGCATTATGTTGTTTTTTTTAACTATGAGTACAATTTTCCCCATAAATTTCTCATATTTCTTTTGTAACTCATTTTTTATACTGGGTCTACACCTATTCATTTTGGATAGAAAACAAACCCAATTTGTTTCTACTGTGATCATGCACCACCATAGGTAGAAGACATTATACAAAGCACTGCCCCCATACACAGTCTTACCTGAATATAAACTTTAAATCTTCCAACTCTTGGGGCTGAAATTTCACGTGGCTGCAAAAGAAAACAAAACTGTATTAATCAGGGGTAAACATATTATAATGAACAGATAATACTGGGTAGAATACAAAATATCTACACAATTCGGACATGTGATCGTACATGTGTATACACATCCTGTAAATCTGTATCAATACATAATCCGTACTAGTTGACACCTTGTGTCATACATAACATGCATTGATGGGTGCTGTTCTGTCAACAGTTACATCTTTTAGCAAATTTCTAACACCATTCGATTGTCTGTTGTGTGCTCCCATTTCAGAAATTTCATTGTCAATGACAATTTCAGTTAATGTCTGTTCAAACAAGTGAAAATGATGCCCAATATCACAAAGGAATTTAAATGCAGGATTTCTTTCTGAGACAGCTAAGCTCTTGCAAATTCACTTTCAACATTGTTGATGACATGATTGGTGTTTACTTATAATTTAATAGAGGCTTGTTTTTGGTGCATTATTTGAATGGGGAATTATATGGATAATAACTTGAAATATAAAAGATTCTAAAGGTGTAGAGGATTAACTATATTGTATGTAGGTTTCTCCATATGTGCTCTATATCTATCTACAGAGCTCAGAATATCACTTAGACTACATAACTTTATATCTTCAAGCAAAAGTCCCCAGGAGACCTCTAAAAATGTACTTTTAAATAAGATGCTTTAATAATGGCTTAACTACTTCTTCAGCGTTCGCTCTCATATAACCACAACGAATATTTCATGTGATTTCTGCCGAGGAGTGTGAATTACGTTGTTCTGCAAGTTCCACAGTAGAACTGTGATTATTTGCACCCCGGTTGGCCCCTCTGTGACCTGGACGTCCAAGGTCCAGCACATCCATTTTTGTCATTCCTTTATTTTGGGTTTGGTACCTAACTTAACTACTAAACCCACATAAAAATATAAGCATGTCAACACTTTTATCATGACCGTCTAGTGTATATTGTAAATCTCATGCCATCCAATTTCAGCCAACATCTCATGAACCCTTACAAATATAATTATGAGTGTGTTATGATTTTATAATTCATAATTGTGCAGACATGCCAATTTCTTAAAATGTCAACTTTCTTTTACTGTTGTTCAATTGTTAAATATTATTTAGGGGTTAAAATATATATTGCACCCCTAAAAACACAATTTACTGTAATTGTGTAAATTGACTTTTCATAAAATAAAGTTAGGTATATCACCAATTTTCACCAATACTTTTTAAATGTGAATATCAAATATGTTCTATTTGAGTAATTCTCATGTTTCAAAAACATTGAATATTGATATGAAAATTAACTTTAAATCACAGCACAGCATGAATTACTATAGACGAATGTGCAATAGGTTAAATTAATTTCAAACAGAGCCATAGATACAAGATTCCTTGTTAGAAAATGGGGAGTGGTTCCTTAACTGTAACTCTGATCACTTCCATCCCTTCATATTCGATTACCCATGATCAATGATACAT
Source organism: Meghimatium bilineatum (assembly GCA_034231615.1). Taxonomy (NCBI): domain Eukaryota; kingdom Metazoa; phylum Mollusca; class Gastropoda; order Stylommatophora; family Philomycidae; genus Meghimatium; species Meghimatium bilineatum. Next base: position 77,095,041 of record CM067298.1, on the reverse strand, counting down.
ATCCCATTTTTATGTCATAGAGCATCATTATTGAACGTCAAATTCTATTGGAGACAGTTCAGTTACTAGCTAATATTTAATTTTGGGATTCCAATCTAACTATTCTGGGAATCCAGAATAACTTTTAAAATGTTAATATTTCAGCAATTAGAATATTTAATGCACTATTCCCAACATATTTTTCTTTTTGTTTATTTCTACCATCTTGAATTAACCTGTGACCTGGCATTACACTTATTTCAGAAAATAAGACAAATTAGTACGCCCCTGTACCTGTGTATAATTTCTATATTCACTTTGATAAGCAGACTCTAGGAGTTCTAAGTTTCAACTACTCAATGATATAGTCATGAAACTTGTTTCCAGTTTAATCAATATGGGTTACCAATTGTGCAACACATTATTTTATCAGTTATCAGTTTTTGAAAGGTCATGCTATGAAAGCAAGAACAACATGTGGAACAATAATTGTACATAGAAAGGATTTCCACAGAATATGAAAGGTAAATAGAAATCCATAGATAAAGTCAATGAGTGGGAATAATGGATGGCAGAGAGATGGAGATGTATTCGTTCTTGTGAAAGATTTACAGTAATTATATTATTAACCTACAACAAGTAGTTCAACTATAGGACTTAAAAAAAACATAAAATGAAAACCAATTATCCTCGGATTAAAATGATATTTTTAAAAATATGATCATGCATATTTAGATGCCAACATTTCCAATGTACACAATATTTCTAGCCTTGTGTACAATGCTTAAAGGTGTATAACTGTTAAGATTTAAACATTTACTGACCAAATTCGACAAGGTCATCGAATATCTGTTATATATCTTTGATGACCAACTTTTACAATCGTTGGAAACGTTATAATTCAATAATACAGCAACCATAGTGATGTTACTAAGAATAATTCATCTGCAATAGTATAGCATTCCAAAATATTGCCACCCATGAAATACAACCTCTTGACATCATTTATGAGTGTTAATCTTGAAAGAACCAAATTTCTGGAAGGTGCCGTGTGATAGGGAAGGTAAAGACAGTGAGGAAGGGAACTGGCCACCCTACCTAACAGTTACTGCAGCTTAGTACTTGAAGATCTTTCATCCCCAATGGCAGATTCCTGCCATGAGAATTACCTTTACCTTTAGGTTAACTATAAGACTTTAAATAAGTATACAATGAAAGTCCAATATCTGATTTCATAACATGCAATTATTATGTAGCATATTCAGATGCCAACAGCATCAATGGTGATACTATGATTTCAGTCTGGTGTATAATGCTCAAGGGCGTGTCACTTAAGAGTTAAAATAAAATTGAATAAAATATTGTGACTTCTTTTATGATTATTGGTCCAGTCAAATCCTGTTATAATTTCGTCAAAATTGACAAAATATTCATGTAAAAGAGTGGAATTCCTTTATATTGCATCCTTTTATAATAAATATTGCTATTTAACAATACTTTTGTTTATAATTCTTTATTGTTTATACCGTATATAGCGAATTTATTACATACAGTACATATTTTCACAGTCCAGACCAAGCCGTTATAATGGAATTCTACTGTGCTGATGCAGAGGGATGCTATGACCAGCTAAGGAGGTTTTGAAGGTGGAATTGGCGGTCCCATCTCATAGAGCCCAGGTGGCTAAACAACTGGCACATGTGCCAAAGAATGGCACATTCATGATTATAAATGGTGCATTTCACACCAGAGCTCGTAATAAAAGAAAAAGCCTAGTCATATACAACATATTAACTAACAATTTTAAGGAAAGTAACATTACATTATTATGAGGAATATCCACAAGATATATGGGTCAGAGTATACACAGATGGGTCAGCACAGGATGCTGTGAGGAATGGAGGTGCAGGTGTATATATAGAATATCCACACAAGCCTAGAGATACAATCAGAACACCAACAGGAAAAATCGGCAATAATTATGATGCAGAAATCCAGGCAATTAGTGTGGCAGCTAAAAAAACTGCTGAACTCCAACTCTGGCCTACAGCCTGTGGTATTCCTGACAGATGCAAGGTCAGTGCTTCAAGCTCTCCAGTCTGGAAAACTAACAGACTTGAAAAAAACTACTTATCAAATTGTCGTACCAGTATAGGGTAACCATGCAGTGGATACGCTCTCACTGTGGAATACCAGGAAATTAAAAAGCAGACCAACTGGCTAAGGAAGGTGCTGCCGAAGACCAACCAGATATACCAATCACCTACCATCAGAAAAAACAGATGATCAAGTCAATAAGAAAGCCACAAACACCAACACAAAATGACTATCACATTATGAACAGATCAGAACAAGTTATAATTCTACATCTCAGAACAGGACACAACCGACTCCGCAGTCTCATGTATACAAAGTTCAAGATTGGCAACACTGCCATGTGTACATGTGGACAGGCAGCACAGAGTGCCAAACATATACTTCAAGAGTGTTCTGAGCATGAAACACTGAGGCAGACATATTGGCCAGAGGAAACAACACTAGAATCAAAGCTCTATGTGACACTGTATGAACTACAAAAGACAGTGAGTTTTATTAAGGAGACAGAATTACAGATATAGACATGTTTCAAGTGAACGAAAGAAGAATTACATTATTCAAGGAAATAGAATCTCTCAAACCTTTGCCATCAATTGCATTAGAAACCTATTATAGTGAATTTGTCTTGTTGGGGCTGACAGGACATGTGCTTAATAACCAAATTTCATTATGTAGTTATGGACATTATTACAAGTTACATCCCTTGTACACTCTATCACTTGCAGTAATCACTGTGTTTCAGTGTCAGTTCAATCTACCAGTTCAGTGCAGAAGGGAGAGGCATTGTTTAGGTTTTGACCTTCATTGTAGTTTTTAGTTGACATTCAGGGTGCACACCTTTTCAACCTTAGTGATGGGTAGGGAGAGGTATGTATTGCTTTGTTGTCTGATTTTCATTTTGGCATATTTTAGTGACAGAGGAAGGTGTTGACATGTGATATTTTTTTAAGAGCAGGAGGATTGTTTTGCTATAGATATTTGACTATCAGAGTTACTCAATAACCATCCACAAATATAAGATCTGCTGATTCATCTGGGAATCATCTTTCAAAAGTCACACAATTGACTTTAGTATCAGTTTAGTATAGTATCAGATGAGAAGGATAAAGTAAAAAGACACCTTCGTACATATCAATAAGACAGAAGTAATGGTTATTTCAAAGAAATAAAATACCACAGCTTGTAAGATCAAAGTAAAGGACATAGTATTAAAACAGGTCCACCAATTCAAGTATGTTGGTACAACTATAACATCAGATGGAAGAAGTTCAATAGAAATAAGAAGCATAATAGAGCTGGCAAAAACAGCAATCAGAATAATGACAAATATATTGTGTAATATAACCCTGGCATTAGAGGTATGGAACACCCGTGTGTTGTCGAGGCCCGAAAGGGGAGCAAAGAATAGCAACATTGTTTACCTTCCATGCAATTCATAAAAGACGACTAAGGAGGTTATGGGATGGAGTTGGCTGTCCCATATAATATAGGGTCAGTGACCCAAAGCCATGCTGAAGTCGGATGTGTCAGGCCGAAAGGCGCAGATATCACAGCAATGCTGTAAACCATGGCACAACGCATTCCGTTCTCCGGACTACATCCTGCTAATCTGCAGGAGTTTGAGAACGAACGCAGAAGAAGAAGAGGTGAGGAAGAGAGCTCTGCAGTGCTACAGAACTCCTATGCTAACATATGGATGCGAGTCTTGGATAATGAACAAGCAGGATACTGAGAAAGTAGACGCAGCAGTGATGTGGTTCTATAGAAGAATGCTGACAATACATACTATGGACTGCCAGGAAAACTAATGTGGAGGTGTTGTGTCAAATGCGACCTGGCATAGCAGGGAAACAACAACGATCCTGATACATAATACTGGAGATAGAGAGCTGCGGTGATCTAGGTCACCTAATCCAACTGTATGACACCTGATTATGATGATCAATTAAAGGAGTCCCAGAGTCCGCCTATCCCCTCTTCACCAACAAGCTACAATGCACTGAATTAATTTAGTCACCGGATAATGCCGTCACGCCAATTTATCCATTTAAAATGACACATTTTACTATTCCTGTGATTTTTATTGGCCACTATGTCGACCTTGCACGGAATACATAGAGAGGCAGCAAATTACGTGGTTTGGTCACATTATGAGAATGCATCACCACAAGTTGCAAAATTCGGGCATATAACCAAATGAGATCAGGACACAAAGCCAGGAGAATACTACGAAAAAGATGGATATAAAACGTCAGGGACATTTTGAACAAACACGGTCATAGTACAGCCGATGCGACATATCTGGCCTTGGAACGTAAGCTCGAGCTCCAATCACCTCTACACTTAACGGCAAGTGTAGATAACAAATCACCTGGGGAAAGACAATACTGTCGACATTTAATGAATATCACGGGAACGGTTAACATGTAGTCATTTTAGGACAATTCCCAATGATTTCACGTGATTGAATTGACTTGGAAATGGACTGAATATTTTACTTAGTCTAAAGACATGCAATTAAAAACAAAGTTACGCGTCTAACATACAGATGTCACATTCCACCCTCTATTTTAGTGCTTTGGTCTGTCCTTGACAGGTGATTTATTACTTTCTCCTACATAGCCCCCAAATTATAATACTGCAAAGGCCGTTAAAAACAGGTATGCCTACGTGTCATTATGTGACACTCCGCGATTCTGTGCGAGTTGACCTTTCCGCAGCTAGAGACATGTTTAAACAATCTGATAGGCCTATATCACTGTACCATCGTGGTCTCTCAATGATGGCTAATCTTGTATTTTCAAAGTTCACGAAAAGGGGGGGGGGGGGGGTAGAGGATGGACTTCATTGTATTCTGTCCCTCTAAACGAAGCGGCACGTCAGTAGTGGCTTGCCAAGAGTGCCACTCATTGCACATGCTGTGAAGCTTCAAGCGATAATCCATATGGTACTCTGCAAAAAGAAACTTTATAAACAAGACGACACAAGCTGGATTCGAAATCGCGACCTCTTGAGCATATAGTAAACAGTTTAACCACTAAGCTGGAAGATCTCCAAAGCTGAAATATCACAGCTAAAAGCAGTGAAACCTGTCTCAATGAGAGCATAGTCTTTGGCATTTCCTTGTGGGTTGCTTGGATTTCCTCAGGTGCTGATTGAAGTCATCATACCCTAAGAGAATTTCTCTTGACGGGTCTCCCAATTCACTGAGAACATCCAAGAGCAGTTCCAAACATAAATATTTATGATAATCCACTGTCTGTCACGAACTGAAATGTCTCCCTGTCCTCATATTCCAGGTTGTTAGGTCAAGTAAACGCTGATGAGTCATATGTGAAATTGGCATAGCCCTTGTATTATATGTTCAGATAGCGTGTCTTGCAGAAGTATGCCAAAGCATTAGTCTATACTAAGCACTCACAATACGTGTCTCCATTGATGAGCACTGGCGATAATTCCAATATTCGATGGTAACCCCTAAGAACCTAAACCACTAAAAAAAATACGCTAGTGCCGTATAATTTTATACAGATGAAAAACGTGTTTTCACTATTCTGAGATACAGAATTGTTACATCCCATTTTGAATTCCGACACAAGGAAAAAATATCGATGTTTACAAATTTTAAGTTTAAAAAAAATAAACCCTAATCAACCGTAACAGATAAGACCGAATCTATTTGATAAGTCATAGGGCCTACGTTGATTATGACAAACATTATAACATCATTATCATACAGTAGTAGATAATGGAGTGTAATCGATGATTTATATTAATGCCACACGAATTATTGTATATATTATTTGTCAGAGACAGCAAAGATGAACATAATAACACTAGTAGAGCGACTTACTGATGGGCGTGAGATGGGACACTGCTCACATTTAATGAATATTTGATATTGGCAGTACAGGGTGCACCCATATAGTGCCACCATTTTAATGAAAGTGGACTATATCTTGCAAAATATTCAAAATCACGTAACGTATTAACTTAAAAAAACAACAGACTAACAAATATAGACCTACATCTCGGCACGAATAAGGCACGATCTAATTTTTTAAAACGCATGTAACGGTGCTCACTGTATAAAATTCAATTGGGAAGCAAGAAAACAAAATAAATATTCTTGTTCTAAGGGGATTTGAACAAGGTCCATTCTAACGGCACCAAATCACCCTTGTAACTTGAATAAATGGGTTTTTCCGTTCTTGACTAACCACATCTATAAAAAAAAAAGATGTCATTCTGTCAAGATATTCAAACTGTGTACTCAAGTCACTGAGATCGGACCAACCGAGACAAGGACTATTACAACAACGAACCTCCCATACAAGTATTGAAGTATCCTCGGTAACACAAACATATAACTAAGTAGGAAACAAGAGGATAAATTAAAAATACTTTAAACTAACGGGAATTGATCCATGCGCTGTAAGAAGGCAGGTAGAACAAAGAGTTAACAAACCCTTCCAAACGAGCAAACCCTTTCAGACGAGTAAACTTCTCTCTGCCTATATTACTGGACCATTTTCTTCGTGTTGTGACTAGTTTCATGACTTTAAGTAGTGAGTCAGCATGAATATATTTAAATTTTATGTACAATAGGTCAAATGTACTCATTAACTAGGTCACTGGGACATAATTTTTGCACATGCATGACATTTTAGACACCTAACAATTCATACAAGACATACTCACATTTTTATTAAAAAGTCACTGCAAATAAAATAGCTCTAGATAAAATAAGACAAGCCCCAACTTTTCTTTCTTACGTCAATATTAATTCAGGATTTTAGGGACTATAAAAATATATTGTTAGGGATTGTTCAGTCTGGTTATGTCCACTTTTAGTCTTCCTCATCGCTTTCCTGCTCTCCCTTAAATAAATTCTCCATGATGGTTTTCTGGTTCAATTAAAAACAACATAGCTAATGATATTATTAATATTGATGTTCCCTCGTGGTATTAGTGGAACCTCATAGTTCCAGTTGCGTTCCGCTTTGCGTTCTGAGTACAGAAGATGGTGCTATGAACTAAATGTGGTATACTTAATCCAAAAATTGCCGTGTTTACTCGATGAAAAACATAATTCAATGCAGTGTAATATTTGCAGTCGTTCATATGCCAAGTCCTTATTATTCAACACGAGAGCACTTATGATAAAACTTAATATTTCCTTATGATAAAACTTCCTAAGGATTATCTAACGATTATATCCAGACTTTATTTATTATGTCAGTTCGTAGTTGACTTGAAATTCTGACACCCTTTATACTTTATCACAGAATAGAACCATAATTTTCGCAATAAAAACAAGGTTTCGTGTGTTCATAGCACACGATTACATAACACCCAATGACATCTCACTTTTTAATGATGGCATGTTCATGTTAGTTGTGAGATCATTCTCACGGTACATCGAACTATAGGGACCTATGTCCTTCGTACATTACTTGGACCTTGTTGTATTCCTCAGCATGTAGCCACCATTTACCACACCTACTCTGCTAGTTCACCGGTCTTCTCTGATTAACCGTATAGTGCTATTGTTTTCGCCACAATCCTCTTTATATACTATGCAATCTGCAAGATTGCAAATTCACAGCCTCCTGTGAATTCACAGCTTCGTCCAATAACTGCCCAGACCTCATTACCACCATACCAGCAAGAGTATGCACATTTCCTAACAATGGCATGACAAAACAGATATGAAGATGATTCTTGTTAGTTTCAACGACTCCAACCACTGTCTTTCTTAGCATGCTAATTGAGTAGCTGGAAAAGCATACAGTTGATAATAGGTAATCACTGCAGAGAAACTGTAATCCGATAGATGAAACTTGCAAATAGGGAAATAACGTTTTGCTAATCACTGAAAACACTATGAATGCAAGGCTATGAAAAAAAATTAGAATATATGAGAAAGTGGAAGTACCTAACTGCAGAATCAAATGACCCCTACCATCAAATATCACGCAAGGGACAACCCATTGTCTTCAGATTACCAACTGGCCACACCAGATTGGAATCACATGTTCAGAAAGCTGAAAATTTAAGGGCAGACAAGTGCAACTTTGGACTGAGCCCAGAGACAGCAGAATACATTCTTCATGCATGTCAACTCTATTAAGAATAAAGGGGGGGGGGAATAAGGCATACTGAGACAACGCTACTTTCAAACCTGATGGGTTCCATTGGATGATGTGAAGCGAATTACAGTTTATTGAATCTATTGGCGCTGTAACCTGATTATCAGAACGAAGAGTGAAAACTCACGGGACAGTGCACACAAAAAATGGCTTTGACCAACAGTCTTTATCACGAACACAGGCACAACCTTGCTCATTGTGTGTGCTATATTGTGCTCTTGATCAAGTCTTTTCACAGAAACATTGATTTTTGTGTGTTATGTTGTACTCTTTATCAAATCCTTTTCATCGAAACATTGATTTTTGTGTGTTATCCGTGTTTCCAGTAACTAGTGAAACTGCACATGTGTAAGTATACTACGAAATTGCTGTGTTCTCTATGGTCATTCTACTTGTGGTCGTAGCAAGAGCAGTGCTATCTTGCCCCACAAATTTCTTTCCAACCTATGAGCTGCGCACATACTAAACAATAGAACCATATGTGCAAATTACTAGAACTCTCGAAGACAAATTCTTATCAATTACTGTCTGAACTTCTGTTGCCACAACCAAGGGGTTTTGAATTTGCTGTGACGCTTGTTCCTAATCAAGAATCAAGGGGTTTTGTAGCTGATGCGCTCAGGGAAAATGTATTACGTAGTTCTGATGGCATTCTCCCATTCTGCAATACCTCCTATGACATATACGAGGGCTTTCAGGCGAAGGAGGAAATAGTGGTCGCCACGATCGACCTAGAAGATGTTTACAACAGAGTCAGCTTCGGCCAGCTGATACATTTGCTTAGTGAACTCAGCATCGACTCGTGGATAATTCGATGGATAGCAATGGAGCTAATGTCCAGACCTGTTGCTCTGATATTGGGATCATGGACTTCAAAGATCAGATGTTATAGCACCAATATTGTCACAGGGGTCGCCACTATCACATGATCTCTTCAACGCCTACACATAAAAAATAGCGCAACTTCAGGAGGGTGAACCTGGCATGATACTAAGATATGCGAACCGACCGCTTGCTGCACAAGCACGACAGAAACAGAAGAGATAAGATTGCTGGCGTCCAGAGTAATCTAGAACATTTCTCGCTTAGATATACTGACTACAAAGCAGTCATCAATCCCACCAAGGCAAAGATCGTCTGGTTCTCGCTGAACAACTACATAGTCATAGTACCAGCAGCCACCTACATGGGCATCGACATTGACAAGGAGCAGACTATGAAATATATTGGCATCGCTTTTGATAGAAGTCTACTTTCACAAAACGTGGATAAACTCATTGAGAAAGCTGGGAAGAGTGTCAGTGCCGTCAAAAGCATGGCATCTGGTGTAGCAAACACAGGTGGATAGAAAGAGCTCAAAACGAGACCATGAGAGCTGTCCTTGGATGAACTAGATACGCATATCGCGCCATGAAGTTTCTCCAAGACCTAAGAACATCAAAGCAAGACATAAATAGTCCAGGTTAAAGAATATTTCAAGGTCGCCAATAATGATCATCACCTCTCACACCAATCTCTAGACAACACAAAAGGAAGGCGTATCAAGAGAGGAATGTTTTGGGTGGGAGAAGCAGAAAGTACTTTACTCTGAGATGGAGGAAGAGGCTGTGAATGGGGGACATTTGGCGAAGACTGAAAGTTATTAATAACAGTTGCGATACAGATGGGACCAACAGAACAGAGGGAATGATCCAATGACTCATACTACAGCACTCAAAGCCACACGACACAACAATTTAGACAACTTGTAGACAACAAAACCTCGTCAGCATATCATTCATTTCTGTTAACTGAGACATCTGTGTACTGTACACGTTCTTGCACCATCACCTCTGCCCTTATACCAGTTGTTTCCCAACACGTTTTCCACAGTTCTATCAATACATTTGATTCTTTCTTTGTCAACTTCCATCCATTCACTGTTTTTTCCTATTTCTTCCAATTCACATACTCTTGAGAAAGGTGCTCTGCTTCTGCTATCCATAGATTCCCATACTTGATCCATTTGTCTTGTGTTTCATTTAGGGAGCTGGTCACTATTGGCTACATTAAGGCATGCTCTTACCTGCGACACTTGATGTACCGTAATGCTGGACAAATCTAAATGGAATTTCATGGCGATAATGGGGTATCTTCAGTAAATCCTAGCACTGCACTAGCACCAGAAAAGAGAGCAAATAATAGCAACATTATTTACCTTCCATGCATGTCACAAGAAGTGACTAAGAAGGTTATGGGGTGGTGATGTGGTCAAAGTGACCCTGATGATGTTGAATGTGTCAGAAAGGTACAAATATCGCAGCACGTCTGTAAACCATGAGTCTAGTCTCTGGAATACATGTACATCCTGTTAACAGGAGTTTGAGAATGAATGCAGAATAATTATGACTTTTGCTTTGTATTTAAGTACAGATTATGTGCTTTTTGTTGATAGAATCAGCTGTTTCAGACCCTCGTTAGTTGTTCAAGAACTGTGTCATAATCATATTTACTTTCTAGAATCTGCTATCCTCCGACGCTAAGAGGATAAAATAATCTCTATATGGTCCTGTTCTCTTATGTTTCTCGTGTTTTCTGCATTAATGGTAAACAAATATGGAGAGAGAGAGTGTCCTAGCTTTGTTCCTCTCTCCATTTTGAACTAATCCGATGTTCCCCCATACATTTTTACTGCTGCTTCTTGCTTGTGGTACAGAATCATTATATGGTGTTTTGGGAATTCCATGCTTTCCATAACTGTCCACATTTGATGTCCAAAATGTTGGTGAAGTCAATGAAACAAGCATGTTAATCGATGTTGAATTCCCTACTTTTTTTCTATAATTCTTATATTGTAATCTCTTGTGCCTCTGCCAGATCTAAATTCCGCACATACTTCTTGGATCCATGTTTCTAGTTTATTCTACAATCTGATTATATCTGTGATAATATTTTGCTGGCAAGGCTTATCAAAGCAATAATTCTATAGTTGGTGGGTATTTGTAGGTTGCTATCCTTTGGTAGATTAATGTCTACCAACCTTTTCCAGTCTTCAGGTCATATACCTGTTTTCCAGATATTGAATTTATAGACTTTATTTCTGCTGTTTTCTTCAAAACCTGGGGATTTGCCTCTTTTTAAACATCCTACTGACATTATAATGCAAACATTCAAATGTTATATTGTACACATTTCATATGTGCATTTGTATCCAGTCCAATAGTTTTAAAGCTATAATTTGTTTTCCTGTGGACACAAACTTCTAAGCACACTATAGGTGCTTGTTATTATCCATGTTTTACAATTGCATACATCATTTATGCTTTAAAGCACTAACTATTCAACATATTTTCAAGCTGTAATCATACCTAAAACATCAGCCCCTCATAGAGAAAAAATATGGGTGTTGTGTTTTACAATACATTTCGCATGTGCTTTGCCTTTATCATACTGTAAATACCATTAAAACTAACTTGGTAGAATTCTCTTTAACTCTGAACACAGAAGCAGTGCTCCCATTGTTCCTACAAAATGGTGGCCCAGAATAGAAGAATGATACAGACATATTTTAAAAATTGTTTCGTTACTTTTTGTTTTGATTGTCCCTGTTGCAAACGGGTGCAGAGATGAAGAAGCGAGCACATTGGCTCGCTTTGCTCGCCAGGATCAGGACTCTTACTGGTCCAGACCTTGCTACTCCTCCTCGCGGACAACCCCATGCAACAGAGCAATCTGGCTAAGCTAGCAAGGATCGAATCATCTCCAGCTGAGGTGGCAATCTGCTGTGAAACTTCCAAGAGAGAATCAACTCTTTCATCTACAGTTCGTCCCGGAATTTCAAGCATGCCTCAGCAAAACTTTCGTCAGCTTTTTTTGACTTTTCGCCAAGGCTCAAGTACGTTTCGCCAGTCCCCCGGTCACCCCAGCATCGTGATATTGCAAAAACAGTCCTTTTTAGGACTAGGTGGAAAGCGTCGTGACCAGGCATAGCGAGTGCCTGGTCGAACCCAGCAGATAACAAACTGTTGCAGACACCTTTAAAGTTGACTAGATTGATATTCCTTTAATTGCATAGGCCTACCACTAATTTGGTGTTGACATTTAGTGATAGCAAATTTCAATAATCATGTATGGATTCTCATGTAGTTTTTTCATACAATAATGATTGGAGGGTGTGGTGCAACTGACGATATAAAAACAACAAGCAGTGCATTTCTGACATTGCTAATGCAGCATAACCAGTCTGCGAACATTAAACATCCTCCTACATATTGGGATTGTCTGGTAAACTATTATATACAAATTATATGCACTAAAAACTGTCTTAAACTTTCTCACAAGACAGAATGGTGGTCACATGTTTAGGGCAAATCTACTAGATAACTTTGTTACATTAATTATTATATGCCTGTTAAAGCGTGATCTCACAGTGCATTCACTAACGTTTATGCAAGGAACTATGATTTTTTTTTTTACTAAAGCCTAGTTTCTGTTAAGTAAAGATGTTCTATAAAATGTAACCAGACATAGCATGTAACTAAGATAAAATAAAATACTATATTGTGTACTTATTCACACTATAATTATATAAGTTATAATCGTGCAGTCTCCTTAACAACAAAAATATACAGTATGCCTATATACCCTACATGAGCTCTCTTTAGTGTACAAGTGAATCTGGTGTTGGCACAATACTAATACCAGGACCAAACCCCAGATAACTGCATCCAGACAGTTCAGAAAGTAATGGCAACTTACTGACCGCATTTATATTGCCAAGAAAACCACTATAACTAAAAAAATGATGGGTTGATCGATAAATTCTGAAAAGGATATGTTAACACAATACACTTTGATGTTTCCATTATTTCCTGATGAGTGGTTATTTAATTACAACATAAAAAGATGTAGGCATATTTCAGCCTATACTATGATGTAAATTACAGCCATTTTAGTGATATACCACTTGAAAATTACACCATCGGGTAAAACTGGAAAAACAACACATAAAACAATTTCAGAAACAAATGGGAATATGGCCATGATGAAAGGACAACACAAAAGACACACTTTGCACAAACTCAATAGAAAAGACCATTTTTAGAGTTAGAACAAGCTACTTGTGGTTTGACCATTTAAATGCACCAGATGGCTACAACACTAAACCTCATAGACCCCCAGCCAAAAACACTGGCACCACATCAAATACTACAAGAGTGGCAAAATCTACAACTCTTCAGCCCTTGATATGGTCTGTACAGACATCACAAAGAAACTATGGAGGTACAAAAAGGTACTGAAGCAAACCGTGTTAATCCTAGATCAAACATCACTGTGGACATGAATACAATAACTTAGGAGTCTGAATTTGCCTAGTGGTCAGACCCATCATACTTTAAGCCCCTGTGATAAAGTTTATATGTTATGATGATCTAGTGGCAATTTGGCCCAGCCAACAGCTGTCAGTGGACCACAGAGTGGAAACATAAATGAAGGTTATGAACCAGGCATAATTAGAAAGCAGCCAGTTCTGGTGATAAAGATGGACATGTGTAGATAAAATGCTCTAGTTCAGTAAGACACCTTACCTATGAATAGAAAGTAGTCCACTAAAGTCAGAACCACAACAAATTTGTGTAATGTGGAAGAATCAGGTGTCCTTAATTGAAATTACCATACTCTCTTACACATGACCAATGAATACAGAAAGAAAGAAAAAAAAGTAAAGCTCGCTACTGAGAAGCAAGTTTCTGAAATAACTGACATTGCAGAATCAGTAATTACAATATGTGATTGCTTGTTACTACACATGTATGTTTTCAACATCCATTGTGACAGATCAGTTATAAAATAGTTTTCATTCACTTTCAATACAGTATACAGTTTGTGACATATTTCAGGAGTTTTACTACTAATTATAGACTGATGACATTAAAGATAACATGAATACATCTTTTGACACACTACTAATTTAGAAATTATGGAAGGGGTAGTCATCTTTCAAAGAAACATAGGCATGTGCAGTGGTACTTCAGCTGGCAAACTTAATTGGTCTGAGTACTTAGCAGTAATAAAAATAATAATAAAACCTATAACCTTTCTATATCCCATCAGGGTCCTAGGGGTATCACACTGAGACATTTAATCTCTATGCTTATCTAACCTCTACCATCCTGATGAGTTTGGAAACTTCACACCCTGTCAAGTCTTTGATGTCATGTCCCTGTCAAATTCAGCAATGTTTTCTTCTTACCACTTCCTTTTCTTCCACCCTTCACAAATATGTTGATTAGCACAAATTTTCCAATAGGAAATAAGCTCTTGGTAAATTGAATTACTCCATTTATTGCAAACTAATAGTTTTTTGGTAACACTCCTTAACACAATTTATGTTTTCTCATGATAAAAAATATGTTTACTGAATATTTCAAGTGTAATTTCATATGCAAATGTTCAGATTTGCATATGTAAACAAAATTAGAAAAAAATAGTATATTAACGTTTTTATTGGTGTGGTATCTATTCCTCTGTGTGTTGGGGGGGGGGGGGGGGTTAAGGGGTTAATTTTGCCAAAAACTGAAATCTATACTGAATAATTCATTTTAGGACACTGAAATGTGGTCAGTGAAATATCACTGAAATGAAATTCAAATATCATACGGATACTGAATCATCTTGAAAGTTTCAGGGAATCATCGAACATCATCTGTCTTTACATAGAAATAACTCAAAACTGTGAACACAAAAATGACCAAGATATATGAGTAAAATAAATACTACACCGTGTAATAGAGGGCCATCCAAGCCATCAACAAATTATTAATCTCTACCATTGTCTGTGATTGTTTCAAAACAACATTTACCCTCTTAGCAACATCATCTCCCTTGATGCCCTATATATCTATATTTGTATGTAGAGATCATTGACTTGGTCATGATACTCAACAACAATCTTACATACAGACATCATGTTACTTTTTGTTATAAGTTATTTTTAACCTCTATTGTATAATGTTTGACACAAAAAATGAGAATATTTTATTATGAAAATGACTAAAACACCATCTATGAATCACAGCATGCAATTCAGACAGGCAACATTTATCTGCAATCTAGCCAAATTTCAAAACATCTGCCAGCCAGAAGACAATAAATAACCTACCATTTTGTTTGACAAATGAAAGGTGCTTTGTGATGTATGCAACATGGTGCAAAGAGCAAACACAAAATTCTATTTTAAAATTGTAAAATGTGCTATTGAGACAGTTGAATTGAGAGAAGTTTATGGGGATCAATGATTATCTCATGCACAGATTTTCAGGTTCTATTCAAGACTCAAATCTGGTGTGAAAACTATAACAGGTGAATCGAGGCAAGGACATCAAATTCCTATTCATAATGATAAGCTCATTGCCAGTCAAAGTCAGAAATCGCATACACAAGAATTACTGACTGTAAAGATGAATTTGACGTTAGCTGAGAAACGATTTGTAATATTTTAAT
This sequence comes from Meghimatium bilineatum, assembly GCA_034231615.1. Taxonomy (NCBI): domain Eukaryota; kingdom Metazoa; phylum Mollusca; class Gastropoda; order Stylommatophora; family Philomycidae; genus Meghimatium; species Meghimatium bilineatum. The sequence continues at coordinate 77,079,331 of CM067298.1, read as the reverse complement.
GAAAGATTTGGGCAAGAAAAAGATTGCTTTCCAGGTTGTGCCACATTTGTTCTATGATGACCAAAAACATGCTAATATTCAGTAACTGCCTGCTGATCCCTGCTGCATGATAATGCACCAGCTCACATGGTTGTAGCCATACAGGAACTTTTATAAAACAAGAATGTGATCTCAACCATCCACAATACTCCCCAGATTTGTCCCACTATTTTCTATTTCCAAAAATTATCCTTTATAGTGGCAACTTTTCACGGATATTGATTACATCCAAAGGGTTGTAACAAGTAATATAAGGTACATAACAAAAGAGGACTTCAAGGGGTCATTCCATATTATTTTTTAGATTAAGCCACTATTTGTAATCAGTGCCAAAGGAGATTACTTTCAATTTTACTTTTAAACAGTGCTAATAAGTCTTTCATTTCCGTTTTGTTTTTCAATCAATCTCATTATTTCATTATCAGGTGTATATCTGATTAATTTCCTCATGTGTAATATTATCACTAAACCTGGTACTTGTCACTAAATTGTTCAGCACAAGATTGGATCTAGTCTGCTGGTGGTGGTCAAGTACAAACAGTGAAATAATCATTAGTAAAGTGAAAAAATAAAACATTTTTGTTTAAACTTTTGTGCTCAATATGACCAATACTGCACTAGTGCTTGACTGTCTTCCACATGAATTTGCCCATGACTGAAACATGTTGGTGTGTTCTACACTGTCTTCAGTTACTACCTTTTGCTGATCTCCTCTCAATATTTTGTGTATGTGCCCCTGATTTAGACCTATGCAATTTAGTCAATAGTTTACAGTTGCATGCTCAAGTCCATGTATTGTAGTGATATAATTATATGCTCACCACTTCAGAAATGGCAGCTGTTCCTCAAAGATTTCTATAATAATCAATAACAATATCACTGCAGATATGTTCGGCACAGAAACCATGCAACATTCCCCAGTATCACAGCAACAAAAGTATGCTCCTTCATCAACTTCAGCTATCATATTTGATCCACCAATTTGCAACAGAGTTGGCACAAACCTTATAAATATTACTATTCCAACATATTGTAATGGTCCATAGTAGATTTTGATAATTCATTATAGCAATCATTCAAACAAATGTGACAGTGTCAAACATTTACTTCTTGTAACTATTGTTTCCCTTGACTGTGTACCCAACACACCCTATAGACAAGACCCATTCTTGAGCAAGAAAATTTAGTGACAATTACCCTAAACCTCTTAAACCCCAATGTTCATTAAATAATTTACACAATTATTGAAATCACAAAACTACAAAAATTTGAGCATGAAAGTGTGAGCTACAGAAAGACTACTCATCCCCTTTTGTTTATGTTGAAAAAAAAATGAGTAATTTCAGATAATACCAAGTAGTTGTTTAAATACTGAGCAATTGTTTGATCAATTTCTGGCACAGAAATATTATTTTTGATTTGATATAAACAATAAAGATACATTGGGATGTGGTTTTATTGAAGAACACCATGGACAGATTAAGAAACAAAATATCTTGAAAGAAGTTAATTCAAAAATAGAGCTGCTCACTCGCATCAGAATGAGACATATTGTACATATTTTTGGAACTGCAATGAGAAGAAGAAAGATGGAACACATTGTCACAATACAGGCAAATTGAAAAGCAAGCAGCATAGGGGAAGATCATGGAGACATAGAAGAACATCAGTATTGGAAATGATTGACAGCACATGAAACAGAAGACTGTGGAAAGACATGATAACCAATGCCACACAGCATGGACTATAAAATGAAAAAATTTTTTGGTCAGATATGTTTTCATTTGCGTCAGATTTTTAAAACTCTTTTGCTCATATATTTCTACAATAATAACCACAAACAATTTTCTCATATGCAATTTCAATTTAATTTGTCACACAATATTATAGAATTATTTTTTTTTAAGTGACAGATTTGAACTTGCTGACATTTTGAATCACTTAAAATTCAAAGACAGGTCATTGTGTTATGAAACTATCATAGCATCATAATTTTACTACAAAGTGTTTAGTTGCCTAGTCGATGATTAACCAGAAACTGCACTGTTTTAAGAACATACTCCATAGAAAGGGTGCCATTCCTCCACCTTCCCAGAGCATGAACTCTGGTAACCTCTTCTTTGCTCAATTAACCATGAGTGATGAGTGAGCTCAAACACTGGTCACCTGGTGAGGCTCCCAGAATTATAATTTCTTGAAAACATGCAATTAAGTTTTAGGAACAACTTTCAGGATTTAAAAAAACATATATTGCAGCATCATAATTTCAATAAATTGTTGACTTTCTATATCTTATAAAAACAAAACCTAACCAATTGTTATATTAGGTCGTATATCCTGGCCTGGACAGAATGTAGCTGTCATCACAGCCTTCTGATACCCAATGAGATGATCTTGAGCTAATCCTCTTGTTGCTGTGTCATGTTAGGTTGTCTTTGATCTATTATGCCAATCTCCTTGGTCTGACTCTATTTCATCATCCTGGTATCATACCATCCATTAAATTCTTTCTTGGTTGTCATGGTGATTGATAAGGCTAAATATTCATAGTGTAATTTTTTGGCAGAAAACATTTAGCTAGTTTTAGTATACATTCAATCCTTTCTGGAGGGCTATTGGTATACTTTTTTGTCCAAGGTATTCTGAGAATTCCTCTGTAACATTTTGTTTAAAATGCTATTTCATCTTCATTCATTTGCTTGGAATATGTTTATATCTGAAGCTTGTCTCTTCTATAAACTTGGCTGTGTTTTGTAACCAAAATGCTACTTTACTGGTAATTGTACTAGATTTGAACACATATATTGTCACTGGAAATATGCAATCTCTAAGGAAATTATATTGTTTTGTATATATTATATTGTGTTATATTGTTGCAACCCAGTCATATGCTCAATTATGTCAGTTTCTTTGGTGCAACTGGAAACATTCCTCTGACTTAAAACTTTCAGCACATTACAGTAAATATGTTACATTTTTCTGTCGCAGCATTCCCTTTTTTTTACAATGCATTGGTTAACAAGGGTATTTGGAAAACGGAATAACTTTTACGTTTGTGAAGCTTTTTGTATAATTTCTTTTATGGAAATGGTTCATACACTGATTCCTACCTGGCTTATTTTTTTAGAATGAGACAAAAATTCACATGGAAATTCATAGGGGTAAGAATTTAGCACAACTGGAATCAGTTACTGAGAACAATGTAGCAACAAAAAGGTTATGGAAATTCGAGAATTTTATGTCTGCATAATAAAAACTCTAGATGAATTTGGTGTAGAAACTACCACGGACCTCTGCAATGACATATAAGCAACAGGATACATAGCTGAAAAAAAACATCAATATTTATACTACCACCTGGGGTGGAAGAACATGTAGATTCTGGGAAAGACATTACAAGACAAGGATTGTTATTTCCCAGCCTCTCACATCCAAGTGCAATTAATCACCGCAGAAACTCTACTGTCCAGCATAATAGTACGCTTCATGCATAAGACCTCATGAACAAACATGTCCATAGCAACACCTTCAAGAGACACTCCTATTTCTCACAAAGCTTCTAGCATACATACCGGGGTAGCTGTCATCTTATTTTTTTCAGAAATTCATATTTCTTACAATTTATAAATGTATTTTAATAAAAATGTCTTATTTAGCACCAAAAGACTATACAATTTAAAAAAAAAATTTGTTGGCTCATCAATATGTGCATGTAAGATAAAAATCATCTGCATCAATACAGAAAATCCATACTAGTATAGTTGACATCTTTGAAAACCAGACCTCATGAACAACATATCCATATCAACACCTTCACGAGATACTCCAGTTCTCATAAAATTTGCTATAGAGCAACTAAGGAGTTGCTCTATAGCAGATTTCTCCTTATTTATCTTTTCTTGTCTACCACATTTCTTTGTCTAATCTCGATGACCACACCAAGATTCCTGAAATGGTGATGGGAAGCATCTATGTCTTGAGTGGATCAGGGCCCTGCTTTATGTCCCAACTGCAGTGAGAATACTTTGCAAACTGACAGTGCACCAAATTAGAACATGTCCTACTCTTGAGGAACCTGTGTCAAGAAATCTCATGAGGATCTAGAAATTTGATCCTGGGGAAAATATGAAGGTATAGGGTGTGCAATGGCCACAGAATGTAGGCTTGTCTCGAGTGCTCATGACCAGCATGTGGAACAGCCCCCCCCCCCCCAAAGCAAAATTGTTCTTGGAGATTAGAGAGCAATTGACCATATGATCAGTTTCATATAGTGGAATACATTTGCATGTCATACTTTGAGAGGAAAATATCTTCAGCAAATACTCACTGTATGGATCACTAAATCAACTTCAGAAGTCTTGCACTTATATAAAAATGACATTGAGTTGCCAAGAGTAGAACTACTCAGCAATATTTGGAAATTGACAACATACCACTACCAAAGATGCCCAGGCAGTGGATTGGTCACATTTAATAACAATCGGTTTTATGAGCAATATAACCAAATTACTGAAGATTATACACGAACGAATAAAAACAAGATAGAAGTTGGTAAAGAATAGTATAGTTTTAAGAAGAGCACAGCATCCAGAGAAGCTATACTGGCTGTATTATACTATTAGTGGACAAATATTATCATCATTAAGTGCCATCTCTGCAAAGAATTTTGGCTGAAGACCTCCAACATTCCCTTTCCCTTGTCTTTGCACTCTGCTAGACTGTAACCAGACTATATCACGATGGACATATATAAGTCCAAAAAACAATCTAAATTTACTTATAGCAAAGATTTGATAGAGCACACCATGAAACATTAATTTAATACCTCCAAAAAAATAGGCTTAGATTGAAAAGATGTTAGACCGATTAGATATATATATATATATATATATTATATATATATATATTATATATATATATATTGGAAACAAACTGTATCAATAAGATACAAGAATAACTACTCACAATACACTTAAATAAAAACAAGAGTAAGACAAAGATGTATTTTATCCCTCAGCCTATTTAACATCTATACCGAAACATTTTTTAAGCATATACCAAGGCTCAAAATCAGCAGAAAAATAAACAACCTAATATGTGCAGATGATGATGATGTCCTTTTGGCTGAAAGTGTACCTGAACTACACAGGCTAACAAATCAAGCAGAGATTATAGACTAGATATTGATATCCTGTAAACACACAGTAAACATTTCAAAAAATTAGAAACATTCTATGAAATGGAGTAATATCAATGCATATGCGAGTTTGAGGGCTAGGATGTTATATTGAGCCAACACTTCTTTATGGGTGCGAAGAATGGACAGCAAACAAAAGTGCACAAGATAAACTGGAGGCAACTGAGATGTGGTTTTTAAGAATGATGAAAATTTCATGGACAACCAAGAAAGCTAAAGTAGAAGTTCTCAGAGATGCTCGAGTAAAATGACAAATTATAGCGAAAATTAGCAGTAGATAATCAAGATTTTTAGGGCATGTAAAGAGAAAAGTAAAACTTGAACATTTAGTAGCCACCAAAAAGATCATGGGGAGAAGAAACAGACGAAGACAAAGAGAGAAATTTCTGGATGGGTTGTTACTGTGGCACAAAAAGAAACCAACTGAACTTATTAAAAACACAAGAGATAGAGTTATGGAGAAGTTGATCGCCTACTAAACTCAGCATGGCACTTGATTTATTTAAACAAACAGGTACTAAGTTAATCAGCAAAATCAATGAAGAACAAACACCAAACAAAAATACACTGTAACAAGTAGATCATTATCTGTCTATTGGACACATTATTACAAATAATCGTATATGCGAAACATAAGTTCAATAAGAATGGTTAATAGTACTTTTAATGACATGAGGAAACCATTACTATCAAAACACATCACAAACTAAAAATGAGAATTATAAAATACTACATCTATTCTATATTAATGTATGACTCAAAACATGAATAATAAACAAACAACAAGAAAACAGAATTTATGCCTTTGATATGTGAATATATAGAATAGGGAGAAATGCATAGAAATAGAAGAAAACTAAGAGGTTCTGACACCAATGTGTATGAAAAAAGAGCTATTAAAGAAAAGAAAATTGAACAAATTAAATGCTTTGGATACATTAAAAGATATACCTTGCTGAAGTCCTGCTGAAGAATTGAAGAGTGGGACAAAGAGCAAGAAGTAGACAGAGATACAAGTGGGAGGGAATCCTCAGGAGATGGATAGTCTAGCAGGGTGCAATTTCAAGACAAGAGACAGAAGATGTTGGACATCCATAACTGTTTCTATATATTTGCATTTAGTAACCGGAAAGATAAAGGGAAGAAAGGACAGGAAAAAAATGAGAAAAATTGCTGGTTGGGTTGTCACTTTGGCACAAAAAGAATGTCACCAACTGGATTTATTAACACAAGAGATAAGAGTTGTGGAGAAAAATTACCTCCTACACCACTCGAATGACACATTTGCAACCACATTTCTTTAATTTTATTTATCACTGCTATAACTACATTATTACTGTTTTTCTTATGAGCAGCAAGCCAATTTAGTGCAATTTAAACTTTGTCTGTATAACCAATGGATAGGGTCCTAATTCTTTTTAAATTACTGGTAGAAATTTCAATCTTAATTACTGACATCAAGATACTCTGTGAATTTTAGATGCAATTCCTTATATTTATTGCATTCAAGAAATTGTTTCACTGTAGAATAAACCATACGAAGAGTTTAACAAATATTATTTCACTTTATGTGGAGAATGCTAAATACAGATGCTGTAGTTATGATACTGAAATTTTGAATCTACAACCATGTGTGAAGACAGAACAATATAATTCATGGCACACATGTACAATTAGTTCCATTTTAAATGTAAAAGCATGTATATTTAAATGTATAAATATATTTTATTTGATACTTCAACAGTTATTATCCCAAATATTTGTTGTTGAGGCCTGAAAAGGCAGCAAAGAATGGTGACACTGTTTCCTGCACTGCAAATCGCAAAAGCCAACGAAGGAGGTTTGATAGTCTCATCCCATAGTCAAAGTGACCCAGAAGTATGATGAAGTCAGATTTATCAGGCTGAATATTTCAACCAAATTTTGAAACCAACGCAGAAGCTATTATCAGTAGGATTCCCCATATGAATAGGCTACTATATTAAACAGCTTCATATACCCAAAAATCATTATATAGGACTTAATTAATGTATTGATAAAACTACTGTTTAAGTCTTCACTGTGCTATAAATAGCACACAATGTTTACATTTTTAACTAGCTGACGATACTGATTTTCATGCAACACCAATGAAATTAATAGATGTCGTGACGTCAACTGATGCAAACGGCATTAACCACATTTATAATTACAACTGTTATAACTAATTTATTTTTTAATTTATAACTGATTCTAACCCTTATTCCTAACCCTAATGTAAATACTAATTCCAAATTAATATGCCTTTTCAATTAATATACTTTAATTTTAAATACAAATTCTACTAATCACACTGCAAAGGTTAGGTAATACCTTGATACTAGAACATAGGTCACAATGAAGACTTAAACCGTAGTTGTGCCGATGTATTTTATAAATTAAGTTGAAATCTGTCTGCAGTAAGTCTACAGATTTTGTATAGATGTAATAACTGCTGCGTACTGAAGTACCATATTTTAAACAATTTAATTGGTCTATAATAATAGTATTAATTACATCAACATTTGTAAACCCCTAACCCTCATTTTTTCTCATTTGTCAACAACTGTCAAACTTGTTCAGAACCCCCCCCCCCCCTCCCCCTTTCATTAATGTAATTTATCATGGACATCCCTTGGTTGTCTCCTAAAATAGGATAATTGGCATGGTAGGTCACATTTAAGTAGTTATTCTTTGCTCCCATTTTTAAGCCTTTAGGACCCACAAATATGTCATGAATTATAGAGTGAATATCATCTTGATCATGTTTATGTGTGCATGAAAATTCTGAATGAATACCATATATCATAGGAACTACACATGATAGTGATACTGACTGGATACTATCAGTAATCATTACTGAGTATGTGATACGACACTCGCACTGACGCCTGGTTGTTGATATCAGTGCAGAAGGGTTATATTTTTCTTGGAACTGGATTGAGCAATGCCCTAGTTCATTCATTTATAGTATACAAATTAACTACAAACCTAATTACTAAAACGGCATATATTAAATATCTATAGATTTTTTCTGCCTATCCACAGGCGTACGTGCTTTTTTATCAATAAACTGAAAGTAAGCGATCGAAAGAAGTTTGGGACATGGTCTGTGACTGATAACCCACTTTCGGTGAATGGGATAGTGATGACCTGTGCAAGGTCATTTTAATATTATTAATAATATACTAAACTATTACCTTATTGCTAAATGCACACACCTATCTTTACATGCATTTAAAAATAATTAAGACTTATCCATAAAAGTTGTCTTTACCTCCAACGATAGCTGACTCATTTTCGTATGCACAGTTTACCTTAAAGTTACCAATACGTTTTACGTCTACACTTTATACTTTATAAAGAATTCTGCTGTGTGGTTGTCCAGATTTTTTACGCATTATAATATATTACAGTTCTAAATGTTAATTATATCTGGCAATATTAAAGAAAATGCGTAATGTCAATATAGATTAAAAAGAGAATTGTAGGCCCCCAATAATAAATTAATAAATGAGAATATATAATGCATAAACAAGCGGTTTTATTTTTAAAAGAATATGATTAATTGTAAAGATATGTATACTGTAGACCAATGAAGTGGAAGATGGCCGGATGCAGAAATTTTGTTGTTTGTCCATTACAAGTGATGATGACCATTTGTTACAAAACATTCAGTTATAGTTATGTCCTTGACTATGATTTTGTTGATGGCTAATAAGCCCTATTCTGACGCAAATATCATTGGACCCGTGGCTTTCTAGTTACTCTCCGCTGTTGATCTGCTGCATTTCTCCTCTTTTCAGAAGATGCTGCAGTTTTTTTGTTTTTTACTGAACAGCACCATGTATTTTATGCAAGATCTTCCCATGTATTTGGTCTATTTGAAATGTTTTCAGTTAGATCTTTAACGAGTCCCTGTATCGCTTGTTTTGGACACCTTGAGAACGTATGCCCTTTTGCAACTCACCTTATAGAAGCATCTTTGGCAGACGATGATCTGGAACACCGTACCAACGAATTTGTGTCTGCATCATACTAGTTTCAATGCTAGGGATAGACTGAGCAGATCTGTCAATCATAGTGGTATTAGAAATCTTGTCTTGCCATCTGATGTTAATAACTAAGACAAGAAATGTCGTCTATTCACAGTCAAGGTTTTTACGTTTTACTATATAGGCCCTAGGCCTAAACTCTGTGACCCTTTTGTGCCTCTTGGCGTAAAAGGTAGAAGAGTTCTCTGGAGATGGCCTCTATGTGTGCTGTTTGTATGCTTGTTCCCGTAGCCTCTTTGATTTCTATGACCCATCTTTTACATGACCTTCCTCTGGCTTTATAGCCGTGGTGTCTATGTTTCATGGCTAATTATGACATAATATTTGTTGGAAGTCAACATGTTTTACCAGCATATAGGCATAATAGCATTAGAAGTACCAGAGCTCTGTAAACTTTCAGCTTAGTATTTAAGTTAATACCATTTCTACGTCACATATTGTTATACAATATGCCACAGTGTTACTTCCCTGGATATACTGGTATATATTTCATTATCAACGGTGGCATTTTATGATAACCTACTGTGTACGTGAAGCTATTACAATTCAGTGCTACTAACGCTTTTAGTGCTACGGCATTTCCCTTTTTACGCAAGGCATGTGATAGATTTTGCCAGGTGCTGGATATAAAATTACTTGTTTTCTCTGTATTAATAGTAAACCTAAAGTTAGTACAAACTTTGAAGAATCTGTCGATAATAATTTGTAGATCAGCCTCGGAGTTGGCATTTAGGGCACAGTCATCAGCAAATTGGAGATCCCTGATGGTGTGTGATTTGATACTGGCCTTTGCTAGAAGTCGCCGAATGTCGAATAATTCTCCATCAATTCGGTATCTGGTGTCTACTTCCAAGTTCAGATCTCTGAAATCATCATACAATAAAGCAGAGATCATGATGCTAAGCAGGATTGATGCTCATACGCATCCCTGTTAACTCAGTTTGAGACAGGAAAAGTTGCAGATAACTTTCCATCACCCTGAACTGAAGTCTGCAATACATCATGCAATTACTACACCATTGTGATAAATGTATATGGTCAACCACATTTTGCCATAAACTTCCACAGACTCTCACTACTTTATGTGTCAAGTGCTTTTGTTAAGTCTATGAATGATGTTTAAAGGTCACAGTGTAGTTCTTTACATTTATTCTTGAAGTTGTTAAATGTGCACTTATACAATGATGCAAAAATACACAGATTGTCACGAGCCGGACGAGGAAAAAAAACTTATTTGAAAGCAAAATTATTCATATTAGAAGTTGTATTTCGTATAGGCCTATCAAAGATCAATGGTAATATTGAAATCGGAAAGAGCGCAAACGTCGATGAATTTGCATTGGGTTACAGAAAAGACCAATAGGGCCTAATAATAAAGTGCACGGAACGGTTTCGTGGGCAAGAAAGAATGATGGTCAATCAACTGCGTACTGGGACCTTCAGTCAACGTGTAATGGCGGCTACACTCAAGGAGAGATCTGAGCATCTATGGACTTGTCCGGAGTGCAGTGACGATGATCCAACGACTAACTAACTAACTAAAAAAAGTGTTCACCGTAAATACAAGGAGCGATGTCGACCAGTTGCCATAACCACATTCATGTTACTAAATATACATTTTAACACTTTTTGTTACTTATAGACACTTACATATGTATATTTATGTGCAAAAATTGTTTGGAAAAAATTGTGTCCTGGAAGGTATCGTGTTATCTTGAAAGAAATAAGTGTTTACCAGGATTGTTAGGAGGATATCGCCCAGGAAAGAAGACATGACAGAATGCAGCCATATTTGCGCAGGATGTTTTTGAGGGGTTCGATTCGCGCATGGAGACATGTGCGGTCGCAAAAGACCTTGAGGATGCGTACAATAGGGTGTCCTTGGATATCTTGATGCACCAGCAGTTATATCATGCAGTTAATCCTTTTGTCGTGCGTTGGGTTGGCGCCGCCCTAATGCACATGATAGTAGTTCTTAAGTGTGGTAACTGGATATCTGCACCAACGGTTATTAGCCTTGGTCTGCCACACGGATCTCCTCTATCTCCTGTACTTTTCAATGTATACACAGTACTTATCACTGGCAATCAAATCACAGGTGTTGGCAGAACGATGTCATATGCCAATGATATCCTGGTGTATAGACAGGGCAGAAATCGAGAAGAGTACGTCGTGGAACTACAAAAGGAGCTGGACAGACTGACAAATTGGTGTCGAGATACGGGAGCAGTGGTTAATCCGTCTAAGGCATTCGTAACGTGGTTTTCCATGAATAATCACATGGTAAAGACACCCATGCCACAAATTTCGTTGTCCAGGAAAAGTTTAGAAAGAACTAGCACAATGAGATATCTGGGTGTGTTTTTTGACAGAAGCCTGAGTTTCAGGGAACATGTTGACCACATTATCATAAGGGCAGCAAAGGCTTAGCAGCAATGAAGGTTATGGCTGCTGCGCAGTGTGAGCAGAGATTGTTATTTCTTTTGTACCAGGGTTTGGTTGTGACTGTGGTGGAATATGCACTGGCAATTCTGACTCTTGGCAAGACTGAAGAGGGGCAGTTTTATACACCGATCCAAAAAAACTAAACAAGAAATATAAGGATGAACTACCAGACATAACAAGAGAGATATCACCAACACTTTTTCCAGTTCCGTGGGAGCAATACCCAAATCTCACTATCAGAATCACCATAAACAACTACCAAACTATGATAGAACTGAATAATCTTCAAAAGAAAACAATAGTATGCGACATGATTGAAGATATGTACCCCAGAGAAGCATGGATACAAGTATATACCGACGGATCAGCAACCAGAGCAATAAAGAATGGAGGTGCTGGCGTGTACATAAAATATTAAGAAAAAGAAAATGAATCCACATGTTCACCAACTGGAATATTCTGCTCCAACTACTCTACAGAAGTACATGCTTTAAACATGGCGGCAGAAATAATTAAAAACACAACAAGCCAATGCCAGCAGGTGGAATTTCTTACTGATGCTATGTCTGTCCTACAAGCCTTTGACAGCGATAAGCTGCAATACCTGAAGAAATTCATGCGAGAAGTGAGAATCCTATGATGGGTAGTACTACAGTGAATACCATCCCACTGCGGCATAACAGGAAATGAAGAGGCAGACAGACTGGCAAAGGATGGAGCAACACAGGAACAAAAAGACCAAGAAATAACCTACCAAGAAAAGAAGACCTTCATCAAAGCCATCAGGAAAGTCGACCACCCAAAAGACAATTACCACTATCTCGACAGAGCAGAGTAGGTTATTATCTTTCACCTCAGAACAGGACACAACAGATTAAACAGCCACTTAAATAGACTAAGAATGGTCCCGTCACCACTTCCCTTGTGGGCAGGCAGCACAGACCACTGAACATATTCTGCAAAACGCTATGCACTAAACCGGTAATGGAAAGAACACTGGCCAACGGAGATGGACATCCACATAAAGATGTATGGGAGCACTGAGGAGCTTTCAAATACAGCAGCATTTATTAAGAATACAGGACTTGCTGTGTAGACATGTCAAAATGCGAACGAGAAGAAGAAGACTCCAATTTATGACTCCGGAAACATTCAGGCGACAATTTGGTTGTATCATCAAAGTTTTTAACCATCAGCTTATAATAATAGAGGTCGTGATCTGGTAATCCAGCTACCGCGAATTCAAGAGTATGTGTTTAAGAGTGCGTTGCTGAACCAAAACTGCCTGGGTATAATACATCACGTTTTTATCATACCGATTTTATTATTGGAGCACCTTAAGGGGATCAACACGTGATATGTTCTATCCAGAACGTGGTCTTCCTTCTTCTTCTTCTTCTTCTTTCGTTCACTTGAAACATGTATATAACTGTAATTCTGTCTCCTTAATAAAACTCACTGTCTTTTGTAGTTCATACAGTGTCCCATAGATCTTTGATTCCAGTGTTTTTTTCCTCTGGCCAATATGTCTGCCTCAGCGTTTCATGCTCTGAACAGTCTTGAAGTATATGTTTGGCACTCTGTGCTGCCTGTCCACATGTACACATGGCTGTGTTGCCAATTTTGAACTTTGTATACATGTGACTGCAGAGTCAGTTGTGTCCTGTTCGGAGACGTAGAATTATAACTTGTTCTGATCTGTTCATAATGTGATAGTCATCTTGTGTTGGTGTTTGTTGCTTTCTTATTGACTTGATCATCTGTTTTTTCTGATAGGTGATTGGTATATCTGGATGGTCTTCGGCAGCACCTTCCTTAGCCAGTTGGTCTGCTTTTTAATTTCCTGGTATTCCACAGTGAGAGGGTATCCACTGCATGGTTACCCTGTACTGGTAAGACAATTCGCTAAGTAGTTTTTTCAAGTCTGTTAGTTTTTCAGACTGGAGAGCTTGAAGCACTGACCTTGCATCTGTCAGGAATACCACAGGCTGTAGACCAGAGTTGGAGTTCCGCAGTTTTTTAGCTGCCACACTAATTGCCTGGATTTCTGCATCATAATTATTGCAGAATTTTCCTGTCGGTGTTCTGATTGCATCTCTAGGCTTGTGTGGATATTCAATATATACACCTGCACCTCCATTCCTCACAGCATTCTGTGCTGACCCATCTGTGTATACTCTGACCCATATATCTTGTGGATATTCTTCATTCAGGAAACTGAGGGTGACTGTCTTTCGCTGCACACTGTTCTGTTCATCACGCTTAGTATTCCTTTCACATGGGTCTTAATGTATATTGACATTCCATGCCTTTCACTCCACGGGGTTTGTTCTGGTACAGATCTTATGGGGCTGTCAACTTCAGGTAGGTCTGTAAGTTGTCTACGGAGACGTTTAGCTTGATGGATAAAGCTGCTTCTTTTCAGTCGCCCCATTGCTAGATTTTGGAATCTTTCCTTCATTGTATGACTTGGCATACACTTAAACTTTTCTGCTTGAATTAGTACTTTTGTGTCTCTGCGTTCACCAAGTGTTTGCATTTTCCCATTTTCTGCATCTCTGCTATGGGTGTTGATTTCATTGCTCCCAACATTATTCTAAGTTTCTGGTTTTGCACTTTATCTAGATCTTGTAATGTGGTGGTTGATGCAGGACACCACGCAGCTGAACCATATTCCAAGTGTGGTCTTATGCCTTGCTGGTAAACTTTATTGAGTATATTTCCACTGGCTCCCCATGTGGTTCCACTTAGTTTTCTCAGGATAGCTAACTTCCTCCTGTCTTTTGTTGTTGCTTTGTTTATGTGCTGCTTCCATGTCAGCTTATCATCAAAAGTAACTCCGAGGTATGTGGGTTGTTTGTCTTTTTTCAAGAGCTATCCATCTATCTTGATATGAATAACCAAATGGTCAGGGGGTGTCCGACAAAGTGGATGGTGACGCAGTAACCTAATGAACAAATAGTCAAGCAAAATGAATTAAGCAGGTTACTAAAACACTTACATTGCCTATTAATAAAAAATATATTTTAAAAAGTATATATAAAAAAACATACAATAAAACTAAACAGGACAATTCTCCACGTATCGGCTCAAATTAAAACTTTTTCAAGAGACAAACAACAGAAAACAACAAAATAAAAAATAAAATAGATGACTAGATTTCTGTTTAATTCATTTTACTTGACTATCTTGATATGACCAGCTTTCTGTTTTGGTGAGAGGGTAAAGATTGTAGTGCTGCATTTATCTGTGTTAATGCTGACGCACCATCTATTTGCCCATAAGTTTAGGGCATCGATAGCTCTTTGTATTTTTTAGTGGCCACTGTTGCATGTTCTTCCGTGCACCAGATCCCAGGTCGTCAGCATACATTGCCACTTTGATCTCGTGTGGTAGTTCAGCAACTAGGTCATTGATGTAAACCAAGAAATGTGTGGGTGACAGGACTCCTCCCTGGGGGACTCCATGACGCAGTAGGACTTTCTTGCTCTTGCGACCATCTAATTGTACCCTGGCTCTTCTATTATTCAGGTAAGCTTTTACCCATTTGTACATTCTTGAGCTAACCCTGCAATTTCGCAATTTTTTAAGAGCCCTTCTTTCCAGACCTTATCAAATGCTTTCCTGAGGTCTATCCATGCTGCTAGTACCAGTTTCTTATCTTGGAAGGCATCCTCAATCTCTTGGGAGAGGTAGGTTGCCTGATCTTCAGTAGAGTAGCACTGTCTGAAATCTGCTTGCTGTGATACCAGAAGGTTTTCACTTTCAAGGTACCACTGCATCCTAAGATTGATAATGCGTTCCATTGTTTTGCATAGACAGCTTGTGAGGCTGATGGGCCTGTAGTTGGAGACTGTGTTGCCATCTTTTTCCTGATTTGAGGAGTGGTATCATTATTGCTTCTCTCCACGCCTGTGGTACATTACCTGTGGACCAGCTTGTGTTAAAGATCTGCAGTAGCTTTACTCTTGCTGCAATTCCCAGGTTTCTAATAATTTCATTGGACACTCCATCAGCTCCAGGGGACTTTTTCATTTTCAATTTGGATATTGCATGCTCCAGTTCTCTCATTGTGATTGGTGCCTCCATGACTTCAGTTATAGGTTCGCCTTGTCCAATGTTTTGCTCGAACCTCCTGTTGTTTGTCTGGACTGACTTTGACGTTATTGTCTTCTGCAAAGGAATCTGCAAAGTAATCAGCTGCATGTTTACCTGTTAAAATGTTTCTATCTTTATAAAGTGTGATCCTGGTATTTCTCCCTGTACCATCATCATCTACCACGCTTTAAACATAGGTGGATTCCTAATCCCGGAACTACGCTACGCAGACGACACAGTACTTCTTTCAAACGATATAAAGGGATTGGAACAACTAATCAAGAACACAAAGAAATATAGCGAAGCACAAAATTTGTATTTAAACACGCAGAAAACAAAAATCATGTCAACAGATATAACAACACAACAACCAAAAATCAGAATTGACAATACCGAGATAGAATGTGTGGATAAATTTGAATACTTAGGAGCAAACATCAACTGCGCAGGAGACTACATGGCAGAAATACGGAAGAGATTGGCAATGGCATATTGCAAAATAGCATGGCTGAAAAACATATGGAAAAACAACAAAATAGAAACGAAAGTGCTAATGTTACGAACTTTTATTTTTCCGGTTGCAACATACGGCTGTGAAACATGGACTCTAAGTAAAACAGCGGCAAAGAGGATCCACGCCTTCGAGCTGAAATGCTACAGGAAGATACTTAGAATATCATGGAAGGATAAAATCAGAAACTCAGATATTATAAACACACTGAATATTCCAGAGTGTTGGTTACTAAACACAATAACAAAAAGAAAACTACGCCTGTTTGGTCATATAAAGAGACATAACTGTTTAGAAAGACACATAATGGAGGGAAGAGTATCTGGGAAGAGGAGAAGGGGCAGACCAAGAAGACGATGGACTGACGACATTAAAGATAACATGAATACAAAGCTAGAAAATGCAAGCCACATCGCCCAAGACAGAGAGAGGTTCAGAGTGTTCATTAGGAAGACAACGTTCTGGAAGGAATACGTCACATGACACACACACACCTTCGTCATTTAGTTGTTTTACAAGTTTCCATAATTTCCTAGTATCTCTTTCTAGGTTCAGCGACTCTGTTTTTTTCTTTCCAGCTGCTCCGTCTGGCTTGTAACTTGGCTCTTTGAAATTTAGCCTTTGTTTGCTGATATTTGTTGTGATTTTCTTGGCTAGGTCTGTTCTCAGTCTGCTGTCTAGATGTTTCCATCTCATTTTGCAGCTTTTCCAATTCATCATTCCAGTAGGGTTTGTAGTTTTTGCGTGCCCCCTGGGTATGGTTTTACTAGCAGCATGTAGTATACATCTATTAAATTCCCTCACTGCTCTATTAATGTCTTTGTCCAAGTTCATGTCCTTAGATAGAACACTAGTTAAATGCTGGTACATTTTCCATTCTGCCCTTTTATAGTTCCACCTAGCTGCTGTCCTTGGTAAATTCATTGTGGATTTCTAGAAATACTTTTCTGTGGTCACTACCCCAAAGCTGCTTTCCAACGACACGTGTGATGTTCCATTCCAAGCCTGGTGAGTGGTATGCCAGGTCTGGTGTAGAGGTGGTGTGCCATGCTCTCGAGTAGAATGTTGGTGAGTCTGCTGGCTGGTTAATAAGGATGAGATTATTTTCATCCTGCCAGCTCTCAAGTTCCTCGCCTCTCTTGTCGATATGATCGTAGCCCCAGCTCTGAGAGTGGCTGTTGAAGTCACCACACACCATAAGTCTCTCTTTGTCTGGAATTGTGTCTAGTGCCAATGGTTTATCATTTGGGCAGTAGTAGTTCAGGAGATGGAATTCTGCACTGTCTGATTTTAGGTGGAGCATCTGGTATTCTTTCCCGTCCATATATACTTCCAGCTGACATGCGATGATATTGTTTTTAACAAGTGTCAGAATTCCACCCTTTCGCCTGTCCTTTCTGTCAGACCGGTAACACTGGTAGCCTCTGATTTTGAAGGCTATGTTGCTGCTTAGTTGTGTTTCTTGGATACAGCATATATTAACTTGTTCTTCACTTTTCAAGTTCCAATTTTTTGCTGTATCCATCTCTTTTACTGTTGACACCCTCAGCATTCCAGTGCATTATTTTTATTGGTCGTTTGTTTGTTTGGCTAGTAGCTCTATTCCTTTGCCTCCTGGCTCCTCGGGGCAATTGAGGACTTCCAGTAACTGAGGTTGGGCCCTTTCGAGCTATAGAGCCCGGCACCGTCCCTGCATGAAAGTCCGCCACAGGGCAGGCACCATAACTATTTATAAATACAGACATGTTTCCATTGTGTTTTGTGCGTGGCATCCTGATGATCTGTGCGCCTTTTGGCTGGATGCCTCCGTCTTCAGCACTCTGCTTTCTTGGGCAGGACTATGGTCCTGCTAGAGTGGAACTGCCCGACCAGTCTTAGTTTCCAGCCCCTGATGGCTGAACTAAGTCCCCATCACCACTTCACGGTGCTGGCCTCGATGGGGGGTCTTCCTTATGACTCTATTGAATTCTCCTCGGTCTTGAGCAAGGTGTACCGCCTCCTTTAGGGCAGACATTCCTGTATGTCTTCTGTCCAAGGGCGTATTGGTTGGCCTTTACACCTGTTACCTTCTATCGTCCCTCAAATATCACTATCCCCATACCGTCATGTCTCTTAACATGACTGAAAAAAGCTAGTTGTTCATTTAATATGGTTTTCAGAAGCCAGGCCTCGTGGGCGATGATTGTGCTTTTTACCTCCTGGTTTGTTTTCTTTGCTATCCATGGTTTTCTCAGAACTATTCTGTAGCATTTTAATTCAAATGATGTTGTTATATTGGGCAATATTTTATTTAGTACCCATGTTTCGCATGCTTTGCATTCGTCGTTACTGGAAACACGCATGTTTGTAATAAGCACAATTTGTTTCTTATTTGGTTCACATGGGATATCCTCCTAATTTTCACTTTTTGTACACAGGAATCATGGTCAACCTACGTATGAGTTTTTCACAATAATATATTTAACATTTTTACAGATGCATACAACAGAAAAAAGAACAAAATATTTGTTTAATTCGTGTTTAAATTAAAGATGTAGCAGGAGTACATTTCTTCTCTTTTTTTGACACAATAATTAGTCTTCCTCTTCTTGTTCGCAGTTTGACGTGTCTACACAGCAAGTTTTGTTTTCTTAATAAATGCTGCTGTATTTGAAAGCTCCTCAGTGCTCCCATACATCTTTATGTGGATATCCATCTCCGTGGGCCAGTGTTCTTTCCATTACCGGTTTAGTGTATTGCAGTTTTGCAGAATATGTTCAGTGGTCTGTGCTGCCTGCCCACAAGGGCGAAGATGTGATGGAACCAGTCTCATTCTATCTAAGTGCCTGTTTAATCTGCTGTGTTCTGTTCTGAGGCGAAAGGTAATAACATGTTCTGCTCTGTCGAGATAGTGGTAATTGTCTTTTAGGTGGTCAACTTTCCTGATGGTTTTGATGAGTGTCCTTTTTCTTGGTAGTCGATTTCGTGGTCTATTTGTCCCTGTGTTGCTCCATCCTTTGCCAGTCTGTCTGCTTTTTCAATTTTCTGGTATGCCACAGTGGGATGATAAGTAATAAGGGGAGAATAATGAGTTGAAACAAATTTATTGACAATTGTTCTTATTATCTCCCTGTGATTGCAAACGTAAAACCACCTTTTATAAAATGTCAAGTTCTCTGTTTACTGTGATTAAATTAGTCGGTTTAAAAAAAAAATAAAGCATTATGTTAAATCAAAGTGACTTTCTAAGACACAATAGGCAGGTATTCTTCCTGTAAACAAAGCCCTTTATCTATCACGTACAGCTCACGAAAGTAAAATTGCTGCTAAGATGTCAAAATTAGGACCTATAAGAAAAGACAAAAACAAAAACATTGCGTGGTGTTGACTGTGATATGTGTTTTAGATCAGTGGTCAGCCCGAGTAATGTGTACTAAACTGTGTATGGTAGATTTATGGTCAGCCCATATAATGTAGACTGTGCTATGTATGTGTTGAGTGATGTGGAGTGTACTATGTATTATAGATCAGTGGTCAGTCCGTGTGGTGCGGAAACCAGAAAATGGAGTACATATTAGTTGCACAATTACCTGACATGCACATCGTAAATGTTGACTAAGAAATCTTTGAGGGTTGAGTTGGCTGACTCATTCCATTAACGGTCTAGTGATCCAGTGATCCAGAAGTCACAGGATTTCCTAGCCAAAAAGGTGACTTTGACTTCAGACTTGGCTGAAGATGGATTTAGCTGATATGTCAAGACCAAATATCATTTTGAAAAACAAAATCAATGCTATAGATGTATATATGTCTACAAGAATCATTACTTTCAATATTAAACGCATGCAATTGAATCTGTGGGTCCCACAAATGTCCCACTAGACTAACCACCCATGAAAAGAAAACCTTAGTAGATGACATGCCGTTACATTGAGGCTCTTTTATGGAAGCTTGTAGCATGTCATCTATACAATTATAGACCTTCTCTGAATAGAAAACTCATTCAATAGGCATTGCACTGAGCTGAAGTCTCCTGGGTATGAAAGAAATCTCTCAAAAAAATTACCGCACTGCACATAGGAAGTAAGAGCTATTAGCGCACATTTCTTGTGGTTCCTAATCAGTCAATCAATATTAAATCGACAAATATATCTACTTGCATGGTTTATACTTCTATTGATAAAGGGGGGGGGGGTTAACTCCCATCCACTTTTAAGAAATCATAAAATGTTTTTATTGCTAGTAATTTAGCCAAATGGCGGGTGAAACCCCTCCCGTAACGCTATTTTTTACAAAAAAGGTAATCACTC
Source organism: Meghimatium bilineatum (assembly GCA_034231615.1). NCBI lineage: Eukaryota > Metazoa > Mollusca > Gastropoda > Stylommatophora > Philomycidae > Meghimatium > Meghimatium bilineatum. The sequence goes on along the minus strand of CM067298.1, from coordinate 77,058,679 downwards.
CTTTCTCAGTAAAAAGATGGAATATTTCATACAACAACGGAAGAATGCCTATTTTATATTAGTTTTTTATAGGTAAAACCCCTTCCACATCGAAAACTACTACGGCCCTGATAGTTATCTATGGACCTTTATGGAACAATGAACTCCACATCAAAATTTACTTAGTTGCAGCTTACGAAATATTTGACAGGTAACAGTGTAGCTATTCTTTGGCCCCCTTCCAGTCCCGGCTAAACATGGGCAGTTTTTATCCATTGCTCCCACCCAGGCGCGGCAACACAAGGGCAGTTTCTATTGGAAATTAAGTTTATTTAACTACCATTGCTTTCAGATTGTTCACTAGAAACAAATTGTCAAATATATTCTTTCTTTTTAATTGTATCAATGAACACAGGTTAGCTGTGTTGGAAATATAATTTATTCATTGGATGATCCCCTGACAGACTCCTGACAACACATAATATTTTGAAATAATTTAATACGTCTACAGAATATACGTTATGACCACTGATCTATGTATAAATAGATTTAAGCCTTTACTATCGCCTGTGCTTAGTGCTACCATGCCCCCATGTCAAAAAGCGTACCAAACTTGTAAACATGATCACACTTCTCTTGTTTTCACGAATCTATACCAAGTGTGTTGATTCGAACACGTGACACATTCGTTATATGCCTATTAGTAAACAGATAGAAACCGGGACACGTCACAACCGGGCGAGATATCAGGCAGCGATATAGAACCAAGGCAATCCCCGCCAGACCGTAACTAACACACATATCCACCATTCACATAAACAAATGCATATTTCCGCTATTATAGTGAGAAATATATTTATCAAGTCAAAATAATTTAAGTTTACATTTTAAAAAAAAACTCAACCAACACAATATATGATTTTATATTGTGAATTTGCGTTATTGTTGAAACTAAATGCTCTCTCAGCCATTAAGTTTTTAAAACTCGTAAACTGCAATTCCGTTTTTCCCCTCAGAAACGTGACCATATACATATTCAGAGAATGGCAGAAATAGAATTGACTAGAGGTGATGGTAGAAGGTGCTCCCTCTCCGGAAAGATCAGAAGAACGCGTGATCAGGAACTGACTGGGACACTGAGCGTATACACTTCTAGATTGCTGACGGAACGGCTAGCAGAGCATATATAGGAATGCCCCTAGTGCTGTCACACTTGTTCCTAATCAAAAATTAAGAATCCACAGAAATTTTAAACAATCGTTTTCTTGTATAATGTTACAATTAAGAACTTAAGTCATTAAAAACTATACATTATCACTATGTATCAAAATATTATTTTCTTTATTTATAAAAAGAAATGTATTCTTTACAATAAAACAAAATGAAATAATTTGACTAAACATTTGTTTTTAATCACAGAGGTAAATAAAAAAGTTAAAATATGTTTAACAAAAGTAAAAATCTGACAAAAAAGTCGAGTGAAGTACTTTCTACGCAGCTCTCCTATGCCCCCGTAATCCTCTCTCAAGGCGGTTTGACATAGCAGGCGCCGAAGATCGAAATCCACTTGGACACTGAGCTTGCCATCACTCAGCTAAGCACGTTTATGCTGTTCACATTCCGTACGACCGAAAACTTCACCCCGGTGACTTCGTCCTCTTAACATGTCATATGGGGAGGAACCAGCCTTAATCCCAAGCTGTACTGTGACGAGCGAGCTGACTCGACACTGGCTGAACCTTGACCCCGCGGTGGAGTCTAAGACATGAAAGCGATCATATAATTTGGTTCCCATACAAGTCAAGATTCAACTTGTACAGTTTCGCGGGGAACTTGAAACTCATAGGGACATTCTCCCTTAACATCCATGGGCTTATATGCCACACATTTTGTTACCCATGTCAACAGTGAGGGAAGAATGTCGCGCATATTGCTTTCAAAAAACGTTTTCATAAATAGGAGAACGGGGAAAAGTTACATAAAAGTTCTCAAAATAAATTAAAGTTGTTTATTTAAATTATATTGCCAATTGTCAGATCAAAATATTTCTGTTTTGATGATTTATTAATATCTCATACTTATTGCCACCCTTGATTTTGGAGTGTATGCCCGGCTATGTCCCTTGGTAAATAAATGCTACTATCTTTAACTTCCGGTTCAAATAATGTTTTTGTTTTGCTGAATCAAGAACTGGTTGATCATTAATTTAACACATTAATATCGTAGAAATTAAATATCTGTGTTACTGAAACGGATTTAATGATTTCCATATTTACATCATGGTTCGTTAAACCTTATTTAATTCGATAATGAAGATCTAAAGCAAATTGCAATGAAACGAAACGAAAGACATGGAAGGAAATCTAAAATGTTTTTGTTAGTTAGATACTTGGACAAAATTTTCAGAATTGTGCTACATTTCTACATAATTACAAATAATATAATTAGATAGCCCTTCAGAAATTCAATTCAACAATACCTCAACCAAGTCTGTACGTCAATCCTGAAAAAATGTTACATATTTTTCTCTAATGAATTTGACATTAAAATAATTTACATTGAAACACATATAGGAAAATATAAATAAAACTTGTAATTTCTAGTTTATCTTTGTTATTTTCAATAATACAAGCCACAAACTGTATTTATTCGTGAAGACAAGACACATCTGTTGATCCTATTTCTATAATTTGTAAGTGCACCCAGAACTAATTAATATGAAAGAAGGCAGCAAATTCGCATAATTGAAATGAAAATAAATAATCAAACTATTGAATATAATTAAATACCACAGAAATTATATATATTTGTATTGGCAAAGGCAAGACGCACCTGTAGATTCTATTTCTATAATTTGTAAGAGCACGCAGAACTAATTAACCTTAAAAATTACAGCAATTTAGCATAATTAAAAAGAAAATAAATTATCATCCTATTAAATATAATTAAATACCACAGAAATTATATATATTGTGGTTCAATACAATAATCCGTGAACAAATCACGTGACAACATACCACCTATTTAATTTCATGTGCTATTGCACTTTCTAGGAAACTTAAAAAGTCATAACTTAATTTCCCGATCTAGCGATTTGCGCGCAATGAACTGTCCATCCACCTCTCACTCAGTGCGCATCGTGCAACATGTCAATTAGTCTGTATATGCGACTTTTAGGAATTTCGTTCCATCTAATTATGTTAGCTATGTGTTCCGTAGAAAGCTGTCCACTGATTCTTGTATTGTACCTATACCTGTATTAGCAAAAGCAAGACGCATCTGTTGATCCTATTTCTATAATTTTTAGGTGCGCACAGAACTAATTAATATTTAAAATGGCAGCAAATTAGCATAATTAAAATGAAAATAAATTATAAAACTATTGAATATAATTAAATACCACAGAAATTATATATATTTGTGTTGGCAAAGGCAAGACGCATCTGTTGATCCTATTTCTATAATTTTTAGGTGCGCACAGAACTAATTAATATTAAAAATGGCAGAAAATTAGCATAGTTAAAATGAAAATAAATTATAAAACTATTGAATATAATTAAGTACCACAGAAATTATATATATTTGTGTTGGCAAAGGCAAGACGCATCTGTTGATTCTATTTCTATAATTTTTAGGTGCATGCAGATCTAATTAATATGAAAATTGCAGCAAATTCGCATAATTGAAATGAACATAAATAATCAAACTATTAAATATAATTAAATACCACAGAAATTATATATATTTGTGTTGGCAAAGGCTATACACATCTGGTGATCCCATTTCTATAATTTTTAGATGTGCGAAGAACTAGTTAATCTTAAAAATTGCAGCAAATTAGCACAATTAAAATGAAAATAAATGATTAAACTATTGAATATAATTAAATACCACAGAAATTATATATATTTGTGATGGCAAAGACAAGACACATCCGTTGATTCTATTTATATAATGTTTAGGTGTGCGAAGAACTAGTTAATCTTAAAAATGGCAGCAAATTAGCATAAATAAAATGAAAATAAATAATCAAACTATTGAATATAATTAAATACCACAGAAATTATATATATTTGTATTGGCAAAGGCAAGACGCACCTGTAGATTCTATTTCTATAATTTGTAGGAGCACGCAGAACTAATTAACCTTAAAAATTACAGCAATTTAGCATAATTAAAAAGAAAATAAATTATCATCCTATTAAATATAATTAAATACCACAGAAATTATATATATTGTGGTTCAATACAATAATCCGTGAACAAATCACGTGACAACATACCACCTATTTAATTTCATGTGCTATTGCACTTTCTAGGAAACTTAAAAAGTCATAACTTAATTTCCCGATCTAGCGATTTGCGCGCAATGAACTGTCCATCCACCTCTCACTCAGTGCGCATCGTGCAACATGTCAATTAGTCTGTATATGCGACTTTTAGGAATTTCGTTCCATCTAATTATGTTAGCTATGTGTTCCGTAGAAAGCTGTCCACTGATTCTTGTATTGTACCTATATTTGTATTGGCAAAGGCAAGACGCATCTGTTGATCCTATTTCTATAATTTTTTGTTGCGCAGAACTAATTAATATTAAAATATCAGAAAATTAGCATAATTAAAATGAAAATAAATTATCAAACTATTGAATATAATTAAATACCACAGAAAGTATATATATTTGTGTTGGCAAAGGTAAGATCCTATTTCTACAATTTTTAGATGCGTGTAGAACTAATTAATATGAAAATTGGCAGCAAATTAGCATATTGCCGCTAGAGTTTGATATGATGAGATATTGCTGCTAAAGTGCTGTCCATAGATTCATCAATAGGTTTTACCCTTCTCTCCCCACCCACCCGTAACCCCAAATATTTAGGAAACTACAGTCATCTGCCTTCTAGAATAATGTTTGTCTTAGCGTACATGACTATCTTCTAGCTGACAAATTCTGTCTTCTAGTTCACACATATGTCTTATAGTTCACACATCTGTTTTCTAGCTCACACATGTCTTCTAGTTCACACATGTCTTCTAGATCATCGTTTGTCTTAGCGCACGCAACTAACTTCTAGCCCACACATCTGTTTTCTAACTCACACATCTGTTTTCTAGCTCACACATCTGTTTTCTAGCCACCAATCTAGAAAACAGTCAGTCAATTGATATTGGAGAGGTTGCAGACTTTCTTTCTGGTGTGGAGGAATTGGCTGCCATTTGTATATACAATAGTGCCGTTCTTACCCATGTTTTTTTGCTGTGTGTCTTGATAAAGGCTTTTTGGTTGAAACATCAGTTTGTGTGTTTTTATATGTGTTTACAATGATTAGCAAAACTTCATTGCGCTGTTCCAAGCTTTGCCTGATGGATTTCAGTTTTTCTGCAGTCAGTACATATTATCGATCTTATCCATGTGTGGTAATGTTGTACTACACATACATGATTGATGAATACAGACATAACCTTGACAAATAATGGAGAAAATGGAACAATGGAAAAGCAGACCTTTAAATGAATCAACTGATATCAAATAACGCCGGAAAGGATGATATTGTGTTCCCAGATAGATCTCTCCGTGGTGGTGAGAAATATGTTCCTTTCATACCACAGTCGGCACATAGGACAGAGGTTTTGATTCTCCATGTGTTGCAGTCCGCTGCCTGCAGTTTTAGTTCTTGTATGGTCCTATTGCCTGTTACCGTATTTCCTCTTCTTTAAGCATGGTGTTGTTTAGGTTTGCTTTACTCCTTTCTCGTTTTATTTTACCCTCAGGCGTCCATGTAAGGTCTTGTTGGTTTATTCTCTTTTCATCTAGTCTTAAAACATAACCGAGGTATTTCCATCTGCGTTTTCTTATGATGTTTGAAACATATTCTTGGTGTGCTTTCTTTCTTAAATCACTATTTGTGACGAAATCGCTCCATTTTATGTTCATCAGTTTCCGGAGACATTTGTTTTCGAAGCTGTTTAATTTTTGATCTGTTGCTTGAGTTGATTTCCAGCTTTCTCTTTCATATGTTAATACTGAGACAATATAGGAGTTGAATAGCTTTAGCTTGGTGTTTCTTCCTAGATCGTTTGACTTTCAGATATTAGTTTGGTAAATGTGCTAGCTGCAACTGCTATGCGTGTATTTCTTTCTTTCATTGAGTCTCCATCAACAAACATTTGGTTACCCAAGTAATTAAAGTTGGAACGTTTTCCAGTATTTGGTTGTTTATTGAGATGTTATTTGTTGAACTGGTAAGTCCTGTGATTTTTGATTTATCTGAAAATATTAGAAAAATCTGGCTTGGGGTTTATTATAACTATTGATATTGAGAGTTCTCATGTAGCACAATGGGAAATACAACGAGAATAAACACAATGAGAATAATTGCTTCAATTATGATTATTGGGGTTAAAGTCAATACTATAAGTCTTTACTGCTTCATGGTTTACAACTTGTCTGTGATAGCTGCTTCTTTTGACAATATGCATATGAACAAAATATTCAGAACATCCATTGTCAAAACTATAACTATTTCTAAACTTCTGGTTATCACATTGATCTATTGCCTGGGTGTGCTGATATTTGTAGTAATAAGAGAGCAGACAGACTTGTATATGTGAATTTAAGATAAAAACTGGTGATGTACTGAAGTTTGTGGTCACTTGCTGGAGTGGACACTGGAATAGATGAGGTATCCAGGAGATATCCATGCTGCATCCAAGGCAAGTATCTTCTTCTTCGTTAATTCTCAAACTCCTCCAAATTAGCAGGATGTAGTCCAGAGAACGGAATGTCTTGTGTCATGGTTTACAGCAATGATGCAATATCTGCACCTTTCGGTCTGACACATATGACTTTAGCATAGCTTTGAGTCATGTTGACCCTATATGGAATGGGACAGCCAACTCCATCCCATAACCTCCTTAGTCACCTCTTACATCATGCATGGAAGGTAAACAATGTTGCGGTTCTTTACTTTCCTCTCAGACCTCGGTAACACATGGGCGGCAATTCAATATTATTTATGGTATAAATAGAACTGAGAACACGTCGAGTAGAATTAAGAGTGTTTATCCAGCTAGCTAGCCATGGGGACTATCAGCATGCATATTCTTTGACATCTTCTCAGGGAGATGTAGAATTGTGGGTTTGTCTTGAAGTACAATAACATGGATTAACCAATAGCTTCTTTAATGTGATATTTCTTTAGCAGAACATCATCAAGCACTGCTACTCTCTGTTCTGTGCAACAATCATTAAGCACTGCTACTCTCTGTTCTGTTCAACCATCATTAAGCACTGCTACTCTCTGTTCTGTGCAACCATCATCAAGCACTGCTACTCTCTGTTCTGTGCAACCATCATTAAGCACTGCTACTCTCTGTTCTGTGCAACCATCATCAAGCACTGCTACTCTCTGTTCTGTGCAACCATCATCAAGCACTGCTACTCTCTGTTCTGTACAACCATCATAATTTCTCCAGTGTCATATTAAGGAGACTCTTTTCTTCTGCGTTCTTTTTCAAACTCCTTCAGATTAACAGGATGTAGTCTGGAGAATTAAATGCACTGTATCATGGCTTGCAGCTAGGCAGTGATATCTTGGCCATTGGTCCTGACACATTTGACTTTAGCATGGTTTCTGTGTCATTTGACCCTGTAAGGGATGTGACAACCAACTCCACCCCTTAAAAGCCAGAGTCACCTCTTACAACATGCATGACATGTAAAAGTTTCTCTATTATTTTCTCCCCTTTCAGGCCGGGCAACAAAGGCGAAGACGGTCCTTGCCATAATCTTTTTTGCTTATTCATTTATTACTACGGATTAACTGTCTGTCAATATTTTTAATGTAAGTAAAACTGAAACTCTACATCTTTTGAAATGTTTGATCTCTTCTATTCTATGACCCTTTTTGTATTATTAAAGTAAATGTTAAATATCTGCAATGAATAAATCATCAATCCACAGACAAAAGTCCACAAGTAAAAAGTACAAAGAGGAGTTTATTGGAGGTCGTAGAAGCTCAAATTCAAGGTAGTAACAATATCAGTGTATTTGTTGTCCTCTATTTTGTTATATTTCTTATACTATATATTCATCCAAGACTGGTAACATAGCATTTGTGTCCATGTGGGCAGACAATGGAACATATCCTGCAAGACTGCATTTCACTAAACCAATTAAAGGAAGAAAGCTGGCCTATAGAGATGGATATCTACAGAAAGATGTTAATTAATTTTGGCAGACCATCTGACCCAGTTGGCAGATGTTTTTTTTTTCATCTTTTGATACAGACCACAGAGTTTGATGAATCCATTCGCTTGAAGTGTTTTCTAGTGCTCTTTGGGCACTCTTCTGTGTTCGTTCTTAAACTCCTGCAAATTAGCAGGATGTAATCCGGAGACTGCATGATCATCATGTCATGTTCGTCTGTCATAGTCGATAATGACGATTTGGGATCAACTGTAAAAAGTAAAGGTAATATGAGTTATGAACCAGTGTCATAACACACGGTTTCCCATAAGTGCTCAGCTGTCTAGTCAGTGGTTGACCAGAAACCCCCATAGAAGATGGATATATCGTATTATTGGTGTAAATAAAATGGCGACTCAATGCAGAGAATTTCCATTCTCTGGACTAAATTATGCTGGAAATCTAGTAGGGCCATTGTTCTGCTGCAAGAGATATCCATTGGAAGTTTTGGAATGAAGAAAAAGACCAGAAACCGCCTGAAGAGGGTCCTCGACAACATTTGCTAAATTAATATGGCACCTTCCCAGAGTTTGAGCCCTGGTATCCAACTTTCTCTGGTTTAACCATGGGAGTAATTTTTATTGAAACCACGAATAATGAATGGACCCATGTGACATCAGTGACCCACAAAGCTGTACTAAATTTGGTCTGTTGTACTGAAAGGAGCAGATATCTCAGACAGCTGTAAACCTTGATTTGGCAGATTCTGTTCTCCAGAATACATCCTGCTAGTTTACAAGAGTTTGAGGATGAATGCAGAAGAAGAAGTAACGGTTCATGTCTGGAACGTGTGCCTACCAATGTTTACAGCGATCATAGTTTTTAAAGAATTGTTTGGTCATAATCTTTTAATAGTTTGTGACATTGCAGAATGCAATTGTTTAGTAGTTTGAAGTCAGGGAAATATTTAACGAAAATAGGAAGAACACAGTTTTTAAAACATAGTAGGAGGGGGTAGGGATAGAATTATAATTAGTTGTAGGTAAAGGTAGGCCCCATGGCTGCTACCTGATGTTACGGATGAATATAACATTATGCACTAAGCCACAGCAACTATTCATTGGGGTGGCCAGTTTCCTTTCTTACTGTCTTTACTTCCACTAACTCATGTGTCAGGTACCCTATTACAGCTGAGTCGACAGGAGGAGTGGTCGTGTCCAGCGAGAAATCACAACGGGAATTTTTGTTTGTCCGGACAAGGTTTCGAACCTGGTATGCTGTAATCCAGTGATAGCAAGCAAGCTCACTATCAACTAGGCTACTGTGCTCCTCAGAATTAGTTTTAACACTGCGCCTAACACCTCTCCCCTCCAAACTCTAGCATTATCCCTTCTCATTAAATGTGGCATAATTTCACTAACATTAGCCATTTTTGTAATTTGTGGCGACACGCTCTGCAAGTGATGTAAAATTATTGACTACATGAAAACTGTGTACACCATAACAAACTTTCAATGAACCTGTGCATAATTTCTGAGTTCATTCTATTTTCTGCTTATAGACGAACTATTACATAAGCACGTGTTCCAGACAAGGACAGACGTGACATTATTCTATTGATCTGCTGATGCCCAAAAGGGGATCAAAGTATAGCAACCTTGTGACCTGCTATGCATATTGTAAGAGACAGCTAAGGAGCTTTAGGGGTGTACTTTTCTATCCTATCACATGGCTCAAAGTGACCATAAAGCCATGTCAAAGAATGAGTCTAGAGAGCTGAGTTCATTATGTGTGGTTTACAGCTTATCTGCGATATCTCGTCTTTCTGCGACACATTCCAACTTTAGAATGACTTCTGGGTTACTTTAGTATTCTATGGGATAGGTCAAGCCAACCCCAAATTTCCTTGTTCATCTTTAACAACATACATGACAGGTCATAGTTTTGCTATTCTGCGCAACACTTTAAGATCCCGTCAACATACTGGGGGCGACTAAATCTTTATATCCATGACAAGGGACTGGCTGTGATGTGTACTGACCCAAATAAAACATTAATTAAAGTCAATATTATTAATTTGAAGATTTGTCACAACTTTCTAATTTTCAGGGGAATCTCCCTAGTGTAATGGGGTTAAGCTATTCGCCTTGAGTTCAAGAGGTCATGAGTTTGAATCTGGCTCATGTAATTTTGTGTATAAAGTGGATTTTTTCAGAGATCCCTGTGGGTTATCACTTGAAGCTATGGAATTGCGTGCTATGAGTGGTACTCTTGGCAGGCGGCATGCCACTTTGTTGAGAGTGATAAGTATATATGGGAAACCGAGTATAGTGAAGTCAATCCTCTACAATTTTTGAACCCTTTTTTCAACTTTTCTAATTTTCAGAAGATGAGAGATAAAAAAGACAGAAAGTAGAACAGACTGCAGATAAGCATCAACAAATGAATTCAGTAGTGGAATAAGTAGTCATAATAAAAACTCTAAATGAATTTGGTGTAGATACTATCACAGAAATTTGCAATGACATATACGAAACAGGACATATACCTAAAGACCTAACATCATCAATATTCATACCACTACCTAAGAAGCCCAGGGCTGTGGACTGTACAGAATTTAGAACAATAAGTCTAATGAGCCATCTAACTAAAATACTTCTCAAGATAATACATGAAAGATAATACAAATAAAATACTTTGGACACATTAAAAGACATGACACCCTATTGAAGACCTTACTTGAGGGTAAAGTCAAAGGGAAGCGAGCAAGAGGTAGGCAGAGATACAAGTGGGAGAGTAACATTACACGATGGACAGGTTACAGGCTAGCAGAGTGCACCACCAAGACAAGAGACAGGAGATGTTGGAGATACGTTGCAGCCAACCTTCGTTGCGGAGACGGCACTTGATGATGATGATGAGTGGAATATGAAGAGTGGAAAAGAAAAATTAGTGCTGCTGAATCCTCTTGATGCTTTACTAACCCTACTGCCCATGAATGGAAACAATCAGGGCTTCATGATTGGGGTGCCAAAGAGGGAGTTTTAGTGGTGTACTTTGCTGTCCTATTACATGGGTCCTCCAATTGTGTTGTTAAATGTTGTGGGTGAAGTTGGAGTTGTCAGACTTTGGCTATTGTCAGCACGTGTCTCTTTAAGGTTTCTTTGATTGTCTCCATCCATCTAATTCTTGGTCTTCCTTGTTCCCTGTAGCCCGATCTTCAGCTGTTGTATGCACAAAGTGCTGGTTGCTTTGGTTCCATTCTAATGATGTGACTAAACCACCTTGTTTGCTGTCTCTCAATGTAGTCTTGAGATGCTTTTTATTTCTTCTCTGATATCTTCATTTCTCCGTTGGTCTCAATGTTTGATATTTTTAACTTTTCTCAAACATCTTATTTCACGCAAATGTATTGTTAATACCATACCTTGCAAGGTAATTTGGTGCCACTAGAATGGGCCTGGTTCAATTCCCATTAGTCTCAAGAATTTTCACCTCGCTGGGGGACTGTGTGCTAAATATTTCAATGTGGTACCCTTATGACCGTGATGGGTGCAGGTTTATAAATAGAATAGATATTTAATGTAAATAAAATTGTTGAAGATTATATGAAGTACTTAGTCATTTTTTAAACCACAATGAATGACAGAATTATATCAAAGAATGATTGTCCAGATTTAGAGACATGTCTCAGAAATAAGAGATTTCTTCTACATCAATCGCTCTGATTCTGAAATATTTGAGTCATGCCCCCATTTTATAGAAACAAACTGATCTGCGACCCCATTTTACGAAAGAAAGTTACCCTCAACCCGAATACATTAAAAAAAGGTCTTGATATAGTTAGAAGAAAACATACAAAATTACAGCTTTTTGTGTCTTTACAGATGGTCGAAAAGCTGGCCAGTGCAAAATTTCATATGAACAAATGTAGAATCCCTTGAGATGTGGAGAGATATGGCTTCAATGGAGGCTTATGAAAGAAGCAAAAAAATAAACAAATACCACCCAAATAAACAAGCCAGTTTTATTAAGATGCTGCTTTATCAATTTTTACTTGGAGGCTTTGAATGATAGTTTAAACAAGAAAACATGATCAGCCTTTTGATATAAATGTTGAAAATGTTTTGTGTATTGTAATTTGTAGGTTTTCTTGTTTACATCATAACACCCTAGTTTTAGTGATAGTTCGTCGTGTCTAAGTGGACCATTCTAAAAACATGTGTTTTACGTAAGTACATTTTTAGATAAATTTAAACAAGATTATATGTGAAAGTAGATATGCTTTCAAAATAGGCAAAAAATTGCCAAATATTTCGGTTTTTTTTGCATTCTTTCTCAAAATCGATTGGTAGAATGTAGTCTAGAGAACGGAATCGCAGATATCGCAGCAATGTTGTAAACCATGACACAACGCATTCCGTTCTCCGGACTACATCCTGCTAATCTGCAGGAGTTTGAAAACGAACGCAGAAGAAGAAGAAGAAGAAGAAGAAGCATATGCCCTACTCTAATTGTATAAGGAAGTAACTTATATAAAGTTAACAGTGCAACAACAAATTCAACAGCAGTAGTCGGAAGTGAAGAGTGATATGTTTGCCCTCACGTTTCTTTGCTTCCTGAATCTTTCAGCTCACTGAATGATTCAACTATAGCTGAATATAGCTCAACAAAACGTGGCATGTATTCATGTTTATCAGACCATCTTGTTTCACAACAAACAATAATAGTTTTTGTTATGTAATTATCGTTTCCTGTTGGCTATTGTTTCTAAGATATCATTTCTTTGTGACGAAAAGCGAAAATAATTTTCAACAGATATAATAACGCCAATGCAGCTTCTAATAGATGGAAGGCTACATGATTGTCCAATAACAAAATGCAATACATGGGCACTTGTTCTTCTTATGGTTCATACCGTGTAGTGTTAGATGTCATGCCTATCCAGGGTGTTCTATTTCGTGTGCTGTCAACCATTTCCGGTACCGATGTTCTCCCATTCCACAATACTAGGTCGTCAAGCATCTTCTGTCTTGGTCTTTCCCTACTCCTCTTACTCCTCAACTTGCCTATTGTTACAATTTGTTATATCTTTCCTCTTCTCGTGATATGTCTAAGCAATGTGGACTGTCTCTTTCTAATGCAGGTAAAAGCGCTGTTTATGAATTAACTTCTTTGAAAATATCTTCATTACGCCTTTGACCTGTCCATAGTGTTCTTAGCATTCTTCTATAAAACCACATCTCCTCCGTCTCAATATAATTTTTCACTGTTATGCTGAGTGTCCAAGATTCACTTCCGCACATCAGAATTGGTTCTGCCGTTGAAGGGAGTACCTTCAAATAAATGGGGTAAAGAACATCCCGAAATTCTTAAAGTCAAAGAAAGTAGACCGAGAGATGAAAATCGTGGATGAGAAGGGCAGAGAATATACAAAGCGTATGTATGTTGTTGGATGTGACTGCAGGAGCGAAATGGATACACTCGCCCATGGATTGCAAAAACGTCTTTCAGAGTTATAATAATACTTGATAGAGCAAGCAAGGAATGGGAACCAGTGGCGGTGGAGGCTGAGGTGCAGGCGTTGGTCAATGAGAACTCCGGCGGAGGGAATGTGATTATATATACAGATGGATCGGTGGTTAGACGTGTTCGCAGTGCGTGGACCTTCACAGCTCAGTGTGCAAGGAAAATTGTTAGGGAAGAGAGTGAAGTTTTTGCTGTGACTACGAGTAGTATGGTTATGGTGATCATGGCGGTGACTATAGCATTAGAATGGGCCAGCTCACATAGGGCTGTACGAACCTGTATCCCCCGCCGAAGACGGATGTGTCGGGCCATTGGCGCAAATAAAACGGCGACACAACGCATTTCCATTCTCTGGACTACATCCTGCTGGAAATCTAGTAGGACCATGGTCCTGCTACAAAGGAGATCCAGCGGGAGTTTTAGAATGAACGCTGAAGAAGAACCTGTATCCTGAGTGACTCGATGAGTGTGATTATGAAAGTACAACAGAGTCTCGTTCGTGAACAGTGGACTGAGATAGTGAGAGGGTCGAGGATGAAGATAGTGACTCTTTTATTTTCATGCCTGGGCATGTTGGTGTTCATGGCAACGAGAAAGCTGATTTGCTGGAGTCACGTGCTATTACATCTGGGAAAGAAGCAATGGATCGAGAAGATGTGTTGAATTCCCTACGGGAGACATCACGTACAACTGAACTTGAGGTGGATAATAATTCTTATTCAATGGCTAGAATTAAGGATCAGGGTTTGAAATGTGGGGTCGCCAGAGGGGAGCATTTTGCGGGACGCAGAAAAATGATGATCAATCAACATAGAACCGTCAGCAGAGGTGTAATGGCGGATATATCAAGTGAGAGATCCAAGCGCCTATGGATTTGTCCGGAGTACAGTGATGACGATCCGACATTCACTAACATAATTGGTTTTATATAGCTTCTAAGAAATCTCTTCCTCATCTCATGGATACTACAGTGTACAAATTGTGCCTTTGTATATTTTTTTTGACATAATTGTACAAACTCCTTTGTTCTTTCCACTCATAACTGCAGTACCATCATAACATTGACCAGTCATAGAATTTAAATGAATGCCAAGATTTGTCAAAGTAGACAGAAGTACAGTGGTTAATCCACATGCTGTCACATCAGTTGCGAAAACAAAATACAAGAAATTCTCTCGCATTGTCATATTTTGTTTAAACCAATATATCTAATGCAAATTGATAATTGTTCTCTCCAGATGATATCATGTGTCTCATCGGCCAATAATGGAAAACATTTGGCAGCATTAATACGACGAACTACCATATTACTTTGAATGATATTTCCATATATTACTATAATTTCGTTCTGTATTTCTGGGCTGGTGTACATTTTTTAGATCCGCTTAATGCAGTGAGATTTTTTAAAGAATATTTGCATTTCTGCCTTTAGCACTGTATATTAAAACTGCACTTCAATTGCCATCATCATGCATTGGCTCGTTAACATTAAGTGGACCGGAATTGTGTGTTTAAGCAATTGCTTAAGCAATTTCTTGTCACATAAAAATATGATAGTTTCTACAATATGGTCAAAAATTTGTTATATTTTCTTTGACTTGCGGCACTATTGTCGAATCTATCATATAACCAATATCAGTTTATTTATATTTATAACATTTATGAAGGTATATGTTCGAGTACTTGCATCGAGATGATATTTCGTATTCTCGTGATTTAAAAAAAATCCTCTTTCGCATTCTTCAAATTTAAGTGTGCCCTGGTGACCAATAAGCCTAATGCGTGTTCTCCTCTACCGCCTACCTCACGAGAGAATAGTATAGACCCTACGTATTGTATATAATTCTCCATCAGCACTATATTTTGAATATACTAGCCATGGATACAGTTTTAGCCACTTCAACTGAAAAGATAGATTTATTTTGCCTGATACTGAAAAAACAAAATCATCAGAAGATGTCCATGGATATTGAAGTGTACTTTCTCTAACATCATACATGATCGTCAATTTGAACACCGTTAAGAAAATTTCCAATATCAAACTGGTTATATGATTCATTGCAGGTCTCAACACATTCACTACTACCTTTACTAGAACAGTCCATTTCTGTTTCAGCAGGTTCAGCAGCAATATCTTGTATGTCATTCATTGATGTAATCATCACTGACGGTTCTGCTTGAACGTCTTCGTATTTAAATCCATTGTGTGTTCTTACATAATCATCTCTTGTAGCTAATTTTCTTTTTCTTTTATTTAGTATCGGCATAAATTCCGGCAAAGATTTGTGTCTTTTCATCTTTAAATAGCAAATAACTAAACACTAGGATGACTCAAGAATGACCAATGTGGCTAAAATGGGTATAAATTTTCAACACAAATGAAATGAGACTATGGCTTAACTCAGTGGCGTACCGAGGGTGGTGCGGCCACACCAAGTATCAAGGCTTGAGGGGCATCAAAGTGCCCCTTAAAATAATGAAAGCTTTGAAATGGGGCTTAAGTGCCTTTGCCGTGTCAAAGTTGACGCCCCACACCGTTAAAATATAACATACCTCCTTGTTAAGCCCATTTATTTGGCAATTAGGTATTAACACATTTTTGGCACATATTATAAAACATTAAAATTAAAATTAATTAATAAGTAGAACTGGTTCTTCTCGAAAGAAGACACTCCCACAATTTACTTCAAAATTATATTTTAGCTTGTAAGAAAACCGAAAAATAAGTTTCAGTTTCAATCGTCAATCCATTCAGTCGTTCACTTAGCATTGTAAAGGTCCGTCATATCAGTCTTTGAGTTCGATGACAAATCAAGTTTATTCCTAGCATTATAGTGTTGATTGCTATCATTCAACGAGAACGATTCTATCATCGATAAATATCAAACATTTCAATCAAGTTTTAAACTTTGGCAGGCACAAGCAGGCTCGTGTTTCAGAGAAATCATAAAGTTCTATAGCCTAACTATAACCAGTGAAGCAATCAGATAGTGAAAAAATGTAAAAAATATTGCGTACAAGTGCATTCTGGGTATTAGAAAAAAAAGCCTTAACTGTGAGCTAATTTTAAAGAATTTTAAAGTGAACTAGAATTTAAAGAAAAGGACCAAAGGCATTTGGAATTACTTACCTTCATTCAGAAACATTGAAAAATTTTCAATCAGAAAAGTGAATTTATAATTTAACATATTTACATTTATTTCTGTCTTTGTTAAAAGTGGATAAAATCGATGATAAAAATTAACTTGTACAATTTTACTCGGAAATTTATGATAATAATTCACTTGTAAAATTTTATTCTGAATTTTTGTAATCAATTTCGTGGGGGGGGGGGGGGCGGCATTGAAATCTTCATCGCACTGGGCAACACTTACCCTAGGTACGCCACTGGCTTAACTTAATCTGTGACATTGTTGTGTATCAACGAACGCGTAAACAGGCCTTCTACAACAACCAGTCTTTCTATCATCCGACACTCATTCATTGTAATATTGAACAACAGCTCTGTGGCTATCACCCAAATGGAAGATATTTATTAAGTAGCTGGCTACTACAACATCCTAGTATGCATGAAAATGTAATCACAAACATTAACAGTGAAATGTAACACAATATACATCCCGTCCACGACTAGTGACTGGCATTCGAAGATCTCCAAATACAATTTTAACTTTCTCACTATGATAAAGTCACAAACCTATGTTTCCGAACGGCTCCAGAGCTAATAAATATGTTATATGTTCAAGTTCTACACTACAGAAGTTTTCTAAAGTTGAGAAAGAAGAATTGCATCTCTCTCATTGTAAGTTTGGGTACCTCTAGATTGTGTCTCAGTGTACAGCAGTAAACAGAGCTGCTCATGTCAACTTATATCCCTGCAACACGTCTCCACATTTTTGAAAGCCATTTTAGTTAACTAATTAAAAAATCATGTGTTTGATCTCTGAAACTACTAGACATCTGCGGGAGAACAATACTTATCTGAGAAAACACCAACGAAGACGGGTGTGTCGGGCCATTGGCGTAAATAAAACGGCGACACAACGCATTTCCATTCTCCGGACTACATCATGCTGGAAATCGTCCTACTACAAGGGAGATCCAGTAGAAGTTTGAGAATGAGCGCTGAAAATGAAGAATCTGAGAAAACTAATAACTCTCACCGCTGGGCTTTTTTGGGAACGGGACGTTATTTTATTTCTTCTCTTAACTTACTAAGCGTAGGCCTATATCTAATTTTTTTTTTGGAACGGGACGTTATTTATTTCTTCTCTTAACTTACTAAGTGTATATCTAATTTTTTTTTGGGAACGGGACGTTATTTTATTTCTTCTCTTAACTTACTAAGCGTATATCTAATTTTTTTTGGGAACGGACGTTATTTTATTTCTTCTCTTAACTTACTAAGCGTATATCTAATTTTTTTCTACAATCATAATTCGCAGTAATATTAAAAATCTTCCTATGTCTAGCCCAGTCTGCTCTGCAACAGTGATTTTAAATGTGACAGATTTAACTTTTCTGGAAACCTTGAGATAAAATATGTCTTTTTTATTACCCTTTATTCATCGTTTCCCACGGTCTTTAAACAGCCACGTATTCTCTGTTTGCCGTGTAACATTGTATAATAGTTGTGTCATTAAAAGAAATAAGTTTTCTCACACCGCCGTATTTCGTACGTTTAAATACATACTGTTACAGGTATATACACACACATTTAGCAACGACATTTATACGTACATTTATATGTAAATGTCTAAGCGCTTATTTATTGTGCAAAAGGGGAAGAGGGGGTGTGTTGTAAAAATATTCTATGTGTAGATGTT
Source organism: Meghimatium bilineatum (assembly GCA_034231615.1). NCBI lineage: Eukaryota > Metazoa > Mollusca > Gastropoda > Stylommatophora > Philomycidae > Meghimatium > Meghimatium bilineatum. Next base: position 77,040,157 of record CM067298.1, on the reverse strand, counting down.
AAATGTCCGATTCTGTGGTACAGAGCGCGTCTGTGGCGGCCACGGTACAGGTAGTGCAGGATTTACGTATAAGCTACACAAGCTATAGATTAGGGCCCCCACTTTCATGAGCAATTGTCATATATACTTAAATATACTGCAGCATTATTTGTCCCAATGTCGCGTGTCCGGACAACTTAGGGTCTTACCAAGTCTTAGTCCGGCCCTGGGTACAGGATTCAAATCCCGCCGCATTCAATTGTGCATCCATACAGTTCAGAAAGCAATGGCAAACTACTGATCGAATTTATGTTGTCTAGAAAAATCACTACAGCCACAAAATGCTAGTTTGATAGCTACATCCTGAATAGGATATGCTACAAATGTAAACATATTGATGCAGTTTGTTCCCAATAAATATTTCTAATCAATCTGGTGTCTTTTCTATCTATACCCATTTCTAGAAGACATTCAATTAATTTTTCATGTTGGACTCTGTTGAAAGCCTTGCTGTAGTCTATGACGCAAATATAGAAACTTTTTTGGACTTCTATGTATTTATAAAGAGATACGTCTGTTTAGAAAGACAAATTATGGAGGGCAGAGCACCTAGGATGAAGAGATAGGACAGGCCAAGAAGATGGACTGACGACATTAAAGATAACATGAATATGTCGTTGAAAAATTCAAGTCGTATGACCCAATACAGAGAGAGGTTCAGGGAGTACATTAGGAAGACAACGTTCTGGAAAGAGTACGTCACAAGAGTATTGTCTCGGTACAACATTTTAATGAAACGAATTAATCGTAGAGGAAAACTCATGTCTATCATGAGTTTCTGATGCTGTACACAATCGAAGACATTACTATAATCAGTTAAACATGTGTGGATATCAATGTTAAACTCTCTACATTTCTATAAGATGTTTCGCATGTTTAAAATGTGATATCTATTGCCTCTTTCTTATCTAAAACATACATATGGTACATTGCTTTTTTTCTAGTTTATGTTGCAATCTTTTCATAATAATGTTGATTAGTATTTTGCTGACGTGGCCAATAAATGCAATAGCTCTGTAGTTGGTGCATAATGTTAAATTTCTTTTCTTTGTTAATGGTATGTAGACTGATTTAGTCCAAAACACACAACTGGAGTTGCAAATGTGTATGTTTTACATTCCAGAATGGGTTTAATGTGGAGGTGTGAGACAACAACCACCAAAAGCAATACAGTTAGATTTTAAATATCTTCATATTATTGTCGGGAATGTGGCTAATGTAAACAAACGACTAGAGTTAGACAAATTCGCAGACATCGTGGCATTGTAAGAGAGACCTTTTTGTGTTATCTGTGTGATCAGGACCCATCGTTTTCAAAGTTTTTACAATAGATGACACCTCGTGCAGGTTATTCTAGTACAAGAAGATATTGAAGAGCTCGAGATGGATAGTATGTTTATGTGGAATAGCGACGCCGTCCAGAGGCAAGCAGTGAACGTTCATAACGACCACCATACTTTTGTGTTAGTTAACGTGTATGCTTGTATGCTAACGTGTACTCGCATGGCTAGAAACGTCTTGGGGAAGTACTGTAACGAGAAAAGGGGATATTTTCCTTTACGACCCTATCGGTGACAGGTTACGGGTATATAGATAGATATAAAAGCCTGTAATTAAATTCAGTTTTATGCTGAGGGGAAAGATGTTTAGCGTGGCCATAATCCTGTGTTTTATTATATCTCATTTATCTTTATTATACTTCAAGTAATTTACGATTTATATATTAATTTGAAACACACACACAACAACAACAAAAACAACCAAAGTGACCAAAAACAATCACTAGGAAAGTCAAATGAGTCACTTGAATGATAAATCCCTATTAACCAGCAAGACTGTATAAATGACAAAAGACAAGGTATTGCCCAGTTTTTGTCAAAGGTGAAATGAGATACTTCGAAACAGGAGACTAGATTTTGTGCTAAGTGTTAGTATCTGGCAAGAGTGGGCGGAGTCGGCTATAAATCCAACATTTGATGCATATAACTATCATTAAGATGACGCGCGTTAGTATATTCGGCTATTACCATTCTGATTAAAAAAATAAATGAGATAATCATTTTAGTATTTCATGGCTAAATTTTTGTTTTCATGTACATGAATGAAAGTTTCTATAGGTACCAAAGTAGGAAGCAAACAAAAAAGGTGGATATAAGGCTTATACCCATAAAAAAGATTCTGCTGTCATTCTTATTTGATACCTATTTTTTTTTAAAATTACAAATAAAACATTTCCTGTTTCGTCTATTATCTATTGTTATCCACTCTTGCCGTTAAGCGATAACGACTTGTTTCCAGCGTGTCCAACTTATAAGTCATTCAGGCGAAACGAGAAAAGCGAGATGACTTACCCAGCTGGACATAGGACCTGTAAAGGTTAAAAATAAACATGTGAACATGAACACACAAATGGCATTATACAAAACGATCATCATACCATCACTATACTACCAATGTCAAACGTGGACACTAACAACAAATTAAAAGAAAATATGTTACTAAAGAAATGGATTGTCTACGTACAATCTCGGAGTTACAAAAAGGGACAGAATAAGAAATTAAAACATCAGAAGACTAACAAACCCAATGCCAATCCTAGATTACAACTAAATGAAGTGGTTTAAATTGAATGCTTCCAGACTCCCATCAGATAACTAGACGCACCTAAAAAAACAAACATTACTATACAAACACGATGGATGCAGCGCCAGGGGCAGACCATGCAAAAGATGGATTACAGAAATAAAAGAGTAAACGAAAACAAACATATATGACACACACACAAATGCCATCTCCAGATAGCTCTTCTACGCTGCAAGGCATATAATCATCATAAAGTGCCGTCTCCGCAATGAAGGTTGGCTGTAACGGACCTCCAACATCCACTGTTTTGATGGTGCACTCTGCTAGGATGTAACCTGTCCATCTTGTGATTGATGTTACTCTCCCATTTGCATCTCTGTCTACCTCTTGTATGCCCCCCCCTTCAACTTTTCCCTCAAGTAAGGTCTTCAACAATGTGTCTTTTAATGTGTCCAAAATATTTTATTTGCTTGATCTTTATTTCCTTTGGTAACTCTTTCTTTATATTAAGTGTTGTTAGAACCACTTTGTTTGTTTTCTCTTCTTTCCATGATGTTCTCCCTATTTATATCCACATCTCAGAGGCACCAATTCTATTATTTATGCAGACATGAAAAGGGGTTTAAAGCGAAAACAAAAGAAGAAAGAAAGTTTGAAAAAAGACGAAAACGGAAATTAAGACTTGTTTTCACCAATTATGAGCGATGCAATAACTGGGATTTACCCCCACTAGATCTGGAGTTTTTCATCATATCTGGGTTTTGGAATTGTTTTGACTCAAATTCGAAAAATTACTTTCAGTGCTAGGAACTTGGTCAAAAGATGGGTAAAAAGCCAATCCACCCATCCCCATTATATTTTTTACAAAAAAATTACACATTTGTCATCAAACAGAAAATATTACACCCGATAATTCACGAATTATTTTATTTTGAAAGGTTAACCCCATTTTTGCCGAAGATGGATGTGTCAGGCCATTGGTGTAAATAACACGGCGACACAACGCAATTCTATTCTATGGTCTAAAGCTAATCCATAGCTTGTTTTAATGCCGTAGGGGTATGAGATGTTAACCCTCTCACATTTCACTGTTTCTGCCATATGAGGGCGGCAACCATCTCCTCTCCCGCGCAGTCTTTACTTCCCGGATTAATCCGATACCCAATTGAGGCTGGGTCGATCCGGGAGTCGTTACGATCTGAAAAACATTTCCGCCTCAACTCATGAATTACACAGGACCACTTATATGCGAAGCCAGTGCAATACGCGGCGCCCCTACTTAGTCTCTAGTCTACATCCTGCTGGAAATCTAATAGGACCATTGTCATGATATGAGAGATTCAGCGAGATTTTTTTAGAATGAACACTGATGATAAAAAAAGCCATCTTTGGGAAGCACACATCCACGGTCCTGATCTCAGAACTTGGTTTATCAAGCCCTGGATATAGCCTATCTAGATACATTAGGCATATATAGTCTGGATACAAATAATCCGGGCAAAATGGAGAGTGAGAATTTATGTATTTTCCTCAGTGTCATAATTAATCGGATGTTCCTCCTGAAAGCAACTGCAAGATACATGATTAATAAGCAAAGAAATTCCATATGAATGTGGTGAATATTTCGATCTGTCAGGTGGTGCGAAGCAAAAGCAACATCCAAGAAGGCTGACTTCTTTCTGAACACCATATTAATGGGGGGGGGGGGGGGAAACTAGTTTTTTGGGTTTAGTTAGGAGACATGATGGTATGGAGTGAGTGATATTGGAGGGGATGATAGTAGGTAGCAGGGGTAAAGGCCGACCAAGACGCAAGTGGACAGAAGACATACATGAATGCCTACACATGTCCCTAAAGGATGCGGGAAAATTTGCTCAAGACCAAGGATAATTCAATAGATCCATAATGAAGACTACGTTCTGGAAAGAATATGTTGTCACGTGATGATGATACAAAGGTGAATGGATACAAAGCCAGGGGCAGAACATGCAAAAGATGGATTGCATAAATAAAAGAATCAACGAAAACAAACATATATGAAGCACACAAACAGGCCGTCTCCATGGAACATTTCTACCGATGACGCTTTGAGGCATAAAGGTATATAACGCGAAAAGTAAGATATAGTCTGGGGTTATCTGGGTTTTTCCCCCGGTGCGATCTGAGTTAGTTCAAAAATGTTAGTGGTACCTCTTCCTATCATATAAAAAGGAAGTCCTTCAGATGTAAATAAATAATATAGGACTTATATTTCTATTGTTACAATGTCTCGAAGGCCAGCAGGAGTTGCGGCTATTAAGAACAAAAGCCTTGCACAGGTTTGAGCATTAAATTATTATGATAAGTAAACATTTTGAACACAAGACTACAATGTGTGTGTGTGCGTAATCTGTAAAATAAATGTTTTGTTTTTGGACACAGGAGAAATTCTGAAGTCTCATCATGTCAGTGACACGGAAAGTTAGGGTTTTTTTTTAAATGACATATCTGATATGGTTATGTCACCACCCTACACCGTGGATGGGTCAACAAATCTTAAAAGAATTATAATAATGAGATAGTTGGTTCAGAAGTGTGTACTTAACTACTGTACTGTGCTCATGGCAGGACGTGGAAACCCCGGCTACATTAGAGTGCCTCCATTCGGGGACTAAACATATACTATATACATCTCTGAACCCCCCTTGCTTATACAACAACGACTTTGAAATAGTCAGGTGTTGCCTCAGCTATACAATGGAGATCATGTGCTACTCAGCCTCTACTGCTATGGTTAGAAAGGTTATGAGCTGTCAAGAGTTACCTGCTTACAACTAAAGGAACTACTTCATCATTATCACATGCTGACACACACGCTGAATCATTATATATACACACATAACTTTAATGGAATTTTCAATTGGATATGCAGTGTAGTTGAATTTAGAAAATATGTTGACTTGTGCAAGGGAAATAGGTGCCAACTGAGTGGATTTGTTTCAAATCCTTTCTACTGCCTTCTGACTTTTTCTATAACTTCTTGTTTATAGTGTTCATTTACCAATGAAAATTTCAGTAGTTTTGTTGGTTGGTTGCTGATCTGTCTGTCCATGGACTTAGGCCTATACCCTGTGACACATTTTTAATATATAAAAAAGATAACATTTGTAATTAATTTTTTTGGTAATGGCATTATAGTGCTGGGAAGTCTGTGAATTTTCTACTCGCCCTCGGCCAAAGTCAGAAATAATATCACACCACCAGGAAGGTATGTTTCTATGCACTGCTCTGAGTCACTGTAACCAAGATAGGATTTACTGTGTTCATTCTCAGGCACTAATTGCCTACTCGTTATACCTAATTTCTCTATGGCTTCAGGCATGTAACGAAATGTTCACTGCAAAAAGCTTGTCATGTCCTGAACCACTGCCTTTATGATGGGCCTTAGCTATAGGAAAACAGTGCAGCCAGTCATCCCCTTTCCCAGGGCTGCGCAGCACATCTCTGACTCCCTCTCAACCAAAGAATATGCATGCATACATACAAATAACAAAGTATAGAAAATACAAAAAAGCATGAAACGCATAATTGTATAGATGATGTGTTGTGAGGCTTTCCTCCACAGTGCTGTGCAGCACATCTCTGGTTTCCTCCCAATTACAGAGTGTGAATGCATATGTACAAATAATGAAGCATAAAAACACAAAATCATGAAAAACACAATTGTATAGATGATGTATTCTGAAGCTTCCATAAAAAGAGAGCATCAATATACAGGCGAGTCATCTATGAAGGTTTTCTGTTGCATGGGTGGTTTGTCTAGTGCGCCATTGGTGAGATCCACAACAATTCTGTATACAGAGTGGTTTCTTTCACTTGAATTTTCAAGTTGTGTCACTTGAAGTCATTATGATGTGATTATGCGAGGAAGTTATTAAATGTGAAATAATGATGAATAGTTATTAAATGATAGAATGTATCAAATAATTATAATACATATGAAAGTTTCTTTTGGATAATCATTATTTCTACTAGTACTTCAAGCGCTATAATGATATAAATGTTATAACTAAGTATCATGAGACAAAGTAGATCTACTTCAGTCATTGCACAGTCTAGTCTGTCAATGATGTAAACAGCAAAAACTCTGGAGGCCATAGGGATATGCTGCCTTCATAAAAATCATAAATGTAGTCTGAAAAGTGAAGGTTGAAGAAGAAAAATAATAGTCTATAAAATAATATGCCATAGATGATTCAAAAAGGGAACAAATTTCACACTCAGTCACAGCTATGAAAGAACGGATAAATCAAGAGCTGGAGATGATAAATGCAGAGCTAGGGATAACAGATCTATTATGTGCATTGTCACACTTGCACAAAATAGGTAACCCAATAGGCGGTAATAACTGGAGGGAATTTCTCTTTTTTTGTAGTAAGACATTAAGTAACATAAATTATGTAGGTTTAAGCCCTATATTGGATTTTAAAAGCAGTTGATCTGAAACTAAGAAAAGAACAGGTGAGATTTAGAAGGAATATGTTTTGAGCAGATCATATTTTCACTGTAGGTAAGTCTTTTTTCAATATTTTTCTTTAATTTCAGGCAAAGTACAAAGACAAAGGCACAGAAATAGCAGAAAACCAATTTTCTCAGGTTCTGACTTATAAATCTTGGTATTAAATGTTATCATTATCTGTTATTGAGGCAACCTTAGAGCAACTCAGGCAGATGAATAGTTGCTCAGTTACCCCAACCACCAACAGTTTTTCCTCAAATCATTTATTACCATGGACACCTGCATGCCAGAATAGTTATGAGTGATCTTTTTGTTTATTATATAGATCTGCTAAGTTTAACAACACTCTGTAGTAGACAATCTGAAATTCAGGAGTGTAAGCACTGGTAGTCATTGATAGCTGAGTCATGGATGTGAGTGTTTTTTCAGACTCTGAGTGATCCTCACGTCATCATCAAACCAATAACTCCGTAGGGGTGCCACTTTAGAAACATTAACATAAAAATCCGGCCATACCTCTCTATTCTATTCACCTTGTTTGAGTGTACAGAAACTCAATCTTTAGTCTTTGATATTGTCAATCCATAATGCCTTACATCTCTTCTAATTCTACCCTCAACTGTCACTTATAGGACAGTCTAGTAATCCCACACATTCTTTGGAATTTGAACTTACTGAAGTATCACAAGAACTATATAACATCTTATTTTGCAAGCAGTGTGCTCTGTCATTGCCAGATGTGTCTTTGTGTGTCATGGAGTACATTTAAAAGCGTCTTCTGTGATCAGTTATTATACATCCAGTCCAATATTAGTAATGTATAGAACGTTTATTTTAGATCAGTGGACTTCCTACAATTTGTTCTGCAGACAAACACAATTTCCATTTTAATATTTCACAAGTCATCTAATTGAAATATCTTGGAACTATGATAACATCAGATGATAGAAGAAGAAGAAAAAGGCAGCATTCCAGAAAATGAAAAGCATTATATACAAGTCATCCATGTGCCAGGGCTCAAAAGGGGAGCACAGAATAACTGTCATAAGAGATGACTGAAGAGGTTATGGCACGGAGTTGGTTGTCCCATCCCATATAAGATCAAAGTGGCACAGAAACCATGCTGAAGTTGGATGCATCAGGTCGAAAGGCGCAGATATCGTAACAGCAAAGCTGTAAACGATAAAGCTGTTGTTAGTGTCAATTTTGACATTGGTAGCATAATGATGGCATGATGATCGTTTTCTTTAGTGTAGTTTTGGTGTTCATGCTCACATATTTGTTTTTGAAAATAGAAATCTGCCCCAAGATCAGGTATGCTATATTACATCTGTTGGATTTCTTTGGTGTTTTTCCCATTCATTGATATGATGCTTCCAAGATAAGTGAATTATTCCACCTGTTCAAGTTGTTGGTCATCGATTAGAATAGTGGCGTTTCTTTCTGTTTTTGTGATTGACATTACCTCTGTTTTTGTGTGTGTTTATCTTCATGTTAGTCCTTATGTGTTTTGTGCAGTCTTTTTATATGTTATTGAAGTTGTTCTTTTGATGTTGATATTATTGCTTGATCATCTGCAATAAAGAAGTTCGCTCTTGAGATTGTTTAGGTTGTCTGTCTTCTTCATTAATGTTGGTGATTTTATATATGCAATCGATATCATCATCATCCTGTACCATTCCGGCTGGTGTAGGCGATCATGCCTCTCCACAGCTCTCTGCCTACAGTATTATGTATCAAGATCATTGTGGCAGGTTGCCAAACTGTATAATATTTTCTCACATTGTCGCCCTCTGTCTCTGTTGCCTTCAGTCTTGCCTATTGTGACTATGTTCTCCAAACCTGCCTGTCTCATGAAGCGACCAAAAAAAGAAGATTGTCTTTTTCTTATATTATTGATTAAGGTCCATTTTGCATTTGACTCTTTCAACACTTCAACATTAGTTTTTCTGGCAGTCCATGGTATTCTCAGCATTCTTCTATAGCAATTGATATATGTGATGAATAACATGGACAATTGAACACATTCATGTAAAAATTATGTAAAATATGTACAAATTATCTGAAAGTCCAACACTGAGAACTCTCCATGTTTCCTATGAGCGTTTTAGTTCTACACTGTTGGTTTGCTAGACCAGTCACAATGTTGTCTCAACATCTCAGAATGGTTAAACCATCATCTAATCTATGACAATCAGAAAGGAAATCATATATGCCATTTAGAAAGCACTGAAACACCAAACTTTACTTCAATTTGGGCAAGCAGGATAGCAACCACCATTCTGCGCCAGTAGCCCAGCATCTGGAATAAATGTTAATTAGGCTGCTTCATGCTGGGTACAATACTTCATCTGCATCTAATATTCATAAAAGAAATTCCATGTATGATACATAACATCTAAAATAAATATTCAATAGACCGCTCCATGCAGGTTACACAACATTTGCAGTAAATGTTCTATAGACAGTTCCTTGCAGTGTACAATACTTCTTCTGCATCTAATATTAATGAAACAACTCCATTTAGGGTACAATACATCATTTGCATTTTATGTTCATATCACAACTATAGAGCGCATATGAATTAGGAATCAGTACAGTATTCTACAAATGCTTTCGATTGTTCAGTCCCAGGTGGAAGATTTCATGTGCGAAGAAATTAGTACAAGATAACTCAAAATGCTGTACTACCATAACTGATTGTAGCTGGCAATCCTTAAGTGTGAATCATATATGTATGAAATTTCATGTGCATCAATGTGGTTCAATGAGCACCATTCTTGTTAAAGTTTCTCTCATGCATGTCAAGCATAAAAAAACAGTTAGACCTGTTTTATAAGTAGTTTTCTCATCTGTTTAACTTACAGTAAGTTCAAGTTGCAATTCATCTGTTTTCAATTGTCGAGTTTGGTGTTGTATTTAACAAATTCTACAACAGAACAAATTAAAATTTTGACCAAAAGGTCTTTATCAAGATGTAGTACTTAGTAGAACATAGGTTTTTGATGTGCGATGTTTCACTTGAACACAACTATCACTAAGACTAAGGGGTTAAGAGGTATAAACATGAAAACATACAAATTACAATACACAAGACATTTTCAACGTTTCAAACCGTTAAGTCTTTCTCAAGAATATATAAAGCACTGTTTGTTTTATTTTATTTATTTTGTTATATTAAAAAAATTATACTTTTACAGATGGAAAATCAAATGGAAATGTTCAAAAACAATTTGGAAGATTTTGCTGTTAAGCATAGAGATGATATACGCAGAGATCCAGAGTTCAGACTCCAGTTTCAAGAAATGTGTTCCTCTATTGGTGTTGATCCCCTGGCATGTATGCATTTCTTTTGTATTCTTCATTATTTTTGTTGCAAAAATATGGAACTAATTATGGGAAATATAAAATTGGAAGATTTAGTTTAATTTGGTGAATGTGGACATGCAGAAGAATATGAAGTGTTTATGGTATTAGAAACAAATGATAAGAATTTGGTAAATAAATTATGAAATGGATTTTAATGAATGGATACATGACACATTTAAAAACTCATTGGAAATAGTTTGAAGGTAAGTGAGCAAACCAAATATCTATATCTAAAGGAAACATCTTTAGATGCACAAATACTATAGTACATTTAAAAATGCTTGCCCATAAACTCTATTTTAATATCTCATAGATGTCAACCAGTTTAGACTGAAACCTGTACAAAAACTTTAAAAAAAAACATACAGAATCAAGAAAAAGGTTACACTCTCGCAAAGGGGGCGGGGGTTATTTTTTTTAAAAGGTCTTCCGGCAAAATATTGGGGGGTAGAGGTGTGTTTGATCCTTAGCTAAGTCAATTAATAGTAACCTACTCAAATGCATGTTCTACTTTGCTAAAGGAAAGGGGGTTGACATCTCCCTCCTATCTGCGGCCTTGTTGAGGCATGTGGTTGGGCGTAAACAATTTTTTAAAAAAAGACCTTATTATATTTTTGTGGGGTACTTCCCATCTTGTCTTTGGAAGATTTATGGCAGTTTTTGCACCCCTTGCTTGTTGCTCAGTGTAAATGTCGTGATTTAAAAAAAACTAAATAAAAACTGCAGAAAATCAGTGTCTCCACTAAAATGAGTAAAAAAACAAACATACAGAACTAAAGAAACAAAATAAAACATGAAATGTATTGTATGGGCGTAAACCCTACAAAAAATCCATACAAAATACAGCTAATTACGGTTATTTCACAGCTATAATAACTAGTGATTGGAAAGCAATATATTTTTGCATGTAATTTTAGAATTTGCATAACTCTGTAATTTTATAATTTTTTATTCCGAAGGTATTACTATTTTGTCACAACAGCACATTACCGTAAATTAAAAAATATGAGCAGATCCATATATAAGCAGAGGATGTAACTTTAATGTCCAAAATATGAAGAAAAAAAATCAGAAACCTGTGTATAGACCGAAGTATACAAAATAATACTGGTAATAATACTGTGAAGTCCCATTATTATAATAATTAAGGCACTTGCAGAAATTGCTAAAAGGAAAATAACACAAACTTTACCAACAGTAATACGCAAGGTCATTTCTTCTATTTGCCTGCCCTACCAGTACTCACATAAAATACAAAATCGAGGATAATACAGTGTGACCTTTTCCTGGAGACATTGCAAGTCTCAAAACCTGTGACCATCAGGTACTAGAGTGTTCCGAGATATCAGATTAATTCATTCCTTCAGTGCAATCTCTAAAACAATAGTTGACTGCAATGATAGCTTCAGCCATTGCAGTAAATTCAAAGCCTATTCAATGAATGAATCAAGTTAACTTTTATCTTGAAATATACAACCTCTCTTTGCTTTCATGCAGAAATTTCTATACAACATTACAGTCAGCTTTGGCATAATACCTGGTAATATGCACTTGAGACTAATTCCGAATTTTATTTGCGGCAGCTCAGCATTGCTATTTGTTGGTCTGCATTCCAACTCTTGTAGCATGAATAATCTAGAATGATAAATGTCATTGTCATTATTCTCAACAAAACTTCAAAATGCTTACTTTATGCACAAAAGTTAAAGCTCTCAAAGAAATTATACACAAACTATATATTATTGTCATAAAAATATGCAAACCAATAAAATAGTGATAATTTCTCCTCTTTTCAGAACAGATGTGCACTGAAATTTTACAAAACTTTGAAAACGTGATAATTTTTACAGTACATCCTTCTCAAATTATGGCTATTGATTTCTTCTGAAAAAAATGTATATAATCTTCTCCATATATACATTTTCATTGAAATCAGTCTAATAGCTTTAATGATTTTTTTCCACAGCGCATGAATTTCAAAATTAACTGTACCAAATAACATGTTATGGGTAATTACATGAGCACATCTTATTACAGTTGCTGATTTGCTCACAGAAGTCCTTGCTTATATTTGTTGTTTTTTAAAATTGGTAGCGTATCCTTACCACAGAGATGTGGTTTCTGAGAAGAATGATGAAAATACCATGGACAGCTAAGAAAACTAATGCAGAGGTTCTCATTGATGTCGGCATAAAAAGATCAATCATATAAAACATTAGGGGCAGACAGTCAAGGTTTCTAGGGCATGTGCTGAAAAGAACACAGTTTGAACACTTAATAACCACTGGAAATATCAAGGGAAGAAGAGATAGGGGACGACAAAGAGAAAAGTTGCTAGATGGACTGGTATTGTGGCACAGTAGAAGTTCACGAAGCAAGCTTATTGACAACATAAGAAACAGAGTCGTGGAGAAACATAATCGTCTATGCCATTCGGCATGGCACTTGATTGATCCTTTTCCGGACTTAGCCATCAACCTAGCATTTTTTGGCTGTAGTGATTTTCTAGGCTATATAAATACATTCAGTAGTTTGTCATTGCTTTCTGAATAGTCCAGATGCACAATTGCCTGTGATCGCTGCCACAGAGCCTAAGAAAAAGGGATATGATATTACATAGAATCAGAACTAGAAGATGGAGGAAACAGTCGTCTGGTATAATAAGATTGGAGACCCATCCTCTTGTATAAAAGTCCTGAAATGAACCTTTATTAAAAATAGTTAAGTATTTTATGTGAACAAAATGATTTTACTGCACACCTCTGCAGCAAATAAATGCGGTTTTCTTTGATGGTTGGTTGCTGATTCAATGGTTGCCCTTTGACCCAATGCCAATGTGTGATATATGCATATGTTTGTGAGCTGTTGTTCTGTTCCATATAAGGTATTTATTTGCCACAGAGGCAGAAATATTTTACTAATGTCCTCCATTGCTGGACATTCAAAAAGTGTCTTGCTACCTTCTTTGCTGGTCTGTTTGCCTTTTCATTGCCAGGTGTGTTTGAGTGACCATGAATCCACTGCATAACAATGTAGACATCATAAGATGTAAGCAACTGGTTGGTATGGTGGGTTTGTTTATAAAATGCCCACGGGAACAATGTTGTAATGTTTATTTACCGGTACTTGAAAAAAATGTTTTTAACATTGACTGAATTCTTGAAAAACATTAATTATTTTCAGCAAGCAGAGGCTTCTGGGCTGAAGTATTAGGAGTTGGAGATTTCTATTATGAGTTGGGAGTGCAAATTGTAGAAGTTTGCATGGCAACAAGCAAAAGAAATGGAGGTATAAATGTGTTTTACTAATAATTAAGTGTTCTTGCTATCACATCTTTTTTTTATGAATCTTGTATGTATGTATTGTTGTTATTATTATTGTCTTTGAGCAAACAGCCAGTATATTGTGATGGTTGTTTTTCTGTGTCTTATGTGAACCTGTCTTGCTCTGACTAAAAAGTACAGAGCAGTGTTTCTAGGACAACTAAGGTACCTGGTTACATTTAGACTGCAGGTAGTTGTGAATCCACACCAGTTAGAAAGCAATAGCAATCTACTTGATGTAAATATTACTTGAAAAATCACTGCAGTCTAAAATGTAATCATTCTAACAAATGAATGCAAGTGTGAATAACCCAATTGCTTAGGAAATACTAATTGCAGGAAATATGCATCTATTAACTTACAACTTGTGTATCAATGCAAAAACCCTCTTTTGGGACAAGATTTTGTCTTGGGACACTGCATATTTTAAGAGGGTTAGATCTCTTTAGAATATAAATAAACTTGTAAAAATATTCCATATATAGAGCAATCATATTATTACAAAATGTTCAAACTGAATTTTGGATCACAAGATTTGCTCTCATAATAAATGAGTAATATCCCTGTCTTCAGAGAGCAGATTAAAAAAATAATGTATCTTAATCTACTGAGGAGTACCTCCTTATCCAGAAATAAACTCCCACAGATAAAAATGGAAGGTTTAGTACAAAGGGAAACAATGTGACGTGGGATGCACTGCTTTTTCATGTGAACTTCAGGGTTAGAAACTAACCACTTTCCGTGCAGGACATTCTAGAAGCAGGTATATTTTATGCTTTCATGAATTATCTAAAACTCTAGGGATCAAACTCAGACTATTAAAATAACAATTGGAAAGATAATTGATCATAACAAATGAACAATATCTCTCAGTAAACACAGATTGTAAAACTATCAGAGTGCTGCACAATGGGAGAGTGTTGCACATTGGGCAATGGACCATCTTATCATAATTAAACTTACCAGAACAAATCTGGGAAAGTGAATTTGGCAGGTATAATGCCTACATATCATCCCTATGTCACGGAAACATACAGACCTAAGACTGTATACTCCACATGCTTCAACAGTCTGAGTAAAAACTTTACTTAGATATTTCCCTAAATGAAATTACTATTGCCCTGTTTTGTTAGAAAATTAGTATAGCATCAGAATTTAATCATTTCAGGTTTGATTGGCATTGAAGAACTAAGGCGCAAAGTGGAGACATCAAGAGGTCGCAATTCACAATTAATTTGCATGTAAGTAAATATAAAAATTGGCAGAATGGTAATAATCAGAGAATTTAATGGCAGAAAAACTAGTAAGCCAGGCTCACAAATACAACTCACACGAACTAGCTTGAGGTTCAACAAGCAGTCTAATTACTTTTATTTATAGAGTGTACTATAGCAATTACAAACTGCTACAGTGTCCCATTTACCCTACTTAAACACAGTGGCATGAAAATTCAAGACATCTCATAGTTAGCAACCAGAATCCATCCATCCACTATGCTGGGGAAGTGAATCAGAAAAGAGGAATTAAAAGATTGAATGATACAAATTCACTCATACTTGTTTGCATTCACTCATGATTAACCAGCATTATTTCTTACATGGAGAGCAGGAATGCATTGTGCCATTTTTTATTTGCAGTGTATGACCTAGCAGATCTGATTTTGACATGCTTTTGGTTTTGGTGGGATATTGTAGTCATTTTTAACTCTTGACATGCATCATTTGCTGGTTGTTTCTCTTAGAAACTGAGCGTTTCACACAGTTCCACAATTCCACACAGAATTACAGATATAGACATGTTTCAAGTGAACAAAAGAAGAAGAAGACACAGTTCCACATGCCACAACTTACTATTCAGTTGTCACTATTGCTGCCTCCCTTGTTATGTTTGATGACATTTATGTCTTCCGCAACTCTAGTTCATGATGACATATTGAACAAGTTCTATCATCTGCCACTAATGAATTGGTTAGGCTACCATGAAATAATTGAATAAATATACTATAAAAATAAAAATTGGTTAAGTAACAGTTTTACATGGAGAAAATACAAGATAGAACATAATGTTTTAACCAAAAGGTTTGTATCAAGATAGAGACAAATTAACACAGAATAGACGAACAATATAGCCAACAAATACAGAGTTATGTAGTCTACTAAAAACTGGCAGAAATAGTAATAAGAGAGCAGCTTATTCCTTACTGCTCTCTTATATTACTTGCTACTCTCTATGTTCAGTGTTCTCATCCTTAGAAACTTAGGTGTCACCTCAATTAAACATCAGAACTGAGGAGAACCTGTGCTTTTGTCAGAAAGGCTGTGGTTTGTCAAAAGCTATCTGATTACAGTTAAAGGAATTACTTCATCATCATTTTCTACGTTTCTTCTCAAACTCCTGTACATTAACAGAGGATGTAGTACATAGAAATGTGTTGTGCCATGGTTTACAGGTTATCTTTCTTTGTGATCTAACACATCAGATTTCAGCATGACTTCAGTTATTCTGATCCTCTATGGCATAGGACAACTCCACTCCCAAAACCTTTTTAGATGTCTCTTATGACATGCCTGAAAGGTAATATGGGTACTATTCTTTGCTTCACTTTTGGGATCCAGTAAATATGTCCTTGTCCATTTTTATTTATATTTATATTGATTGAGATTTTATTGTGTGATTAACAATTTCTACATATCTTTGTTAGTATTATCACCCCATCGAAGCCAGCTCCTTTATGAGAATAGACTTAGTCCAGCCAGCAGAGGCTAGAAAACAAGACTGGTTGGACCTCCTACATTTGGGCAGGAGCACAGTCTTCCTATAAATAAAAGTGCTGAAGTCAGAGACATTTGACCAAAAGATGCACCACAACAGACAGAATGCCATGCCCTATTTTGCATGGAATGTCCATATCCGCACTACCCTATCATAGTGTTAACCCTGTGATTGTTCACCAGGCAGAAGTAGCACCAGGCCCTACAATTTGTAAATGCCCTTCCAATGTAACTGGAAGTCCTCTTCAATTACCTTGTGGAGTTAGGAAGCGCAAGAATAATACTACTAATCAACAAAAATTAACTAATGAGACACCACTTACAATAATACATTGGAATACTGAGGGTGTGAATTGCAAAATAAAAGATGGTGTAACAAGAAATGAGAACCAGAGAGCACCTTCTTTGAGGAAAGGTTTCCATTGCTTCATACAAAAGACACATCTCTGCAAAGAAATAACCTTTACAATTACATGATATCAGTGTTTTAGAGCTGGTCGAATAGATAGATGGAGGGGGGGGGGCTTCTAGTTCAAAATGGTGACAAAACTAAGTCAGTTTTTTATATTCTGTGACATTGTAATTCCAATGTTTTGGGCTAGAACCCATGTTGGCTGCCCTAGTTAGCGTTGCCATATTTCGCTGTGCTAATGTTGTGTTTAAAATAAAATTATCAATGAAATATGCTTTGAAAAGTGAAAAAATTATATTAGTTGGGTGAACATACATGTTCACCATATATTGCCGGATCCCAAAGGAAAAACAAAGAATAGTACCCCTATTACCTTTCAGTCATAAGAGACAGTGAAAGAAATTTTGGGAGTCGAGTGTTCCATCCCTTAGAGGGTTAGAATAATGGAGGTCATGCTGAAGTTTGATGTATTGTTTTCTATCTAACTGAATAGAAAAGGACATACAGAATAGTTAGTTCTCTCCTTCAAAGTAGTCACCTTTTGATTGTATACACTTATTCCAGCGCTCCTGCCACTGAAGAAACATCCCTAGTAGACACTTTTAAGAATAGCCTTCAATTTTCTCATCTAATGGTGTGACTGCTCAATGTCATTGAATCAGTGACTTTTCATATTTTCTTCTTTTAAGTTGCAGGAGCTAGAAAAAGTCACAAGGAGCGAAATCACATGAATATGAAGGTTTTGAGACAATTTGAATATTTTGGTTTGTCAAAAATTAATTCATGATGACAGACCTGTGTGCAGGAGTATTGTAATGATGCACAATCCAATTGCCAGTGCATCATTTCTCAGAGGGATGTCGCTGATATGTTTCAAGACTGTTTTATAGAATTCTGCATTGATACCCTGTCATCTAGGGATGTACTCATGATGCATTAATGTTAAAGAACACAATCAACATGGTCTTGACATTAAATTTGGAGCTGTCTTAACTGGGTCACTTTTAAAGGATCTGAATCCACTTTAGAAATGGGATTATCACTCAGATGTTGTAGATCTACTTAAGCAGGGCTCTCTGAAAGCTGATTGCAGTACTTCTCAAATTTCAGTCAGTTTTTTTCTCTGTCAAAAGCAGAAATAAATGCACTCACTTAAAACCATTAAGGTTCTTTATAATTTATTTCAGTGATGATCTGTTGAGAGCCATTAAAAAGTTGAAGATCCTTGGAAATGGTTTCTGTGTTCATAAAGTAGGAGGGAGTTTCCTTGTGCAGTCAATCCCTGGAGAGCTTACCCTAGACCACACTGTTGTACTACAGCAAGCTCAGGTAATACATTTTTCTTTATGTCAGTAGGTCTCAAATTTGTTTTTGCCAGTGACCATAGCTTTTTCTTCAGCTAGTAAATGTGGTTAGTGTTAACTTTTTCAATATGTTAAAAACTTCTTTGTTGTTACCTTGACTCATACCCTTATTGATGGACTCACATTGATCTGAAATGCGATGCTCTTTACATTTTTCGTCTGCCTTATGATATTTTTTATTTAATACGTTATACATGCTGTAGCAGTGTTCTGTTTCCAAGCCTTCTTCAGTTGTTTTTGGACATCACATAACTTCACTATGACATTGGTTGTTCACACTTTACACAATATCTTTTTTTTTATATCTTTGTTTCTCACCTTATATAGTTGCTACTGAATCCAGGAATGCATTGTTCATGTTTTCATTGTTCATGTAATATGTTGACATTAACAGGAAAACTTTAAGGCAGGTCGGTTACGGAAACAAACAGTTAAGATGGCTTGGCCATGTGAAAATAATATCAAACGATCGCATTCCCAAGAGAATATTCTTAGGTGAGCTCTCATCTGTTGGATGACAAAAGGAGCAGATTGAAGCTGATATATATGGACATCTGCAAAACAGCTTTGAACGATTTAAAAATCAATCCAAATTCTAGGAAATAATTGGCTGATGATCATACAGCATGGAGTACAAAAGCTATGTCGAGTCATCCAATCGTCTGAGGACATATGGCGTAGATTTAAGGCACATGCACTCTTAAACTCAGACTTACTGTGTATATTCTATTCTGGATAAAAAATCAGGTATGAGAGAAACAGTTTTACCATGAAAAGACCACAAGATAGCCTATGCTTTTAGAAGCAGGTTTAGATGCGGGTCTTATAAATATTTACAGGAAACAGAACATATATTAAAATATTGTATATTTGAATTTTGTTAATGCTTCTTTTTTTAAGGAGCACGGTTTTGTCAGCAAATCAGATCTTGTGAAAGTTTTGGGATGGGAAGAAGAGAGAGCTGCAAGGGCACTGGTAAGATCTTGTATTAAATATTACCTGAATTTCAGTAATGCTATGGAATAATTAGAAATAATTGGTGTGCTCAGTGTTATTAAATTTGCTGTTAAAATGCATTCTTTGTGTACACTCAGATGTTGACTATTAATATTTTTAAAGATAGTATAGTTAGTCTTAGATTAATCAAATCTTCATGCAGCTGTATCAGATGAGTACATCAAATCTGGGTGTTCTTACTTAATATGGCTTTAGTTGAAATAGGGTGTCTGTGAAAGTGTGACCTTGTGGCTTTAGTCGAAATAGGGTTGCTACAGGTTAATAGTTTCTGAAAATCGTTTAGGTCGCATCAATTCTTGTACTGTTGTTGTTTGATTGTTTGTTAGTGTTTGTTCTCAAACTCCTAGACAATGGTATCCTTGATTTTCAGCAGGATGTAGTTCAGAGACCAGGGATGCACTTTGTCAATATTTTATGTTGTTTTAGTACCAATGACCTGACACATCTAACTTCAGCAGGATTTCAAGTACTATTGTTGGAAGCTAGAATTTCCATATTTTTTATCACAGCAGTCTTGATAGTGAAGTAATTAGATGATACTATGTGTGATGTCTCTCATGTACCATGATGGTTGATATTTGGCATCAAAGACTTGCATTACTAAGATTTTAAACTCTAGTGTATACTCGCTGTTATAATTTGTTATTATCGATTTATTCTTTCATTCTATATCTATGTAGTTCCCTGTGGAACAGAGGACTGGAACAATTTCTGTACTGTGCTATCCTCTTCATCTGTACCCACAATGTCCCAATTGATTTTGACTCTTCCTCCAATGTTCTTCTCCAGATGTTCCTCAGTTTTTTAACTCTCCTCTTGCCCTGTCTGTTCCAGTCCAAGCATGTCTGGTTATGTTTTAAGGCTTCTCTCTGAGGTACTATCCATACATATCCATTTTCTACTTTTTATCTCTAACCCTGGCAGAACTTGCATATTCTCTTCCACAGCTTATCATTTGATATCAACTTTGGCCATCCAATTCAAAATAAAAGACGGAGACATGTATTTATAAATATCTGCAGTTTTTAAGTGATTTTCTGGTTAACATGCCATGTTTCATTAGCTTGTATTAAGCAATACAGCCTTTACATTTATATTAAACAGCCTAACCTTGTTTTTCTGGGACGATGCTGAGAAATTTAATACTGGACAAAGAGTATTAGAGGAAACCTGGCCTTATTAATTCTGTTGGCATGCTGATCTGTTCCTCCCTCTATGCCAATGTCATTTCCCAAATAGATTATCATGACCAGAGTGGCATGATCTATGACCCCAACGGGCATAGGTTTAATGTAATTGTAAAATACATAAGTAAACTTCTTGTTTGTAGTTTGACATGTCTACACATCTGCACAGGAAGTTCAGTTTTCTTGATAATTGCTGCTGTATTTGAAAGCTCCTCAGGGCTCCCCTACAGCTTTCTGTGAATGTCTATGTGAGACAGTGCTTCTTCCTCAACTGGCTTAATATAATGCTGTCTTGCAGAATTATATATAGGCCTATATTTCGCAGTCTGTGCTGCCTGACCACATAGAGAGGTGATGGAACCAGTTTAGTCTATTTAAGTGGCTGTTTAGTCTGTTGTGTCCTGTCCTGATGCGGAAGATTATAACTTTCTTAGTTCTGTCTAGATAGTCGGCTTCGCATATGAGTGGTCCTGGGTTCATTCCCCAGTTGAGGCAGAAATGTTTTTCTGATCGGAACGGCTCCCAGGTCGACCCAGCCTTAAATGGGTACCGGATTAATCCGGGAAGTAAAGACTGCGAGGGAGAGGAGATTGCTACCGCCCTCATTTGCAGAGCCTCTGAAATGTGAGATCACTAACATCTCACACCCCTATGGCATTAATAAATGCTATGGGTTACTTTACTTTTTTTTTTACTTACTAGATAGTGATAGTTGTTTTTTTTTGGTGGTCAACTTTCCTAATAGCTTTGATTCTTTTTCTGCTTTCATTCACTTGAAACATGTCTATATCTGTAATTCTGTCTCCTGAAAAAAACTCAAGTCTTTTGTAGTTCACACAGTGGCCCATAGAGCTTTGATTCCAGTGTGGATTCCTCTGGCCAATATGTCTGCCTCAGCATTTCATACAAAGAACACTGTTGAAGTATATGTTTGGCACTCTGTGCTGCCTGTTCACATGTACACATGGCCGTGTTGCCAATCTTGAATTTTGTGTACATGTAACTGCGGAGTCAGTTGTGTCCCGTTCTGAGGCATAGAATTACAACTTGTTCTTATCTGTTCATAATGTGATAATCATCTTGTGTTGGTGTTTGTGGCTTTCTTATTGACTTCATCATCTGTTTTTTTCTGATAGTAGATTATTAGTACATCTGGTTGGTCTTTTATAATAACTTTGATGAGAGTCTTCTTTTCCTGGCAGGTGCTTTTTTGGTATTTGTGTTCCTGTATTGCTCCATTCTTTTGCTAGCATATCTGCCTTTTCATTTCCTGGTACACCACTATACCACAGTTGGATGGTGTCCATGTAAGTACTAGCCTTCTTTGGATACTTATTCTCATATGATTTCCTCTTCAAGTCTGACAGTTTATCACTATCAAGGGCATGTAGGACATACATTGCACAGTAATAAATACCACATGTTGACATTGGCTTGTATTTTTAATTATTTCTGCAGCAGTGGTTAAAGCTTGTACTTCCACAGAATAGTTGGAGCAGAAGATTCCAGTTGCTTAACATTTTGGATTCATTTTCTTTCACTGGATATTTTATGTAAACTACTGCACCTCTGTTCTTCACTGCTTTGGTTGCAGATCCATCAATATATACTTGTATCCACGCTTCTCCAGAGAAGGAGGTTGAGGTTTTGTATTTTTGAGATCTTTTGAGTGTTATTTTTGGCTACAGTGCCCCATGCTAATATTCCATATCGAAAGCTGGTATTATGTATCCTGTGTACTCTCTACTTAGCATCTTCCCATCTGTTCCCCAATCTGTTCAGTTTTCTAAGCAGTGCTTTTCTCATTATGCATTTTGTTTGGCACTTGTTAATGTGCTGTTTCCATGGTAGTCTTGGATCAAACATGACTCCAGCATATGTGGGTGTCTCATCTTTTGATATTGTTTGACCTTTTATGGATAGTGAAATTTTCTGTGGTTTGGTAGACATGCTGCAGATAGTGTATGCAACTTTGTTTTAGTGATGATAGACATGGTCATTTGCCTGTCCACTTTGTTGTATTGTCCTTGGTTTCCTGCAACCTTATTTTCCTTGTTCCCACTCTCTTTACTGCACCATATTGCCAGATCATCTGCATACATTGCATTTACTTTTATATGAGAGGATTTGGTTAATGTAAACATTTTCTCATATAAATACATACAATAACATGGACATTCGCACACATAGATATATATGTATATATCATAAACATATATATATATATATATATATATATATATGTGGGCCGAAAATCCACAGACTTCCCAGCAATATAATGCCATTTAATGGAATTAGGTCAAAGGGCATGAGCCCATGGACCGCTGGATCAGCAACCAACCAACCAGTAGATGACATGCCTTTATATTGAGGTTATCTTCTTATAGAAGCTACATGGCACATCATCTATACAATCCCGTAGTTGTAACCTTCGAAAACAGTTACCATGTTGTTCCGACAGACTGACGTTGTGCTTGAACTAGTTACGGGCACGTGTGGGTGGATGGAACAACAAAGAAACATGTCGCAAGGGCCAGAGTTGTGCCTTGATGTTGACGTCTGTTTCAGCTGCATTGGACTCGAAACACCATCGAGTGGAATGGCTGCTGGAACAGAGGGCGGAGCACTTATGGGAATGCCCCATGTGCTGTGATGCCAGTTTCTAATAAAGAATCAAGAATTCCATTTGATTACATTCCTTGATTTATTTCTAATACATCAGTTAATCCTTTATGACCATGATCTCAACACTGTTACCTATGTCTAAAACGGGGCAAAAAACAATACTGGTAATCACTTGGAATCACTCAATGGAAATGTTTGAGTATTCATGGTAATTTCCTCAGTGCATATATTTCTTCTAACAAGTTATTCCAGTTAAAAAATTTGAAATTCTGAGAAGATCACAAGTTTAATTCCATAATTCCATTTAGAGTTCTAATATGTACAGAAATATTTGACAACCTTAAAAAAATAAAACTGGTGAGTTTGTAAAAATGTTTTTGAATTCTGTCATTACTTACATTTCTGTAGTTGTTTATGCTTTTAAAATATGATGAAAACATTATTTCTTTAATTTCAGGATTTTATGGTAAAAGAAGGCCTTGCATGGGTGGATGGGTATGAGAAAGGTGGATGCTCATATTGGTTTCCAAGTCTTATTCCAGATTTTTCAATATCTTCAACTTGAATTATTGTCTTTAATGCTAAAAAATTGAAATTCTTTCTTTTTAATGTTTTGTGTGTGCCTGTGTGTGTGTAAGTATTGGAAGTACCTTTTCACACTCATTGAAGCATAGGTCTATTGTGAAAGTGACCCATGTTTATGTGTGACAAATGTTAGGAGTCATTTGGTATCATCATTCTGGGTGCTTGGAGAGTAAACAAGAACTGGCCATGTATTTATGTGATGTATTTGTGATTCTTTTTCTCTTTAAGTCTCCTGTAGCTGTATAACCTTACAGAACTGTTGCTATGTTTTACTGATATGCGAATGCTGTTTCTGAACTCAAAAGCCTAACAAGAATTATGATCGGTAGTAAAAGTAAAGAGAAATCCATTAGCGACATGAATTCAATATCACAGGCAAGACAAGATGGTAGATCAGGTGTTGTAAACAATGAAGTGAAGAAAAGCATGGAATGTGTTGCATTGACGAATGTTGCTGCTATTTGTGTGTGCATTGTCTTAACAAGAAAGTGAAAGAATTATGTGTGTTTGAAACATGTTAACGGTAGATGGTACAGCTAATTTCTAAAATATGTTATAAGAACAGAAGTCTCAGTTTGTTACACATACACTTTCACTGTTGAAAGGGAATTCCCAAAATATCCTATATCAACACACTACACAATACATTTAATACTCTAATTACTATAAGACAACATTTGATCTATATGCTACTCATTTTGAGGATGGATTCAATAGGCAAGTATGAATTCTGAAGTCTAATTTGTCAGCTGCGAACTCAGAAGGTCAGAAAATGTGGTCATAATGGTGAAAATATTCACAGGTCTATATTCATAGTAAAATCACATCGTTTTTGACTAAAATCACATCGTTTTTAGAGATGCAGTGTGGTTGCATTAGAAAACATGCTGACACATAGTTGCAATGTGAATAGGTGCTAACTGAACAGACCTGGTTCAAATTTCGTCTACTGCCTTCTGATTTATTTATCTATAGCAACTTTATCTATAACTGGGACCTTGAAGATCTTTCAAATACAGTGCACTTATCAAGAAAACCAGACGTACTGTGTAGACATATTAAACTATGAACAAGAATAAGTATAAGAAGAAAATCTATAAGTAAATTCTTTGTTGTACTTTAGTAAAAAGTGATGTAGCATTGTGTTGATGTATTTTTATTTATATTAATGCCAAAGATAAACAATAAATCTTGACAATCACAGAAACTGGTATAAGTTCTTTATATTCCTTTTTGATTGTTAAAAGGCATAATAAATATCTGAGGCTTAAGAAATAAAACAGATCTTATAGAGGAAATGAAGAAACAATGCTTCTAAATCCTAGGTCTGTCAGACACCAGAATTAAAGGTAATGACCGCAAAAAGCAACATCTAGACTACACACTACTCTATGCAGAAGTTGATCCAAATACACAAGCTAAACACTGTCAGGTTTATAATTTACCCAGTTACAGAAAATGATTCTGGATACAAATTACCAGTACATGTCAGAAAGAATCGTAACAGTTGTTGTGACAGTGAACAATGTAGGTACAACATATATTCAAACATACACAGCACGTTATGCACAAAACAATGAAGATGAATGTGAAGAATTTTTTGACAACTTAAATGACACAGTGAACATCATTAACAGAGAAGAAAATGTATATGTCATGGGAGACTTTGTTGCACATTTAGGAAAAGACAGAGAAGGAATAGAATAATATCTAGGACCAATTGGTAATAGGACGAACAAGAAAAATGACAATGGATATAGACTTAGAAACTTGCAACCAATACAACTTATTCGTAACACCTTCAAACACAAAGAGAATCCAAGATATACGCGTGGTACAAATGGAATTACCTTAATTGCAAAGTCAAATAACTTTATACTAACAAAAAGAAATAATAGACATAGTAGAAAAGATGCAAGAACAATACCCAGTATGTATGCAGACACTGACCACAAAGCTGTAGTGACATCAGTTAAAATAAATAGAAAGAACAACAAGGAACGCAACAAAATAACTAGAACAAACATGGAAGCTAAACTCAATAGACTCTTAGATACCTATATTTGAGAACAATATAAACAAAGAATCTTATAGGAATTTGAAAAGCTATGAATAACTAACAAGTCAATCAAAGAAGAGTGAGAAATATTCAAGAAAATCATAATGCAAATAGTGGGAGAAACATGTGGATACATGAAACATAGAGGTAGGAAACCTAAAGTATTACCATGGTGGAATGAGGAAATCAAAAGTGCCATAAAAGTTAAGAAACAAAAATCAAAGAAATTGGTTGAAAGCAAAGCCCAAGAAGATTATATTTAATGCAGGTCAGCTAAATCAATAATAAAGAAAATCACTAAAGATGCCACAGCTTGGCAAGAATATGGTGATTTATTAAAAACAGAGGACCAAAGAAATTTTACATGAAAACTAACAACATGAAAAACAGGGATTTAAAAACCAACCAAATTAATAAATGATGTAAATGGAAAGGCAATCAATAACCCAAAAAGGAGTAACCAGACAGAATCAGAAATGAAAACATCAGAAGACTAACAAGCACAATTTCAATACTGGATTACATCAGAAGAGAACAGATTACCGGTATGTGATTTTCACATGCTTCCAGACCACCATCAGATGGTGCCCCTCAAAGGCACTGCTATACAGGCATGATGGATACAAAGCCAGGGGCAGACCATGCAAAAGATGGAATACAGAAATAAAAGTCCATGAAAACAAACATATGAAGCACACATAAAGCTGTCTCAAGAGAGCTCTTCTGATGCTGCAAGGCATAATGGGGTAAAAAGCATAATGAAAGTCTTAAAATATTTTTTACCACACACACACTACACATCTTCCATTGTTGTGGATTGATTATTGACCTAACTTCTGAGCATTCTTTGCTGACCCAAATCGTGCCCTGTTTGTGCTAGCTCCTTTGATTCTATACTCTGATTTACTCATTAAAGGTTCATAAAATGCTGTATCTACTCTACATTAATGGATGCCTCAGAAACATGGATAGTGAACAAATAGGATAAAATTGATGCCTTTGAGATGTGGATAAATAGAAGAGTACAGGTAGTGAGAACTTCAAGGAAAGAGAAGAAAACAAAGAGGTTCTGATAATACTGGATATGAAAAAAGAACTAGTAAACAAATATAACACAATATTTTCAACATATTAACAAGCATGACTCATTGTTGAAGAGTTACTTGTAGGTAGAGTTGAGAGAAGGCAAACAAGAAACAGACAGAGATACAAATGGAAAAAAAAACATCATAAGATGGACAGATTTCAGCCTAGTAGAGTGCACAACCAAGGCAAGAGACAGGATGTTGAAGGTCCGTTGCAGCCAATCTACTAATAAAATTATGGTGAAAACAACTATAATAAAATGAATATGGATGAAAATAGTTAACATTTCAATCATAAGATTTTCATCTGACATAATAATGTAATTTAAAATAATACAGAAAACAATAATTTCAAAACACCTCTAAGAAAATAATAAAAACTCCAGGCAACAGCCAGCAAAGGAAGGAAGTAAATTTGTCCAATTTGAGCGGTATGTTCAAGATCAAAATAATATGCCGAATTTGATAAATTTAGTTGCTTCCTTTGTCAGCCATTGCAGGGATTGTATTTATAATTTTTTTTTTTTAGATATGTGAAAATTACTTCATTAGTTTTTTTTAGAGACGTGAACTATTTTTCTCCATATTGTTTTCTGTTATATTATTATATATCTGTTCAGACGAAGATTCTATGACTGAATCATCCATATTATGTGTATTATAATTGTTTTTATTAGTAAAATGGTAGGATGTTTGTAACACATATTTACTTGTTTAATATAATTACTTTATTACTTGCGTTACTGCAGCCTATACCTGATTGTTGGATCTTTTTCTGGCATTTTGGTAATTATGTATTTGTCCTTGGGATTATCTTCTGTGTAGTTTGAAGTGTTTCCTTATTTATTCATGAGATGTAATTTATGTTGATCGTGTTGGTGATACTCTGACAATGTGTTCTTTGTAGAAAGTCAAGTCTGCTTTTCTGAAATTCCCACTAGGGACCATGCTATGGTGTTCTGTTCTTTCTATACTGGAGATTTGTAGAGTGTCTGGTACATGGTCACTTCCTCCAAGTTGACAATTTGCTGTTCTTGTAATCTGTCTCTTCTGTACCATGACACGGTCTGGAATAGAATGTTGGTCAACTGGCTGATTTATAAGGATTAGTTTATTGTCCATCATTCAGTCTTTTATCTGTTTAATCCACATCTTTGTAGCTTGGTGAGTGGCTTTAAATTCACCTACTGTTAGGTTTTTTTATTTTTTAGGTTTCAGTCGGTAAATATATATTTTTATAGGCGGAAGAAGCAGAGGAGGGCAAATAAAGACATGGACAGACAACATCAAAGAATGGACAGGACAAGATTTTTTTCCTCATCTGCATCGTTGAAGATAGAAATCACTGGAGGACTCTGTGCTGAAGCATCAAATGTGTTACCTCTATGACCCTGACAGGTTATGGATTTATAGATAGAGATCATAGGTTCCCAAACATTTTTGGGCTATCGCCCCCTTTGCAAGACAACAATAATGTCGTAACTCCCCCCCCCCCCATTATAAGTTTTCCTCAGCCGTTTGATATCTTCAACGTAAATAGCAACTAATGATACATTGCTGCTTACACTGTTATATCATTGAAAATGAAGTGGGCACTATGTGCTTCATCTTGAACACAATTATTGCTATACCAATTTTGAAGGAACATAGCCGATATGTAGAGATTATAAAGTGTATGCTTGAATAACATTATGAACAGTTTCATGCAATAGTTTAAATATGATAATTTGAAATATATATTAAGAGATTGCATTAAATTAATAAGAAACTTATAGTAATAATTAAAACACTATCAAATATAAAATATATTACAAAATTGTTCATTTCGAACTTATCAAGTAAAAATACAAAGCAAAAATAACAAATTAATGTGAAGGATGAGTCTAATGCATTTTAAAACATTCTTTAATATGTGACTCAACTATCTTTAAAAACAGTTGTAAATTGCCACACTAAGTTATATGTAATCAGTTCCTTTTCTAAGATGGTAAATTTGTTATAGCACTAAACCCATGCACAGCTAAATAGGAAGATGGAAATGTAATTAATAGTTGCTGCACTGTGTGTGTTCCATAATCCAGGGTAGAGTGTTGGTATTGATTTCTGAAGCCAGAACCTTTGGTATGCACTATATAATTTTAATTCTTCAGGTATTGCCAGTTCTATGAAACCAGTTAGGCTCCCTGTCATTGATGGAGCACCATTGTTAGCAGCTGAATCCACTATCGTTCCCCTAGACGACTTCACACCCCCTTCCCCCCAATTGGGGTGGCACCGCCTACTTTGGGAACCTATGATATAGATAGATATATTTCTATAAAAGAAGGGCTGTATCAGTTTGTAATTGCTGTTTCTCAGCAATTTTACATTCACCTTCTCTAGATCTGCTTACATCTACTGATGGGACTGATGATTTGATTTACAGTTTTGAGTACTTTATTTTCCTTAAATTCTTTTAGATCGATCAGTTCTGAGAAAATTATCTAAATAAAGTCTAGTTTATATCACAGCGAATACTCCATATCTGGAGAATGTTCCACCATCATCAACTTGTCAACACGACTGTTAGTCGTTAGTGGTTAAGTTTTCAGTAATAAATATTGTAGTGGTTCAGTATCAATACTATCATACTCGATCTATTCTGTAGCTCACTCAAAATATATTGTAGTGGAATACTGCATGTTTTTTTTTATCCTCTCCATCTCAAGATCGTCTCAGTCAATCGTGCTAGTGTTTAATTTTTTTAAATCTTGTTTTTATTATGGATGACTCAATCAGTCAGGCTAGCCAAGGTCATGAAAGAGACCTCTCATGTTGCTCTCCTAAGCACAAGAGGTATAATTTACTGATTTTTTTATGGCGACCTATCACTCTTTCATCTTGTTCATATTCTTTGATAATGATTATCATAATTTATTCATTGGTGGAGTTTTCAAAGTCTAGCTGTGATGTCAAGTCACCTGCCATAGCCTACATGTTCGGACTCATACCAAGGCATCTGTTTAAAAGAAATGATCTAATTGCGTGAACATATAATTACCAAAATCCAGAAAAAAAATCAAACAATCGGGTATGAGCTGCAGTAACGCAAGTAAATACTAAATGTAAATATAGGCTATACTACCACTACTACTAAAAATATGATGAAAACAGCTACATTAAAAATAATAAGTTCGAAAACAGTTGAAAGTTCGGTAATAAGATATTTGCCTGAACAGGTACGGGTATATAATAATACTGTATCACATCAGATTAATTTCAACTCTCAAAGCATATCTAAGAAAATAATTTAAACAGTCACTGTAACAGCCAGCATGGCAAAAGTAGGAGGTGAATTTATCCAATGGTGCGGTGCGTTTAAGATCGAAATAATGCGCGCCATAACATTGCGCACCATAAAGACGTGGAAGACTAAATTTCCAACCACAGACACGAGAGAGAGACAATAGTACATTAACGGGGCAGCATGCCCGCCATAGATGCTTGATTAAGCCAACGGACGAGGAAACAGTTGACCAGCAGATACATCACAGCAATGAATGACCAAAACAAAACCCAAAGCAAAAGCACACGAATGGGGCATCAACAACTACAACATAAACACAGGCCCAATGAAACAACTGAACCGAACAAGAATGACCGAGATGCACAAAAACCGCAGGGACAAAAATACTGGAGTGAATAAATATGCTAAGACAACATCAATACCAAAGATAGAATTAAGACACCGAAGCTGTTCTATGGTCTACATAGTTTTCATGACATTGAACTAAATAGGTAATAGGTGTTGCGCCAATCACAAAATCCATCGAATGATAATTGTGTAGAAGATTTTGAAATGAGTTTACACACGAAACAGTATACACGACCAGTCGCTGGCGAATATGCTGACCACTCACTGCAATATTTTTCACCATTAGTCCGATTGGGATAGAACAAGCTTTTTGAGCAATATCTGTCTTAGTTCGTAAAAAGCTTCTTGGATTTTTCAAATGAGCCATTTGAGTGACGGACCTTTTTCTGCCCAGTATAAAATCTCATCTTTACTTACATCACCCCATACACTAACATCATTCTGTTCGTTTTTTATGCTGAATCTTCTGTGCTTGTACTGCTCTCTGGTTTATACATTATAGTATTTGTTGATTAATTCGTTGAAGTACATTCCATATAACTACATGTACCAGGTTCTGTATCAGGAATAGGATGATTATCCAGTGACTGACTCACTGTGGTAGAGGCTATTGGTTCATCAGGCACCTTATCTATCTTTGTTAAGAAATATTATAATTTTTTTAACTTGCTAAGCGCTTGTTGGTGCTGAATATGTTTTTCAATAATTATTCTGAAGTTAAATATTTGTTCAACTTTGCTCATGTTTGTTCTGAAGTCAGCTTGTTCTTCTGCAATTGCTTCTTTGAACTTGTGTTTTATTCTGTTCAGAAACAATTTTAGCATAACTTTACTCGATTCTATATAAAGCTAAAGATTCTGTAATTCTTATACCCATTGTGTCACCAGCGAAAGTTTTAGTTGATGAATTATATTGCTTCCATTATGTCATCAGTGCAAGTTTTCAATTGACCGATCAATTCAAAAGTATCTATTGTATAAAAGAACTAAAGCCAGGTGTTGACAATGGGTAACTTGGTGCCGTCTCTATAACGTCAGTCCAGTAATATCACAAACTAAAAACCACATTCTAAACTTAGACGTCATTATTTCAAATTTTTCTTAATGTGAATGGCAGTATTGCCAACAATTGCCAATAAAAATCCAGCTATGCTGCTTTAATTGTGAAACTTCATTGTGTCATAATTATGTATTGATTATCAGTATTGTAGAAGTCATTTCTCCGTTTCAAAATATGTCGACGTTCGCGTGCTGTCTACCATATCATATTATTCTGTTATTTTCTCAAACTGTTCTACGTACATTAAGAGTAATACTACAACGATTTCTTTGTGAATTATTTATGTAACGTTTTTTGTTTTGTTCTAGTTAGTTCTTCTGTAAGCGTGTTTCCACATCATGCTTTCCCAACCAGCATTGTGTGATTCCAAGGCTATAAATCACATGTTCCCAATCCATGGGTTTGCGACCCCGTTTGTGTTTATGAAGTATTTTCAGTGTGGTCGCGCCAGAAATGGTAGACTAAAAAAAAATTAAAGCAATTTTCATTCCTTAAAGAGTGAATAGTATAGTGTTTAAATATTGATTTATTGTCCAGTTCTTTGGCAGCGAGA
Source organism: Meghimatium bilineatum (assembly GCA_034231615.1). Classification (NCBI taxonomy): domain Eukaryota; kingdom Metazoa; phylum Mollusca; class Gastropoda; order Stylommatophora; family Philomycidae; genus Meghimatium; species Meghimatium bilineatum. Next base: position 77,007,994 of record CM067298.1, on the reverse strand, counting down.
TATAGAACACGTCTCTGGTGGCTTCTCTCATGGATTAGATCCCAGCCGCAATCAATTATGCATTCAGACATTTCATAAAGCAATGGTAAACTACTGAACGTATTTATATTGTCTAGAAATGACTACTGGGTCAAAGGGCATGGGCCGCTGGATCAGAAATCACTACAAGCAAATATGCTGGATTGATGGCACGTCATTTATAGACGCAAGTCTATATAGATTTATAACCAATATAAATTTGAATAGCTTTATCATATTTTGTGTTCCAACTGAATAGACCAATAGCCAGTCACATAGGCCTATATCAACGAGTGAACTTAATATGCAGTTTCTTTATAGTAAAAAAAAAACACCTGCTAATCAACTAAAATTTCAATCAACACATTAAATTGATCCAGTTATTAATTAATATGTTTTTGATGTTTCTTATTTTACCCTAATTAAGAAAAATCTTTCTTTTAAAAAAAAAATATTTCACGGTCGTCGGTCACTTTGTATCTATAAAATAAGGTCGCGACTACAAAAAGTTTGGGTACCTTTGGAATAGACTGCATTGGAAGGAGAACAGAAAACCAGCAAGAAATGGTCTGCACTGTCTGTGCACAATTGTGAAGGGATATTCTCGACCAAAAAATATTTGCTGAATGAAAAGCAGACTAATCAATCCAATGATACATCCTTGTTTTTATATAGGCCTAATTAAAAAAATATTCTTGCTTAATTTGACTCCTACAGTAATGTGCGGGAGTTTAATAGTAACACACGAGTCTATTCATCCAGGTTCTCGTGACTTGGCTTTATTTTTTATTTTTTAAATACCACAACTTTCTGTTATATATTATAGTTTCAGATTTGCGGGAAATTTCTATTGGTTGGCCTTTCCTATTTTTGTCATGCGACTTCAAGTATGTAGGCAAATATCAACTAATCAAAAGCCTAACAATAATCAAAAACGTAACGAACAGGATCCAAATTAATTATGTTCGAAGTCCTGTAGTACCGCCAATAGCCACGCATTGATCTGGATTTTGTGGATTGCAGTCATTGCCCTTGACTGGCATTTGTTAAGACTGAAACATAAGTAGAGTGTTACATAATAATCGTTGGGTCTTATCAATCTCTTTCTCACTGAGAAATCCCCAGTTTCTGACCCGACAACATCTCCCAAAAGACGTTGATCGAGTTATAAAATCGTCCTTGATAACATATTCTTGTGGCAGCTCTGAAATATTTGTTGTTGCTGCTTACTAAACACAATTGAGTTGACAGTCTGGTTTTTAGTTTCGGCATTGGATTGTTTCTCTCCGTATTAGTTTTTACAATTTTGTTTTAGACTATAGTTTCTGAAATCTCCGATGACTTTTAAACTCAAAGTGACTAAGAGTGACCGTCGAAAATATAAACCATAGGTCTATTGGCTATTGGGAAAGCAATCATTCTTCTTCTTCTTCAGCGTTCATTCTCAAATTTCCACTGGATATCTCTTGTAACAGGACAATAGTCGTACAGGATTTCCAGTTGGATGTAGTCCAGAGAATGGAAATACGTTGTGTTGCCGTTTTATTTGCGCCAATGGCCCAACACATCCGTCTTCGGCGGAAACAATCATTCAAAATGGCTCTTTTCACTATTACCGTGATTTTAATTCGTCAATATGATTATACTTTTTTGACAGCTAATGAAAATCAATGGAATAGTGAGGTGATTCACATTAGAAGGCTTGTTAGCCAACAGGTCTTATATCATTGAGAGTCACGCTGTAAGAATGCACTGCTACGAGATGGATAGTTTTCTACTCCATGGGAGGTCTAAGGTAGTTAGGGGATGCCCATAAATTATGAAATTATGTCAACAATTTGGGGAGGGGAATGAAAATTTGACAATTGTTGACAGAAGGGTTGAGAAGAGTTGTCGTCAACAGTACCCTTTTTATACACCAACTGTTGTCAGGGCCGACCCTAACAATTGAGGGGCCCAATGCGAAACGGATTGCGCGGGGCCCAGTCTGGGTAGTGAAGAGGATAATACAATAAATTATAATATGAATTTATGGGCCTATGAAGTGTGGGGCCCACTGCGGCCGCATAGGTTGCAATGGCCTAAGACCAGCCCTGACTGTTGTACCCCCTCTCGAGTATGAAGTTTCCTCTCATAGCTAAGAGCTGAGTTAATCTTCTGGGTAGGAAATAAGGCTCTGGAGAAACCTTCCCGTTTCACAAACGGATAAAACAGCTCTACTGCTCATAATTCCTGATGATTAACATATAATAATACAAGAAACAGATATCCCAATATGCCAAAGACAACAATAATACAACAAACAAACACAGCAACATAACAATCAAACACAATAGTAATACAAACACACATAGCAATACAGAAATAACAACAAAGAAAACAATATAGCAAACAAACATAACAATACAACAAACACACTCAACGCTACAACAAACAAACCTAACAATATAATAAACAAACACAACAATACAACTAACTAACACAACAATATAACAAACAAAATAATGCAAAAAAATACAATAATACAACAACCATAACAATACACCAAACACAACAAACAAAAAACAAATATAATACAACAGACAAACATAACAATACAACAAACAAACGTGCAATAAATTGTACCGAACAATTCAATTTCTGAAGATAAAAAAATCAGAATTTTAGAAAGACTGGTGGGGCATGGTAAAAAATGGTTGAGAAACACTGCTTTGGTATATAGAATTATACTTTCCTTATTCTAATTAGTTTCTTTGAACTCTCAGGTACAACATTCACATCTGTTCATTCAAGTCAGTGAGAAATAAATATTGCCCAACGATCTGACCAATGTTTATAACTTTATTATTCATTAAAGTTTAGGTCTTTTAGAGACTAAAATGTAATCAATTTGGTTCCGAGTATTATCTCCTGGACTAATACATGTACACACACAGGCTTCGTGGATGTTGCTTGAACTATGTATTCCATATTATTAAATTATGTGCTTGTTCCCACTCTATCAATAGGTCACTTCTACCTCTTTCGTTCTTAACCTCTAAACCAAATCTTCCAGTCACATCCTTTATCTCTGAATCACCTACTTTTGCGTTAAAGCCCCCCACCCCTATCACTATAGTTACTTCATGACTTTCACACTGGTTCATTGCAATTTCTAATTCTCCATAGAAATGTTCGATGTCCTCCTCTGAACTGCTTGATTGGGGTGCATAAACTTGTACAATTTTAATATCCAATGGTTGTCCTGTTATTTTCACTAGTATTACCCGATCTGATATTGCCATGAAACCCGCCTTTTTCCTGTTTCTGTGTGCAATAATAGGCCCACACCACTATCGCGTTTTTGTCCACCCGAGTATATGACTTTAAATTTCTCTGATTATATCTCTCCTGCCCCAGTCCATCTCATTTCACTAATTCCTAAGATATTTACGTTCATTCTTTTCATTTCTTGTTTGATGTCTAATTTACCTCTCTGTGCTTAATTATCTGATTTTAGTAACTGACTACACAAATTTAATTTATGACTCTCATCATCAAGTGTCTCTCCGCAACGAAAGTTGGCCGCAACAGACATGCAACATTCCCAGTCTATAGTTTTGGTGGTGCACTCTCCTAGACTGTAACTTGTTCATCTTGCGATGTTACTCTATCACTGGTATTTCTGCGTACCTCTTGCACGCCTCCCTTCGACTTTACCCTTCAGTAAGGTCTTCAACAAGGTCTTTTAATGTGTCCAAAATATTTTATTTTCCTAATCTTTATTTCCCTTAATAATTCTTTCTTCGTGTTGTTAGAACCTCTTTGCTTATCATCTTTCCACGATGTTCGTCATATCCACATCTCAAAAGCATCAAATCTGTCCTCTAATTGTTTGTTTCTTGTCCATGTTTCTGAGCCGTACATTAATATATAATAGATGTAGCATTTTATAATTCTGATATTTAGCCTGTTTGTAATTTATGACTAACACATATCAAAATATGGTACAGGTTAAGCAAATGTGGCCTCATCCCTGGATATGTACATCTTTGTAATAGTACCAGTGGATTAATTCAGATTTCGTGACCTAGCTGACCTCCGATTAAAAAGTCGCTAGTATGCTTCGAACTGCGCGCTACCTACACACTGAGAGCCGCTAAGTATGTAGCGGGCAGATCAATGGATCGGCAAGTATATTTAGCTTCTGTGAAATGCGTCTTTATCGATATTTCATTTCGTTAACTAATGTACGTATTTGTTTCGTTAAAAAATAAGCCACATTTACTTAACCCGTACGCAAAATATATGTTTAACCTAAACAGATAGTCATAATTAACATTATTTTACTAGACACTAAAGGGGGATAAATGGTCTGGAGCTAAAGAAAACTGCACTGATTGTTTCTTCTTCTTCGCGTTCATTCTCAAAATCCCGCTGGATCTCCCTTGTAGCAGGACCATGGCCCTACTAGATTTCCAGCAGGATGCAGTCCAGAGAATGGAAATGCGCTGTGTCGCCGTTTATTTTGCGATAATGGCTCGACACATCCGTCTTAAGCGGTACTGAGTATTTAAAACTCAGTCAGCCAAGCCCGGGGTTATATGTAATACTTTAGTAAGAGGGCGGGGGGAGGGGGTGTAATTGCCTCAAACCCACGAAAACTAATCACATCGTTTTGCTTTGTTATAACAGGCAATGGTTTTGGGCAGGGTGGTGGAGGGAAGGGAATGTTACCCTCATTTTTTAAAAACATCTCAGTACACAATGTAATATTCTAGTTAGCTAATAGTGAGGGGCAATAGTTGACTTAATAGTAACTATGGATCTGGTTCATAAACAGTAGTAGGTTTTATGTTGGCAGTAGTTTACACAACCGAACAACCGAGTAATCCAAGACCGAAAGAAAAACATTCCTCCATCTTGAAAACACACCGGAACTTTACCGGTTGAAATGGAAAGCTATGGTTTCTGCCCTATGCGCCGCCTATGGCCCTGGAGGAACATAACAATAGTGAGGGAAGATGAACCTAATGAGAAAAAAATCCTCCCATAATATTTATCAACGGGTTTAGCATAGATGTGTTCTCTAATTTGGAAAATGAGCTTCGAAAATGTTTATAAAATTTTCGCAAAATCCAAGTTACTCAATAATTTTGACCTTTGTTGCAACACTTTAAATACATTGTCAGAAGTGTTTGTATTGTTTGCAGTATGTTGTTCACAAATATACTATATAGAGTGCGCTAGTTACTTGTTGAACGTGTCTGTATTGTTTGCAATATGTGGTTCACAAAAACATACTCTATATGACCACGTAGTTGCTTGCTGAACATGTTTGTAAATACTGTATACCCGGCCATGATTAGAACAATGGAATCTCACTTTCATTTGAGATGGAATTGATTCATCGAAATATACTACACATGGTTTTCCTTTTCATGGGATAGAAATATTCAGAATGATATTGTGCTGAAGTTTCCCCAACTTCCTGTATCATAACAAGGTCTTTCTCTTGCTGCACCACTACGAAGAGAATATTCAACAACGTGTAGTCCCTATTGGCACAGTTCAGTAAAGTTTTGCACAATTTCCTTTCATGATTTATAACGAGTTACATTGTGTGGGCAACACGTTACACAAATGCTATCAAGTGACAGCAATATTGGAAGCTGTATTACTGATATTACCAGTAACGAATAACAATGCATACTGCCTTTGTATTTGGTTCTAAACTACATTCATGTACCTTTAGTGCAGTAGCTTGGATATTGTTCCTACTTTAGACATCTGTTATTGTTGTAGTCTTTTAATACTGTCACAGTGGCGCAAATGATTGTGCATTGCTCTGGTGCGATTCCAATGGTTAGCAAATAACCAAGATCCTATACGCATCTCCGCGTGATGAACCCAAGTAATAGATGCAATCATAGATACGCCTTTGCTAAAGGAGGTGGGGGGAGGAAGGTTATTCTCTCCTGAGAGAATAACCTTTAATAAAAAGGTAAATCTCTTGTTTTCATGAGTATTTTCATAGCGTTTTAGCCTAATTTTTGGTGACTTTTGTTTTTGTAAAACCACTAATGGGGGGGGGGGTGTTGGAAACACCACTTTTGGGCTTCCTTCCAAGTAATATGTGTTATGTTCAGATCTCCTAAGGGGAAAGGTTCGAAACCCACCTCCGATATCATGTGACGCAACACTGACTCGAATAGTTTTAATGCAAGATCATAACGAGAGTCGAAGTTCCCGAAAGATGAAAGTGGCTTTAAGGTATAGTAATGTCTAGAGTACAAACTATAGCTTCGCTGAAACAGGCAACACTCGCTAGATGGCAGCGCTGTGTAAAAGAAAAGTAAAAAATGGCCAAGATTAAGTAAGTACAAACGTTAAGTACAAAATCGGTTGAAATTATGTAGACCATTTTAAAATAAACACAGTAAACGTCTCACTGCAACAGAATCCTCTAAAATTGCGAGCCATGCTTTATGTATTTCTCCCACCAACCGAAAGTTGGTGTTAAAGAAAGCTTTGAATAAAAGCTCCCCATTACACAGGGAAAAACTTCGAGCTAATATCAGGGAGCACATTTTGTTCACATTTCCATAACGGTCCATTGTCTAAGACTGTAGTGCGAGGTGGACGGTCATGATACGTCGATACGTATATGGTACCTGTAGATCGATTGGTGACTATTAAAGACTAAGGAAGCTAATCCGCTCAAAATAGGTGGCTGAAATCGGATGTGCAGAGCTAAGTGACACGAATAAATCTTTGGCACCAAAGTATTTACACTCGTTAGCTGAAAGTATAGTAATGCAAAATGATGTAAAAAGGTTACTAAAACACTTACCTAGCCTATTAATAAAAATATATTTTTAAGAAAAAAAACAAAAAACATACAATAAAACTAAACAGAACAATTTTCAACGTATCGGCTCAAATTGAACCTTTTTCAAGAGACAAACAACAGAAAACGACAAAATAAAAAAATAAACAGATGTCTATATTTCATCAAGCCCTCGTCTCCATAATAGCGCAGGGATGGCAACGCATCTAGTCAAAGTGAAAATGCGTGCATTCATTATAAACAAACCGAAAGTGGGAAATTAGAGACACTATAGATGAGTGCAAGAATAATAAAAGAAAAAGATAAGAAAAATACCCCTTTTGTCACTCTATCAGACAGGCAGGTTTTAAGAACATAGTCACAACAGGCACGACTGAAGGGAACAGAGACAGATGGGGACGTGAGAAATATTCATGTGACAACCTAGCAAGGCTTGGAAACAACGATCCTGATAACAATACTGTGAACAGAGAACCATGGTCACCTACGCCAACAAGAATGGCATATGACAATGATAGATGAGTAATGATGAGGTTGTGTGGTGGTGGGGTGAGTGGGTTTGGGGAAGGAAGGATAGAAGAAGAATCAACATTTGAAAACGCATGGAATGAATGTGAAACCAAATATAGACATAAACATATATATAAAACCAAACCTAAACATACATAGAAATGTAAACACACACCAAGAGTCAAGAAATAAACACATAACAAGATGGACACAGATGTGTGAAGGATACCCACACAAAATGCACAGGCATGTAAATGTATCCACACACAGGAAAGGGCTCACACCAGAATAGGTATACACATTGACACAGAATGGAGATACGTGCATTAACATAAAAAAGCGCTCACATAAATATACATATATATATATGTATACACAAATATGAACATTCATGCACATAAACACTTTCTCGTATAAATAATAACATGAACATTCATACACATAGAAACATAAACATATATTAATGTAAATATAAACGTTCGTTCACATAAAGATAATGCTATAACAACTGCATATGTATACATACAAATGTGTGGCCCAAAGTAATTGTGTGGATACATAGAACCATGTAAAACGAAATGCATATACAAATAACTATATATGTGTGGGCACCCATCGAAGAGACAACTGCAATAAAAACGAGGAAATCAAAATCTAAATATGTAAATGATTTAACAATAACAAAATGGCAGAGTACAAAATAATCACATATTGACATACACAAACGAAAGAAGACATAAAGGAATTATATAGAAGAACGGCAAACACAAAAATAATAATTATTCACGAAAGTGTACAAAGACAAATAATTACAAGAATCAGTGCAATACGGGAGTAGAGGGTATAAAGAAAAGGTGGGTAACTCAAACAAAACGGTGATTAATGTTCATTCCGTTTGGTTGCAAGACTCCCATATGACAAATGAGACGATATTCCAAGGACTGACGTTGCCGGTCACCGGTATAACAACGTAACAAACCGGTTACAGAGACATCAGAGCTACCATGATGTGACGGGCTGTTAAAATGATTAGCCACTGGGGAGTCACGATGATTCGTGATATCTCTCAAATGTTCGGCGAATCTATCAGCTAAACGTCTAAAATTAGCTGAAAGTGTTCGTCGTCAGATCATCATTATGGCACTCTGGGCACGTCTATAGGTTATCCGTACCTTTATATTAGTTTGCAACTTTGAAAATAGCTTAAAGTACAGGATAAACTAATGTAGTAATACTATAGCGGCATTATTAATATTAGAACGACTAATTGGAAACATCATGAGATAGTGCAAGTGGTATTGGATCTCACAAAAAAGAGCAAGCTTAATGATGCATTCATGAAATACGATTAAAAACTTACTTCTATAGTCAGCTCGTCACAGTAATCAATATTTAGATACAGCGGATGCGAGGCTGGAGAACTTTAGCAAAAATAACGGGCCACAAATATAGCAGAAGTATTGTATATCATCATATATGAAGAATATAATATAGCATGTTCCAGGAGCATCCCTTTTATAATCTGTTACTGAAATACACAAGATTGCACAAGAAGAAGAAGAATATACAAGAGGCTCATAAATTATTATCAAGTGTGCCATTCAGCGTATGGGGAGGGGGAAATTGAAGAACAATCATTTATGGGAGTGCTGTGAGAGTGGTAAAATATACTGCTTCTCACTAAGTTAGGCATTACACTCTTCCTGGTGTGTCACTAACGTCTGTGAAATCCTAATAAGATTTAAGAATAGCCTGTTCCTTTGGAAGAAACTCGATAAATTAGAACGCTGGGTTGCATTTGTGCTAGTAGAGTACTTATGGCAACCATAAACCACAGTTAGAATTCCTGTTATTCAGTTACATCAACGAGAGCGCGAAAGCTTGTTGACGTTAGTAGAATTGTATTGCTATTTATGACTTGCTGATATGTCTTAAGTTAATTTACGACAAAGAAAGTTTGTTAACTCCTTCATAAGAAATGTGTCAGTGTGAAAAATGTAAGAAAAAATACAATTATTAGGCTACTAGTAATTGTTTAGAAATATAGTGAAAATTTTCTATTAGAATGAATTTATTGTCAACAATTTATAAATTATCAAAATATCTGATTCTTTTATTAAGTGTATAGGCACATCGATTACAACAGATGGAAGAAGTTCAATAGAAATAAGAAGCAGAATAAGACATGCAACAACAGCATTCAGAAAAATGAAAAATATATTATGTAATATTACCTGTCATTAGAGGTGAGGAACAGAGTTCTACAGTGCTATGTAACTCCTATACGGATGCGAGTCTTGGACAATAAACAAACATGAAAGTAAGAAATTAGAGGTAGTAGATATGTGGTTCTACACAAGAATGATGATAATACTTACTATGAACTGCCAGGAAAACTAATGTGTGGGTGTTGAGTCAAATGCGAGATGGAGCTTAATCAATAATATAAGGAAATGACAAGCTTCCTTTTTTGGCCACGTTTGGACAAGGAGGTTTGGAGAACAAAATCACCACAGGCAACATTAAAGGAAACATAGATAGAGGGCGACAACATGAGAAAATATGACTTTAATAACCTGTCACGACAGGGAAATAATAGCGATGTTGATACATAATAGGGTCTACTAGAGATGGAAGCTGTGATCGCCTACGCCAGCCTGTTTGACACCTGATGATGATTATAAGTGTTAAGTTGATGCAAACACATTATATGCCAAGTAAACGCACAAATAAATGACAACATAGGTAAATACACAAATATAATATCGTATGTACACACACAAATATGGCACTGTGGGTAAACACACAAATATGACACTGTAGATAAACACACAAATATGACACTGTAGATAAACACACAAATATGACACTGTAGGTAAACACACAAATATGGCACTGTAGATAAACACACAAATATGACACTGTAGGAAACATACAAATATTACACTGTAGGTAAACACACACATATGACACCATAGTAATCGCAAAAATATAACACCGTATGTACACACAAATATGGCACTGTGGGTTAAAAAACTGTAAAATACTGTATATTTCCTATTAGGGAGTTGTTAGGAAGTTTGCAGCTGTGAGTAAACACACAAATATGAAATTGTGGGTAAATACACAAATATGACACCATAGGTAAACACAAAAATATGACACCGTATGTACACACTCAAATATGGCACTGTGGGTTTAAAAAAACTGTCAAATACTGTATATTTCCTGTTAGGGAGTTGTTAGGAATTTTGAAGTTGTGAGTAAACACACAAATATGACACTATAGATAAACACACAAATATGACACTGTAGGTAAATACACAAATATGACACTATAGATATACACACAAATATGACACTGTAGGTAAATACACAAATATGACACTATAGATAAACACACAAATATGACACTGTAGGTAAATACACAAATATGACACTATAGATAAACACACAAATATGACACTGTAGGTAAATACACAAATATGACACTATAGATAAACACACAAATATGACACTGTAGGTAAATACACAAATATGACACTATAGATAAACACACAAATATGACACTATAGATAAACACACAAATATGACACTGTAGGTAAATACACAAATATGACACTATAGATAAACACACAAATATGACACTGTAGGTAAACACACAAATATGACACTGTAGGTAAATACACAAATATGACACTGTAGATAAACACACAAATATGATACAGTAGTAAAAAAAAAAGTAAAATTAACCCATAGTTGACACATATTAATGCCGGGGTGTGAGATGCTAACGATCTCACATTTCAGTGACATATATGAGGGCGATAGCCATCTGCTCTCGATCGCATTCTTTAGTTCCAAGATTAATCCGGTACAGAATTAATGCTGGGTGGAACTGGGAGCCGTTGCGATCTGAAAAAATTTCCGCCTCATCTGAGGAACGAGCTCATGGTCACACATATGGTTAGCCAGTTCGCTAAACACTGCGCTACCCCCAACGTGACACTAAGGTCAACATACAAATATGACACTGCAGGTAAACATACAAATATGACACTGTAGGCAAACACACAAATATGACACCGTAGATAAACAAATCAAAAGAAACATTTAAAAAAAATGTTATTGTATTGTTATTTTAGTAGTTTTTTATCAAAACGTTTTCGACTTGTTTAATTTTTCATTAATAGTAATGTTTCCTTCTTCGAGGTACTTCCAACCATAACTATTCTTTACATTGCTACTTTGTGTAATAATGTTCGATTGTATACTAGGTGTATTATACGCGTGGAAAGTTACTTTGTGTATTATATACTACATATATGATTATGTGTTTTCCATATATTACATGTCTAATTATATATTTATTAAATTACTTCTGTTTACATATGTTGGTTCATTACGGGAATCAGTGGCCACATTTTAACGGATAAAATCATATATTATTTAATGAAACGGACTTTCGCTAAAGGCGCATAATTCTCTCTCTCTCTCTCTCTCTCTCTCTATATATATATATATATATATATATATATATATATATATATATATATATATATATATATATATATATATATATATATATATATTATAAATTGTTTCTGATTACATATTATGTATATTACGAGCAGCAGTGGTCACATTTTAACGAAATAAATACGTACATTATTTAACGAAACGAAATGTCGATAAAGACGAATTTCACAGTAGTTAAGACTACTAACTGATTCAAAGATCTGCCCGCTACACGCTGAAAGCCCCGTCGCCGCCCTTGGTTGACCCTGGGGGATGGAGCTGGGGGGGGGGGGGTTTAGTGCGTAGCGCGCAGATATATACAGACCTATCAACTTTTTAATATGAGTTCAGCGAGGTCATGAAAGCTGAATGAAAATACGCATATTAAAAAATTGAAATATGGCCACTTGTCTCCGTTATGAATCGACATGTTCTATATCTTCTTCTTCTTCTTTCTGTCCTCATGTACCTTTCGGTGTTGAGGGGAGAGTGAGTGTACGGTCTTTTGCCCTTCTATTTGCCTCCTCTGCTGTTATATTTCCGAGTGTCTCTAATACACTATCTATCCACCTTTAACGAGGGCGTCCAATAGGTCAACTGTTTTTGTATCGTTTATTAAGTGTTTTTGGATAATACTTTGCTTTTCTGTCTGGTTATGTGGCCGTACCATTTAACTTGTTGTTTCTGTATGTATTCTATTGTTGGTTTGATCCCTAATTGTTTCCTTAGTGCTTCATTCCTGATTTTGTCTCTCAAGCTAACTCCAATCATACGTCTCACACATTTCATTTCAGTGGTGTTAATCTTATGTATTGTTCTAGAATCTAATGTCCAAGTTTGACACTGATAACACAATGTTGGTAAGAGAATGCTGTTGAAAAGCGCTTTCTCTGTTTCTAGTGTAATATCTTTGTTTCTTAGTAAAGGTGTTAATTGACCAATGATCTGACAGGCCTTATTACATCTTGCGTTTATTTCTGCTTCTTGTTTGTTGTCATATCTCAATGTGCTGCCCAGATATTTGAATTCATCTACTTGTTTTAGTTGTTTATTATTTATATGTATGTTGATGTTCTCCTTTTCTCTTGCAATATTCATTACTTCTGTTTTGTCTATGTTGATTTTCATTCCAAATTGCTTGCCTGCTGTGTCTATTGTGTTTAGGTGGTCTTGCAGGTTTTTAATGCTGTTGTGGAATAAAACCTGGTCATCTGCAAAAAGCAGTTCATTTGCTTCATTAGAATTTGCTGTTTTGTTTATATGGTCCATGTATGTAATAAAAAGTAGTGGGGATAATACACATCCCTGCTTTACTCCTGTGCTAATCACAAAGTCCCCTGTGTAGCCTGCAGCTGTTCTTATAGTGCAACTGCTGTTGTTATAGAGACTTCTACAAACGTTAATTAAATGTTGGCATACTCCATCAATTTTTAATGTTTCCCATAGTTTTTCTCTGTTTACTCGGTCAAATGCTTTCTCTTGATCTATGAAGGATATGTACAAATTTTGGTTGTATTCTATTGACTTCTCTGCCAACTGTTTCAGAATAAATATTGCATCAGTACATCCTCTGTTTCTTCTAAAACCCATTTGTGTATTGCTAAGTTGTTGTTCTATTACAGGTCTCAGTCTTTTTTCTACTATTTTTGCATATAGTTTTCCTGCATGGCTTAACAAGGAAATTCCCCTGTACTTGTTACAGTCTCTTTTGCTGCCTTTCCTTTTCCATATTGGCACTATGATAGCTTTTCTCCAGTCTGTTGGTGTCTTCTGTTGCCTCCACGCCGTGTTAAAAATTCTGTGTAGCCAATATAATCCTGTTTCTCCTGCTGCTCTTATAATTTCTAGTGGTATGTTATCTATCCCTGGAGCTTTGTTATTTTTTGCCTTTTTTTATGACCTCGGCAATTTCCTCTATGAGAATATTTGGCTCTTGTTCATTACAACTCTTTGTGGTTTCTTTTGCTGTGTAATTGCTTGGTGTTGTATTTAGTAACTCAGAAAAGTATTCTTTCCATCTTTTTAATGCTCTTCGCTGATTTGAAATGGGATTACCTTCTCTATCATTTATTAGTTCTGTAGGATCGTGATTTTCTGTTCTGGTTCTCATAACTTTGATTGTTTTGTAGAAGCGTTTTGTAGCTGTTTTGTAATCCTTATTCAAGTTCTTGCCAAAATCAGACCATGATTTACTTTTAGCTTCTTTAATCAGTTGTTTTACTTTTTTTTCGTGCTAGTGCATATTTTTCATATATTTCTTGTTCTTTGTTATGTTTCCAGTCTTTGTATAGTTTCTTTTTCTCTTTCACGCCTTGTCTTATAGTTTCGCTCCACCACGTGGTGCTCTTTTTCCCCGCTTTACCACGTTGTTTAGTACCACATATTGCTTTAGCTGTGTTCATTACTGAGGTTTTAAATTGTGTCCACTCTTCTTCTACTGATTTGTTTCTGGGTTTAATTTCTTGTATGTTTCTGCTATTTGTCTTTCAAGGAGTTTTAATATGTTTTCATCTTGAAGCTTGTTAATTCTAATGATCTTGTCATTGTCTTTCTTGTGTATTTTATCAATATGTTCGCTTGCATTTGGCTTTCTGATGGTAGCCATCACCATATGGTGGTCTGTATCATCTGATAAATTAGGTACGGCTCTACTGTCCGTGATTTGTCTTCTGTTCTTGGTTTTTGTTAATATGAAGTCAATCTGGCTTCTGCATTCAGGCTTGCTCCATTTGTGCCAAGTATAGATATGTGACTCTCTGTGTTTAAAGAAAGTATTCGTGATGTATAGTTCGTTTTGACTGCATATCTCTAGTAATCTGTCTCCATTTTCATTTCTTGTTGTTAGTGTATCCCCAATAGGTCCTAGGTATCTACTGTCTTCACTCGTTCTTTTCCCTGGCCTTCCGTTAAAATCTCCCATTACTATTAGGTCATCCTCTTTATCTATTTTGTTTATGTTTTCATTCAATAGTTCATAGAATTCTTCACTGTCTATCTGGTTGTTGTTGCATGGGGAGTAAATTTGTATGTAAGTTGTTCTTTTGTTGTTTTCTAATATTGTAATGCTCATTATTCTTTCTGAAGTATAGCTTATTTCTAAAATGTTCTATATTATAATGTTCTATATTATATGTTTAATTGCATATTTTATGAACTACATGTATAATAATATACATTAAGTTTTTACACTGGCGATTTACAGCACTAAACACTGAAATCTTGAGAAAAATTTAGTAATCTCAAGGTATTTTAAAAACAATTCTGAAAGCTGTTGGTGCCCGTATGTCATTTGGATTTTCTATAACATCTGCTAAATGAAGATAGTGATAAATTATTATGCTCTAATCTTCTATTTTATCCACAAGCAGTACCTGATATACAGTAAGTTGTCACCAGAGTTGAACCAAGTTCTATATACTGACAGCTGCATACATGGAATGTGTTCATGAAATAGAAACACACATATTTAGTTGACTCTTCATATTTTAAGTGAAATAGCATAAAGATATCGGTATAAAGAAATGGATAGCAAGTTCTGAATATTGCCACACGTCCAAATTAACAGCTAAACATTAGTCTTGATAACCTGGATGGAAGATGTAACTATAAAAAATTAAAATAATATATTTATAATCATACTTCTCAGAATGTGAAGACAAACAAAATCATAACACTTGGATGTCATGAAAAGAGCGATGAAGCGTACTGGTAATATATATTCATTTGGGTACATGATCGGCAGGTATGACCAAATCACGTAATAACAGTCCAATTTTTGCAATGTTATGTTTGCAATGTTTCGAGTCATGTAAATTTGTATTATAATTAGCGCATCTTCTGTGGCTTCATAGAAATGTTACTTGACAAGTAAACCTTCCAGACAAGCCGATGCTGAAATGGGTAGTACAATGGCAGATGTCTGTTACACTAGCTAACACTATCCATAACGTCACCCGTGAAACCACCCGTATTCCAACAACTACACATCCTACTCCAGAATGTGCTAGAATTCTAACACCAATCCTAAACCCTCTCCCCCCACCTCCATCACAAAAACTAAAATAAGCTGTCTCCTCTCCAAGGTGTATTTGTCAACTTTGCACTAACGCAGTTTCATTTTTTACGAACCTATAGTTTGCTGCGCTAAAACTAGGTCACGTCTTCCAGGCATGAACCTTAATTTGTTATGTGTCAAAGAATGGTAATATATTATCCATTGAAATTGCCACACACACATTTTCAAAATACTGAGTGTTCTTGGGTTTCGTATAAAATTATGTGTATGTACAGATAATTATAGAACCAGGACTAACAAATAGTGAGGGAGAAAGTGTGTCTTTTCTGGAATGATTTGAAAATGACGTAATCATTATTTGACCAGAACTTTGAGTTTGAACACCCTTGACTAGCTGTTTGAACGGAAAGCGAATCACGAATGATAATGGGCCATGTGTCGTATGTTGGTTTTTAATTAAGCTTCAAGAGTATGTATAAAAAGAGAGAAAACTCACATCTGAATCAAAGAGTTATTATAGCTATTATTTATCCGCTCTTGATATCCGTGAGACTATGTCAGTGATCAGTTTATTCAACACTGAACAAAGAATGGTTATATGCCTCTTGAAGGTTATCGCACTAGTGATCATTATAGGGAAATTATTTCTCTTTTACCAGAATTTTATGATCTTCGGTACTTAGTGACCAAATCAACCGTTTGTTGATGGGCCCCGCAAAGAATAATAAGAATGTTTCCTGTCGCGTACGTCATATGAGACGATTAAGGAGCTTTTGGGGGTGGAGTTGGCTGTACCATTCCATAGAAGGTCACCAGTTCTCCCGATACATCCGGATCAATCTGAAGTTTATGAAGGACGAGAAATAAGTATTGACCTATAATGAAAAAAACACACAATAAAATTGTATTAAAAAAACTAACACAAATACTTGAATTGATTTTATACTTTTGTATTAAATGTTTGCAGTGTTAAGTTTTCAGTATGCCAAATTAATAATAAAAATGACATTGATGTGTGTATAGCCAACCTGCAGACCGATGCTTTATTTGCTTTATGTTTTCATTTGTAGTTGACAGTAGACCGAGGCTGCAAGCAATTTAGTACTAGAGATTAGAGATCAAGTCACACCTGTAATAACAAATACTAAAGAATCAGATACAATCGAAGAAAATATATCTTTATTTTTCTTCGACATTATCATGTAAATCATTATGTCACAGCAGCAGAATCATCAATTGTAGAAGTCACCTCAGAACAAACACAGCGTTTCCAAGTTCCGAAGTGATGTAATTTGGGTAGAACATATGGTATTCCGCTTTCGTGCACCGCAAAGTCCAGTGCAAAAGAAATTCTACAGAAAAGAATTGAGATGAGAATTGTCAATATATAACTAAATGGCTCCTTTAAAGTCAGTTCAGGTTTAACGAAAGTAGAGGCACCAGAATGCATTTCGAATCTTGAAACTTAAACAATGATCGACCATGGGACATTAAGCATTTTTTCATCGATTATTAAAACGTATTAAGTAATACTAATATGACACTCAACAAAATAACAACGATGCTAGTACTCATCATAAAAATGGATTTCCTCCAAAACTATTCGGTGCTGTTTTAGAAAGACAATAATTCCCCAATAATTAATTATACGAGCGCAAAGAAGTTAAAGTAAATGATGAAGCAATGTCGCCATCGAATTTGTCAGTGAACAAGCTACCATAGACGGAACAGAGAGCTTGCTCACCAAAATCAACCATGCAAGCATTTGACGTAAATGTAAACATTAGTAAAACAAAAGGTGATGGATATCAAACAAACCCAAAGTATATACTTCAGCAGAGGCCACATATGTTGGTCTCCATATATGACGCAAATATTTACGGAGATTTCCCGTTGTAAAGCTGAAATCATATTCCAGTATCGCATTGGTCAGACAAGCATTCACATAGACATTAGCATCAAGCATTATCAGGAACGATCTGAAGAGGGTAATCGATACACAAATCTGGTATGTATGGATGTTAAACATGGATGCTAATCAGCAAGAAGAACAATGTCCTGGAGTCTTTTGAAATGTGATCTAAGCGCTGGTTGCAAACATTGAAATGGGCTTTAATAAAAACCAAGCTAATGCTCACAGATATATATATATGGAAACTAGTAAATCAGTTGAAGACTGAACTAGATATATATATAGTGTATAGGTTTTGTCATAATATGAGCCATGGGCGTCCAACTACTGAAAGAAGTTATAGTGGCAATAGTGGGAAGAAATGAAGAGATGACGTCTAATTGTAATATGTGCAAATGTGCACAACCATCTAGGAACTATTGCATTAAGGGAACATTAGAAACACAGATCAGGCCACATCAATACCAGTCTTCATACTAACTAAAATGGTAAGAGCATAGAACAGTGAAGTGACACGCGCATACGACAACAAAAATCTCCGAGTTGGACTAAACAGATTACAATGACTGGAAAATATCTAAAACACAAAAATTCAAGATAGTAACCATAACCAAACTACCAGAGGATATCGGACAAGGTGGAGAGTGCCCCATTACAACATTAAGACACAATAACAACTACGATAAAGTATTATTGTTACTAATTACTAATATAATCAATAAATAACAAAACAAAAACAAAAGAACAAGGACTTTTCCACGTTACTGTCCAATAGGGACCCTTTATCAAGAAACAACAACGAACTAGAAATGAAAACACAAAACTGTCAATACAATGAGATAGTATTACAGCTGCATGTCATGGTATGTGAATAAAAAGGCGCAATCACATTTAATTATAAGCAATAGCTGTTCTATTTTGAATTATTCTCACAAATCATCATCATCAGGTGCCATGCCGGCTGGCGTAGGCGATCATGGCTCTCCACAGCTGTCTATTTCCAGTATTATGTATCAAGATCATTGTTGTTTTCCCTGCCGTGCCAGGTTGTTAAACTGTCTAATATTTTCTCATGTTGAATTTTCTCAATATTTTCTCTGTCTTTGTTGCCTTCAATATTGCCTGTTGTGACTATGTTCTCCAAACATCCTTGTCTCATAACGTGACCAAAAAATGAAGATTATATTTTTCTTATATTATTGATTAAGCTACGTTTCGCATTTGACTCTATCAATACCTCTACATTAGTTTTCCAGGCAGTCCATGGCATTCTTCTGTAGAATCATATCTCTACTGTCTCTAATTTCCCCTTTCCTGTTTGTTTATTGTCCAACACTCGCATCCATATGTTAGTATAGGAGTTATATAGCACCGCAGACATTTTTTCCTCACCTCTAATGACAATGTCATATTACACAATCTTTTTCTTTGTTCTGAATATTGTTTTTGCCTGCCTTATCTGCTCCTGGTTTCTGTTGATCCATCTGCTGTAATAATTGTACCTATATATTTGAATTGGTGTACATGTTTTAATGCTATATCATTCACTTTGATATTGCAAGTTGTGTTATTATGTTTCTTTGAAATAACCATTACTTCTGATTTCTTGATACGATTTCTCGTATTTAGGAAGAGGCCTTTCACTTTACTGTCTGTGACTTCTACATTAATTAATTCTTGAAGGTCTTCCTCACCTTTAACAATCAGAACAGTGTCATCCATATATCTCAAATTTTTTATGTTATATCCTCCAACTGATATTCCCTGGTATATCAACTATTTACGCATTATGTTGTCACCGTATACAGAGAACATGTATGTTGAAAATACACATGTCTAATTTCTTGCTTTGTTTGTTGAAAAGGGCTAAATTTATTTCCTACTCTTATGCCGCTGTTTGTTGCCAGTACATGTTCTTGATGATTATTAAATCTTTACTGTCGATGTTCAAATTCTCTAGCATGTGCATAACTTCGCTATGTTTAACTTTATCAAATGCTTTTATGTAGTTTATAAAAAGGAGGTAACGGTATGTTTTTACCACCATAGACCTCTCTATTCTTGTTCTCAAAATATATATTGCATTGTTGGTACCTTTGCCTTCTACGAAGCCACATTGTTCTGGGCTTATTTCTGCTTTTACTTTCTTTCTCACAATCCTCATGATGATTCTGATAAGTATTTTTTTTTAATTTCGCTTATGAGGCTGATTGTACAGTGTTCCTCACATTCGGTGGTCCCTGGTTTCTTAGGTAAGGTTATAAATATGGATCTCATCAAGTCATCGGGTATGTGACACTAGTATATGTCAAATATATATATATATGATCGTATTTTATGCATGTAATGTATATATCACGATATTGTCAAATGTGTATGTTATACATGGCTATATCTTTATGTGGGCGAATGTTTATGTTAAGACACATACATATTATTTCATGCGAGAAGATGTTTTAATTAATCCATGTGTATATATTTCATGTGGGAAATGTCTATGGTAATGCATATATATACATATATGTTATGTTATGTTCCTCCAGGGCCATAGGCGGCGCATAGGGCAGAAACCATAGCTTTCCATTTCTGTCTTTGTGTTGCCAGGTCTTTCAATTGTTGCGTGTTGTTTAGGTTCATTGACATGCCTTCTCTATTAATGGTTCTTCGTAGAGTTTCTCTAGGTCTCATTCTTCTTCTTACTCCAGATGGCATCCAATATAGTGACTGATGGGGAATTCTTAGACTGTTCATTCTGAGAACATGGCCGATGTAAGTCCAACGCCTTTGTCTAATGAAGGAAGATATATAGGTTTGTTTGCTTTCCTCTCTTATAGTAGTGTTAGATTTAAAGTCACTCCACTTAACATTCAGAATGGTACGTAGGCATTTGTTTTCAAAGGAGTCTAATCTCTTATCTGTGGCTTTCCAACTTTCGCATCCATATGATAGAATAGGGATGATGCTGAAGTTAAACAACTTGAGTTTTGTGGTGTTTCTTAGTGTGTTTGACGTCCAGATGTTACGTAGTTTATTGAAATCTTATATAGTTTTTATATATACATATATATATTCACCTTAATTTTTTGTCGAATGTTAATGCATTTGCATATCTATATCTTTGTACCTGTCTGTGTGGGCACTTTTCATACATCAGTATATTGACTTTTTCTATTTGAGAATATGTATGTATGTATATTTGTACACTATATATATATATATATATATATATATATATATATATAATATATATATATATATATATACAATGGTGAGGTTGTTATTCTTCACTAACACGCATCTTCATCCCTTGTGTGTACTTCAACTCTCGGTCATCATGCTGAATTCGTCCTCACTCTCAACCACTTCGAGTTTTATAGTCGCTTCCTCGAGCAAATATATTGTCTATTGTCTTTCCCCAAGTGGATGATGGCTTATATTATCCCCACTTACCGTTAAGCGTAGGGCTGGGAACCTCAGTTTTCGTTTCATTGCAGATTTGACGCCGTGGTATGATCGAGTCTATGTTTGTTCAAGATTATCTTGATGTTTTCTATCCACCGTTTTCGAGGTCAACCTCTGGCTTTATTATCCGGATAATCTTTTGT